>BEHA01050376.1:2005323-2022365 GCA_002897215.1 Eschscholzia californica subsp. californica | reverse complement strand
TATTGAATTCGGTATATCAAGCTGCTTTGGAAAATTAGAATCATATATGACCTCTAATATCCTCAACGATTTCGAAGTGAATATTTTTTCAAGAGGTAACTGATATTTTATGTCACCGTCGCCATCAATAAATAGTTCTTGGAGATCATTGTTTGTTTCTAGGGCAGTTTCAATCCATTTACGGGTAAAAGGACCTTGATCTTTTACAAAATTCAGACGGAAAGTCTGAATATGACTAGAAACTTCACGAAGATAAAATACTTCATTGACAAAAGCAATAAACTTATCATCACCTGCGTAATTGAAAGTTAGGTATGGAAGTGATTTCCAAACGTACCTCCATCTTCTAGACAAGACGCAGGTTTGGATGGCTTCTTGAATCTTAACAAAAGAGAGAATGCGATGAATAATGTCTAGTGGTAACACACTTATCCTGTCTTCTCCATCGTTATTGTCCCACCACCACCACATCTTATTGATTCTAGGGTTTACTAGCACTAGGTATTACCATTTAAATAAGAAGCAGCAAACCCTAACTTGTTGATTAAGTAAGGCCAGCGTTTTGGGGAAAGCAAAATAGTTTCCGGGGTGTCAAGACTTAAGACTTGGTCAATTTTGTTTGACAATTTTATTTTGTAAGTTGTTAGAGGAAAAAATAAAAAACCCCCACCTCACCTCTCTTTCTCTCCACCTCATCTTCTCTCTCCCTACCATTCTCTCTTTCTCTTCTCCGATTAGGTCTCCGGCCGGAGAGTTTTTTATTTTGAACCATATTCTCCGTAAAATATGTTTCTCCGGAAACTTTTCAAAATTTTGCATATTCCCTTTAAAATTTCACACCCCGGAAACTATTGAGCTTTTCCCAAAGCGCTGGCCTTAAGTAATATCCTCTAAAAAAAAAATTAGAGGGCTCCAATTTTAGTAATCCCAACCCAAAATAGACTGATATCTATCTATCTATATAATAAAACAGAAGGAAAAATGCTGATTGGGACAAACGTCCTTATTTAATTATGTATATTATCTAGAAGCTCTTCCCTTATATTACAATATAGTCCTTCGTAGAAATAAAATAACCTATCTAAGAAAAATAAGTTATATAAAGAAAAAAAAATTCTCCGGTTTAGAAATAAAATAACCTATATAAAATAACTATTTCTTGCACAACACAGTTTTAGAAATAAAATAACCTATTTCCTTTTTCTTTCTTTTTTCATAATATTTGTCTCCAAAATAACCTATCGAATTGAAAACTAACAAGTTTTAGTGTTTAGTACTCATATCGTTCGTTTTGATTTTTTCATTATTACATTTCTTGGTAATATGTGTTTATGACAACTTGATGTTCGTTTGATTTCTTCAATAATTTCGTTGAATGTTAATTGATATAACTGTCCATGCCCTCGGGCACGGGTTATACCCTAGAAATTTCTTCATTATTATATATCACAACCCCATTTTTGTATCGAAATTTGATGTGAACTATATGCCAAATAAATGTGAGAATTTCCTGCCAATATTTCACCCGTTGTATTTGGTCGGCTAAGATTTTGAGAGAGAAAGTTAAGTACTTTTCGTCTAAATCTCAGTCAGCTTGGTATCCCGCCCGGAAAGTGGCGTGGCATTCTATCACCATTGTTCATATAATATGGCATGATAAGGCACATCATCTGTGTTGGCTTACTTAATGTGTGGCAACTGTGATTAGATAGAGATAGGAAAGGAATAACTTGTGTCGGAAAACTAAGACCTTCTAACTGATAAGGTCTCGGTGCGAAAAGTAACACCAACGGTATATTAGGCCCCACTAGTAAATGTATTAATGAACAATCTTATCCACATTAACTTGGCCATTCTGTCATTCCTGGTGACCCAAAAAATGGTCATCAGTTGAATGAAGTCAATGAGTCAAAAGAACTCCAAAAGCTTAGTGGTTCAACTTGCATCAAGTCAATAGGGATGTCAATTCTGAAGGAGTTCTGACACTCAAGTCTAAAATTGGGGGATCGGCATGATTATCCTAGGCGCATTAAGCCCTGCCCTTACTCAAATAGAACCAGATCCGTTCTACGATTTGCGAAAAGGTTGGGGAAGTCCATGTAAGCAAGGTCGATACCTTAAACCAGAAACATGGGAAGGTAGAAGCGTGCCTCAGTCCTCACGCTTACCGTTATGATCTGAATCTTATCAAAGATCTCACTCGATGAAGATCTCGAGTATTTAACTAACTTGCATGGACTTCAAGCGTCTCAAAAGGAGGAAACATCTCTTAGAAGATCTATTAACTCGAAAAAAAGTATCTACCAAAGATCTTAAAACATTTGAACTTCTAAATATCAAAGATGTGAGATAACTTCAGAAGGAAATCCTAAATCTTCTAACTACGAAATAGTAGTCTCAATCCCAGACAGTGATCTCACAGCCTCATTATCACTATTTATCAACAGTCAACAAAAGAAGCCTATTAAACGGCATCAAATCACCTTGAACAAAGTACAAACTCGACGACTCACTCAATACTCAATCTTTAATCTGCAAGGGAAATCTGGTTATCTTGAGCGTCAGAGAAGTTTCTGAATTCCTTACAGGTTTTTTCTCCAAGTTCAAAGGAGCGGCATTCAACGAAGATGGTTCATCACTCACAACGGATCCAACAATGTGGATTGACTATTCTTACTCATACCAAAGTGACAAAATTTGACATCAACAATGGTTACACCTATGGGACAAAGTGTTGTTTTCCTTCGCTAAGGTCCCCCCCTTAAATCCTTCGTGTTGAACAAAGGTTTTTAGTCTCAAAAAACCCTTCTTCCATCACTAAGGATTTCAAGATCAGAAACCTTTCATGTTAGGCAAAGGGTTACAAGAGGTTTCTATTTCCGGTTCCGGCAAACGAAAATTCTAATTGACCACAGCGAGTTTTCTTTGACTAGGTATGAGAAAGAGAAAAAGAGAGACAAGAGAGAAAAATACAGGGGGAGAGAGATATATAGAGACCTAGCTATTTAAGGTGAAAAAAAGAGGGCACTACTCAAAGCACTTAGCTTTTTTGCTATAAGTGGGAGGCTCTATTAGCAGTTGAGTTACTTTCCAAAACAACTACAAGCAAACGGTCTATATATCTCACTAGAGATTTTTCCTTCCCTTAAACTCGGAAAGAAAGAACTTTTATTGCTTCTTTTAAGTTTTGCAACCGCGATACACATCACGGCACGAAACCCGGTCGACAGGTCAACCCGCCGGGTTTCGGCCGGGTTTCGTGCCGGGATGAAGATCATTTTCCTAAGTTTTGAGAAGAAAAATATATAAGAAAACACTTACAAAACTAGGTGCTTGTGGAGTGTTTGGGTCAATGTTCATTAACTACTCAAAACTAATGAGTGGTGTGTGTTATGTGTAAATAACAAGTATGCCCAATTGGTTAAAAAAGAATTGGGTGGTGTGTATAATTATAAAGTTCCCCAACATAAAGAGTCAGTTTGTTTCTTTATGCTCTCCACTCAGTTTCCCTCACTGTTACATTTTGTTTATCTTGCAATTGGATGACTAACAAATATTCAGCATTAGATAATATAGCATGGTTACATGAAGAAGAAGATATAAACTCATAAAGTTTACTAAAAGAATGTTACGTATTGAGAGACGAAACATGCCCTATATTGGAAACCCACGTTATCATTAAAACACAAATTTTACTAAAAGAATTACATAAACACGAAAAATGTATCATAAGTAATAACGTAGCGAACCAACCATCACCTGCAAATGAAGTGGTCCCAAATTTGCTTACATGCTTAAATCAACAAGAATGTTACATACGGGGAGACTCTCGAGAAATCTTTTACAAACCTAGCAATTTCTGCTAATTGAATGAAGTTTCTTTCCTCAGATAATAAATTCAGTGTCACATTTCGCAAATTGTTGGCCTTCTTCAACAGTGCTCTTAGAAACATTAGATGAAGATAGCTACTAAAATCAGGAGTAGAAATTTCAACCTCTTTGAGGTGAAACAAGATGCATCTTTGGAGCGAGTCTTCCATTGGTTGTAATCCTTTATAACACTCTCTTGAATATGCTTTCATAATAAAGGACTCTATATTAGGAGTTATCTCGAGTAAATATGCAATATGCTATTACATTAATGGAGTCTCTTAAAAGCCATATCGAGAGGTCTAAAAGTGTAAGGTTACGAAACTCAAGTAGGTTTTCTAATAATTCTGGAGCTTCTGAGAGTAAAATAACGAATATAGGTGATAATGTTAGAACTTTCACGTTATGAAACGCTCTAAGCAACTTAGCAATCTGTGGTAAATATAATTTTCTCATCTCATTATCAAATATCTACTGTTCGATACCCAAACTCATAGTCATACCCTTTAATAACGCCAATGTCAATGTCAGCCTTAACTAAGGTGCTAAGGGTCCCTGGTATATCGAAGTACTTCCACTTGAACCATTGACAACTAAGTGATATAAGATTTGGAGCATATAACTTGATTGATTTAGTTTCACCACCAAAAATTACCAAATGCTTAAGTTGAAGAGAATAAATATTGAGGGCGTTGTCGTCAAACTTACAGTCTTGTAGAGACAATGATTCGAGAAAAGGACACGGTGAGAAGATAGTTTTAAGGACATTAAACCCACTGCCACCTTCTAACTAGACAGTATCAATGACTAATTTCTTGAGCTTAGGTAAAAACGTTGAGTCATCATTAGGTATACGAAGTCTAGTATTAGAGGATTTCAACTTAAATATCTTCAACGATTCGCAAGTGATTTGAATTTCAAGAGACATTAGTTTTTGTATAAGAATAAGGACGAAACAATTCTGGATTACTTTGTTAGAATAATATATGTAATAGTTAGGGGTTGTTTAGTAATTTGCCCTTTAAGGGCCTTTTAGTCTTTTATCATTAGTATATATTTGTTAAGTTGTAACCCTAGTTTAAATGAATGAGATTCATAGCCTCCACAATGTTTCTCCTCTTCGTTCTTCTCTATGATTTTTGTTATTGATTTTCACATGGCATCAGAGCATGGTTCTTGAAGTTTTTATATGGTTTGAGAAAGGGAGAAGATGAAGGTGGTTTTAGATTTTTGTTTTGATATTGGGGATTTTATTAGTAGGATAGGTAGTTTTGAAGATTTAATTTAGGTTTTGGGCGAGGATTTGATTGGCGGGTTTGATTGGAGTTTTTGTTGGGTGGCTTTGGTGGAGTTCTTCATGGATTTTGTGGGAAAAGTTTAAATAGGTAATTTTGTGAAGTGTTTCTCGGCAAAGGTGATATGTGGCAGTTTTGTGGTTTTTTGATTTGTTGGCAGTTTTTAGAAAATCCTTAAGGCGATTTGAGAGCTGGACACGAAAGCTGGTTTTGTGGTTTTGTCGAAAGGGTAGTTTGGAAATGAGTAGTAGTTTCGATTTAGTTTGGTACTAAAGGTTGGGTGGTTTATAGAGGGGAGTACAAGAAGGTGGTTTTAGATTGGTGAAGACGGTTTTTGGTTGGTAGTTTTTGCTGGGTAGTTGAAATAGGTGGTTTTGGATATTATTAAGTTTTTTTTTTGGTGGAAATTAGAAGGCTATTTTAGATGGCAAAGGCAGATTGATTAATTTGGATTGGTTTGGTGAAAAGAGTTAGGCTGTTTTCGAAAGGAGAATAGGCGGTTTTGGTTGGGATGGTGAAGTACGGTTTTGTGAGTATTGGTTGGGCGGTTTCAGTAAGTGGTTTTTAGGATTTAAATGGAGGCGGTTTTGGTGGATTGATATGGTGGTTTCGTTTTTTTGATGGGCGGTTTTGGTGGATATTTAAAAGTGGTTTCACTTATGGTGGTTTTAGAAGGAGCAAGGAAGATGATTTGATGGGGAACAAACAGTAGGGTTCGTTTGGCTTTCGGAGTTCGTACTGAGAAATTCATTTTCTTCAAGAGATCGTTTGGCTTCCGCAAGAAAATTATTTTTAAGGTACCGTTTGGCTTCCGCAGAAAAGTTATTTTCTCGTTACAGATCTGGTATTGTTACTTCGCACTTCTTCGTATTTCTTTAGCTATAGTTTCTTTGTGGTGTTGTTTTGATCTTTGGGGGTAAAAAAAAAAGTGCTTTAATATGGTTATTAGTTTGGAATGGTATTGAATGACAATTTTGATTTGATCGGTAGTTTTGAATGACATTGATGGTATTGAATGGTAGTTTTGGTTGGGATTTGATTTGAGTGGTTTTTCAATAAGGTGGTTTTGGAATTTGGAGGAGGTGGTGGTATTGAAATATTTGAAAGTGGTTTTGGATTTGTTATTGAATTTGTTGGCGGTTGTGATTTTTTATTTGAATATTGGGCAGCAACATTTGCATTTTCGATCTAGGTAGTATGGCATTTGAATTTTGGGCAGTACTGCATTTGAATGTTGGCAGTATTGCATTTGGATTGTCGGCAATATTGCATTTGAATGTTTGGCAATATTGCATTTGCATCTTCTTCCTTCTTCTCTATGATTATTGTTATTAAATTTAAAATGGCAATATTGCGATTACATCTTCTCCGTTTGTAGTTTGGCAGTAATTTGCATTATTGAATTTTGGTTCGTAGTATTGGATTTTGATTTAGCAGTTTTGCAGTATTAGATTTTGGTTTGCAGTATTGGATATTGGATTTTGGATTTTGGTTGGCAACATCGAGTTTTTGGATTTTGGTTGGCAGTATCGGATATTGGATTTTGGTGGGCAATATTGGATTGTCGATTTTGGTTGCCAGTATTGGATTTTGGTTTAGCAATTTTGCAGTAATTTGCAGTATTTGGTTTAGCAGTGACTTATTCACCAAGTCACACTCGGTTCCACGCTTTCGTTGCTTAGTTAGCAAACTCTCGATACTTTTCAAAATCGCATCGTGAGTTTGAGGGAGGGTGTTAGAATAATATATGTAATAGTTAGGGGTTGTTTAGTAATTTGCCCTTTAAGGGCCTTTTAGTCTTTTATCATTAGTATATATTTGTTAAGTTGTAACCCTAGTTTAAATGAATGAGATTCATAGCCTCCACAATGTTTCTCCTCTTCCTTCTTCTCTATGATTTTTGTTATTGATTTTCAACATAACTTAAATAACAAGAGGGTTTGGGCAATAATCTTTGTCGTACATCTATGTTTGTCTAAAGCGTCAACGTATTTACAATGAGACATTGATCAATGCTTGAGATTGAGAGAAGATATCTCAAGGTGGTTTTGATTTAATAGGCAGCTTTTGATAGAGAATGATTCAAGAGCATGACATTTCAACAAAATATTCTTAAGATGATAATCTCTGAGACAAACCCCATAAAGAACAAGTTCCTCTAGTCTAGGTAAACTTATTCAATGGGGGTATGTTAAGCTTTGGGCAATTATCAAAGTCATCCTCACATTTCACCTCCAACTTCCTCAACGATTTCAAAGTGAATATGGTTTTAAGAGGTTCTCCTTTACTAGCACTAGGTTTAATATTTAAATAAGATCAACAAAATTTTTGACGATTAGGGTTTTGTCTATTGACTAGCACTAGGGTTTGGGGGATTCTCATTGAAAAAGAAAACCGTTTAAACCGACAACAAATAAAAAAATAAAGAAAAAGACATTCCATTGCCGGGATTTGAACCCGGGTCGCCTGGGTGAAAGCCAGGTATCCTAACCGGGCTGGACTACAATGGATTATGACGGTTACGCGGGAAGTGACTAGAGGAGTGGCTTTCCAAGCAAATTGGGAATATGAAAATCGCAAATGGTCCACCCGCCATCAAGATTGTTGCAGTGGTTGGACACCCCTCTTAAGTCCATGAGGTCGTGGAATCGAGTCTCGGTGGAAGCAGTTTGCCATCAATATTCATCCCATGTAATTTAGGTTATAAATAATGTAATAATTTATTAGACTTTAGGTCTCTTTGTTGTTGGGCTTTAGGCCTCTTTCATTCTTCCTTTGAATTAGGCGGTTATCGTGTTTATTCTATCTTCATGATGTACCAATGCCTTGTAACGACCAACGTAGATCGTAGCCGAATTCTCAAAAAAAGAAAGAAAAAAAAGATTGCAAGGGGATCTAATCTTAAGAGAGACTGAGAGGGGAATGTGGGGCACGACAATCCCTAATGTCGTAAAGTGAGGCAGGCATATACAATTAGGGGTGGGACCTGAATCATATAGCCATTTTTCAAGGGTTCATTCTTTAAATTTATCATTTTATTCACATCTACGCTAACATTAGTTGTAGTTAACTAGCATTCATAAATCATAATAGACTTAGAAAGTTAGAAGTAGAGATACAAAAATTCAAATTACATTTCCTACCAATCGGGACGAATGTCGCCTTGCAAAGAATAATCTTCTACCAAAAATATTTGTATGAATTGAATTACGTTTGCGTTCCACTCAACTATTTAATGGTGCAACGAAACAGAAACAAAACTCAAACAATTTCAATTTCTTGTTTTAAATCAGATAATCAACTTTGTTTCCTCACTAATAAGTGAGAAATAAATGTTTCGCAAACAATTGATCTCAGAATTTCTAAATGATATTAGCAGATACATACATAATGAGATAAATAAATAGTATTACTAGTATTTGCCTGATAACCGCTTACCGCTTTGAGATGAAGATGTGATAAGCACGATAACCGCTTAAGTTAGACAAATAACGAAAGAGGTAAAAAAAACCCAACAACATGGAGAGGTCCAGCCAGACAAACTTATTGCATTATTTATACCTTTAATTGTTGTTTGAAGTATCTCTTGCAAGCATTTTTTGTTATACATATGTGATGAAATAATGGTGAAAGTTATTTAAGACGATCAAGAATACTAAATTACATATTGTAAAGTGAAAAAATAAACATGTAACTTTTCTTGTATTTCATCATCTCTCAGTAAAATGCATTACGAATCTTGCGAAATTTGAATTACATTATGTTAAATGTGTTTTGAATTTTCATAAGTAAACTAAAAAAAAGTATGTATGGCATGGAACTGAATTCTCTAAGTTTGCTAAATGTTCATGTTGAACTTTTCATCCAAAAAAGTTTCTTAGATTCAGTGTTTTTTTTATCAAAGCAATTTTTTGGAAAAAAAAAAAATGTCCATGAATCGATATTTATTAACTAAATCTTTATTCTCCGGTGAATTTTTTTATTCTCCAAAGTCGCCGCCTAAATAATTCACATGAACCAAAAGGACCCTAACAAAATCCTTCCAGATGCTCTAACAATGAAGTCTAAACCCTATTTCCTTCAAGTTGTTAAACCACCATGATCATTGGGTTCCCCTTGCATGATACTTGCCCGATTCCCAATCTTTCCACCGACTTACCTTAAACAGCAGAGGTTAGAGATAACATAATTTACTACAGAAAATCCAAAAGACCAAAACCCATATTTGTATCCTGACCTCAAGGAGTGCAGTGATCTTTGAGGACCTGTCTAGCAAGATCAAGAGCTCCACTCTTTTTGTAGATCATATGCAAATTGTAATCTGCTTCTCTTCGAAGATGACATTAACCCTCTTTCTTAGTTTTGGGAGTAGTCAGATCCTCGTTAGGAAGCTTCGGAAGTGGGCAATCTATCACTCTCATTGCCAGTACCTTTTCATAATATGAAACTGCTAATGTTACAAGACCAACATGCTGACATGCCCGAGCGATGTTGTATAATGATTCCTGGCTTTCTTTGCAAAGACGCAAGTAGTTGAAGAGGAATGCAAAGCCTTGGGCTACACATTGATGTTTGTTTTGAAGCCTATGTCCAAGCGCCAAGTTGATTAAAGCGGTACCCACACACAGATTAATCAAAGGATTATCTGGCTGAAGTTTATAAGCTTCAAGATATTCTTTTGCAGCTGCTTGATGCTGGCTGATTGCAGTAAGCTGGTGACCTGAAATGATTTTTGGAGGCACACACTCTGAGTGTGTGCGCCTCCTCATACGCAAAAATTTAGAATGCTTTGACAACCTATCCTCGAATCTGGAAATGATTTTATAATAGCAATTCCACGCAGAGATGCTCTTTGGATTTTGAAGAACGAGGTCTCATGCATAATCATAGCCAAATGATGGATTTGTTGTGTTGAATGCTATCTGAGCTCCAAGTGACTTAAGTTCCTCTTTCTTCTCCTGTTGAAGTCTGTTGCCTACTAATCTCAGACAGTCATCAATAATCTCTAACGCTTCCGAGTATCTACATAAAGAGGCCAATGCCTTGCATAGATTTAAAATAAGCTGATAATGTTCATCATCCTTCAGGAGATTTGGCAATGGTGGTTCCCTTAGTGCTTCTCTCGGACACTCTTCTTCTGAGTCGTCACTGTGCCATTCTAGGCCAGAAGCAATTACAGCAGCTTTATTTTTCTCTCTCATTGCTGCTTTCTTTTCAAGTGACTTCTTTGCTCTTGTAGCTTTTAACATTTCTATTCGTGTTACTTCAGGTGGTTTAAAACCAAAAAACACATTATCAGTATGATCACCATCCAACAATTTTACTCTTTCAGAGAGGACAATCTTCGAGAGCCTTCTTGATGGTCGTACCTTCTGGTTCAAACTTTCGATGAACATTGTTTCCTGAACCAATGATAAGATTGTTTGCACAAAATCTTCAAGCATCCCCCTAGCATGATAAATGTGAGCAAGTTGCATTCTGACTTTACCATTACTCCACCATGGTTTAGATTTTTTGGAACTTGTATCAATATCTGCTACTAAATCTTTTCAATATTTCCGAGATGAACGTGGCAAATTCCTGCCATTACGTTCAAATGCAGTGGAAATTCTTCAGGAGAGCAGTGAGAACTTGCATGCTCAATATGGTGAAGTGCTTTGGCATGGTCATTATTTTCCATGTGTATGGTAGCTAAAAGATGTATCACACTCCAATCAGCGTCTTTTGACCTTTCTTTCATATAGTCCTCCAAAATGCTGATGGATTTATCAACCCTGCCACACTTCTGGTACATCTTCGCAGACATCATACGTGCTTCAACATTTTCCGAACAAAATCCTACTATACTGTCATATGTTTCAGCAGCCTTGTGATAATTTCCCAGACTATTATAAAGTGAGGCACGATAAACTCGAAGACTCATATCATCAGGATCTGCCGTTATTGCTTTTGAGAGACAGTAAGTAGCCTGACCTGCATTACCTTGCTTAAAAGAGAGGTCCACAAGCCATTTCCATAGAAAAGCAGCTTGCTCCTTGGGTGCAAGATGAGCAGCAAGCATGTAAAAGTTGACGGTCTTTAGTACCATATCTTTATTCTCTCCGCAATCTTCATATACAAGGCCAAGAAAATAGTACGATTCGTAGAAATTTGGTGCAAGCTTAATAGCTTCGTTAAGTACAAATTTGGCCTCTTCATATTGGCTTTTAGCATAAAAGATAATATTCAAGCCGTTCAAACTGTTGATAAAGTTGAATTCCAGAAGCATTATCCTTTATAAAATTCAAAGGATTCATCTCTCAATCAAATCTAAGTCTGTATTCATCATCTTCAATATCTTCTTCTTCTTCATAATCAATGTCTTCTTGTTCTTCTTCGTCAACCACTTTTGTGTCTTTCATCTGAAAGTTCGAGTTAGAAGTAGAAGCTTCTTCAACCATGGTCTTGGCATCATCCCTTGTTGTTTCCAACAGTTGTCATACCTTTATTTGAATGAATACCATTAGAAAACCTTTTCTTTTAAGAATCTCTTTCAATTCCTTCTTTAATTAGCCGAATTCTCCAAAGAAAATCTAATTCGCCCCTTGAAAACCCTACCAGTCTAATAGTGAAGAATTTAGATAGTAAAAATAAACGCCGCAAATTTTAAGCATCCACTATCCTAGTAGTATTATTTTGTAAAAGTGAGGGCCTATAGTATAGGGCACCAAAAAATTGATACACCACCCAATACTAGCAGCACCCCTCACAGACTGACTGGGCAGTCTGAGAACACTCGAATTGTGCCTAATCCATGTTGGGTTTGAACAGCCCGAACTAGGCCCAATCCGACACCCCTTAGTAACATATCAGGCATAAAATCTCTAACAAGTATGCACAACATTAAGTTTGGGTGGTGTGTTTAAATACCAAAAATGTGTGTATAAATAAACTCCCACTATAAAAGATTAGGTTTCTTTCTTTATTCTCTCCACTCGTTTCCCTCATTGTTTATGGGTTATATTGCAATTAAATGACGAACAAATATCCACCATTTTTTTTTTTGGGAATTGACTACGATCAACGATAGTCATTACATCTGGCATTGATACATCAAAGATGTGATAAGCTCGTGGAACCTATAGGGATTTATGTCAACGCCTCGGAACCACTTAGGCTACCAACTGTTAACCAAATATCCGGCATTAGATTATATAATATACATGAAATGAAGAAGAAGATATAAACTCGTAAAAGTTCAACTTCAAGAATGAATAAGAAATCAAAGTAATTATCCTGAGTCCCTTAGATGAAACCCAAGTTATCATTAAAAAAAATGTATCATAGATTATAACACAGTGAACTAATCACCTACAATTGAAGTTGTCAAAAATTTGCTTAGATGCTTAAATCAACAAGAATGTTACATATGGAGATACTCTTGGCAAATCTTGTACAAACCGAGCAGTTTCTGTTAATCGGTTAAAGTCGCTTTTGCGAGATAAATGTAGTGTTACATTTCGCAAATTGTTGGCCTTCTTCAGCAGTGATCTTAGAAACATAAGATGATCATGATCCTATAAATTTTCACAATAGCTATTGACATTAGGACCAGAAATTTGAACCTCTTTGAGGTGAAACAAGATGCATCTTTGGAGCGAGTCTTCCATTGGTTGTAATCCATTATCACCATCCCTTGAATATGTTTTCATCCTAAATGACTCTATATTTGGAGATATCTCCATTAAACATGCTATCACATTGATGGAGTCTCGTAAAAGCCATACCGAGAGTAGTTACACTTACCGGTCAGAGGGTTGTTTTCCTTCGCCAGGGTTCCCCCCTTAAATCCTTCGTGTTGATCACCTGCAAATGAAGTGGTCCAAATTTGCTTACATGCTTAAATCAACAAGAATGTTACATACGGGGAGACTCTCGAGAAATCTTTTACAAACCTAGCAATTTCTTCTAATTGTATGAAATTTCTTTCCTCACATGATAATCGGAATGTCACATTTCGCAAATTGTTGGCCTTCTTCAGCAGTGCTCTTAGAAACATTAGATGGAGATAGCTAGTAAAATCAGGACTAGAAATTTCAACCTCTTTGAGGTGAAACAAGGTGCATCTTTGGAGCAAGTCTTCCATTGGTTGTAATCCTTTATAATGCTCCCATGAATATGTTTTCATAATAAAGGACTCTATATTAGGAGATATCTCGAGTAAATATGCTATTACATTGATTGAGTCTCTTAATAGCCATATCGAGAAATCTAAACGTGTAAGGTTACGAAACTGAAGTAGGCTTTTTAATAATTCCGGAGCTTTCGAGAGTAAAGTAACGAATACAGGTGATAATGTTAGATCTTTCACATTATAAAACGCTCTAAGCAATTTAACAATTTGTGGTAAATATAATTTTCTCATCTCTTCATCAATATCTGGTGCTTCATACTCCCACATCAAGTTATATTCTTCGATAACAACCACATCAATGTCAGCCCTAACTAAGCTGCTAAATGTCCCTGCTATATCAAAGTATTTCCACTTGAACCATCGACAACTGAGTGATATAAGATTTGGAGCATATAACTTGATTGATTTAGTTTTTTTTTTTGTTGAGGTTGATTGATTTAGTTTCACCATACAAAATTACCAAATGCTTAAGTTGAAGAGAATTAATATCGAGGACATCGTCATCAAACTTACAGGAGTTTAGAGACAATGATTCGAGAAGAGGACACCTTGAGAAGATAGTTTCAAGGACATTAACCCGACCACTATTAATAACTAGTTTTTTTAGCTTAGGTAAAAACATTAAGTCATCATTAGGTATACCACCATTAATAACTAGTTTCTCTAGCTTAGGTAAAAATATTGAGCCATGATTAGGTATACCACCATTAATAACTAGTTCCTCTAGCTTAGGTAAAAACATTGAGTCATCATTAGGTATACAAAAACTAGTACTATAACATTTGAACTCAAATATCTTCAACGATTCGCAAGTCATTCGAATTTCAAGAGATAGATTTAGGATAAAGCCATCTAAATGATAAGAGGTTTGGGGCAATAATCTTTGTGGTACATTTATGTTTGTCTAAAGCATCAACGTATTTACAACGAGACATCAATAAATACTTGAGATTGAGAGAAGATATCTCAAGGTGGTTTTGATTTAATACGCAGCCTTCGATAGATAAAGATTCGAGAACATGACAATTCAACAAGATATTGTGAACATGATAATCTTCGATATGTACCCTTTGAAGAACAAGGTCCTTTAGACTAGGTAAATTTATTGAATCAGGTATGTCAAGCTTTGGACAATCAGAAAAGTCAAACTCATATATCACCTCTAATTTCCTCAACGAGTTCGAAGTGAATATTTTTTCAAGAGGTAATTGAGAATTTATGTCACCATCGCCTTGAAGAAATAGTTCTTTAAGTTTGTTTGTTTCTAGTAGAGTTTCAATCCATTTACGGATACACGGATTTTGAAATTTTTGAAAATTGAAACTAAAAATCTGAATAGGACATGAAATGTCACGATGATATAATAGTTTGTCGACAAAAGCTCTTAAACTATCTTCATAATACCAGTCATAATGTTTACTGTAATCTAAAGCTAGGTATGGAAGAGATTTCCAAACGTACCTCCATCTTCTAGACAAGACACAGGTTTGGATAGCTTCTTGAATCTTAACAAAAGAGAGAATGTGATGAATGATGTCTAGTGGTAACACACTAATCCTGTCTTCATCGTCACAGGACAACATCTTATTGATTAATTCTAGGGTTTACAACTTAAATAAGAAGCAGCAAACCCCTAACTCGTTGATCCTTTATTTCTTGCCGTATTGAAGTAGGTTCTCCTTTACTAGCACTAGGTTTACTATTTAAATAAGATCAACAAAATTTTTGACGATTAGGGTTTTGTCTATTGACTAACACTAGGGTTTGGTGGATTCCCATTGAAACGGAAACCAGTTTAAACCGACAAATAAATATATGAGAAAGGAAAAATAAAAATTCCATTGCCGGGATTTGAACCCGGGTCGCCTGGGTGAAAGCCAGGTATCCTAACCGGGCTGGACTACAATGGATCTGCATGATAAGGCCAACTTCATAACTATAAATCCTAAATCAAAGGGTGTGTCAGAACTGAAACCCGAGAGTCTTTCCAACAACTAGGGATTTGAAAGTTGCCAGGGGATCTAATCGTAAGAGAGGGGCATGTGGGGCACGACAATCCCTAATGTAGTAAAGTGAGGCGGCCAGGCGGGCATAGTACAGTTAAAGGTGGAAACTAAATCCCTCGGTGATTTTAACTGGGGTTCCTTTTATAAGAAGACGAGAACGAATGCTCTCCATGGATGTTTCAGATCACATATTCATATTAATTCTTGTATTATTAAAAAGGGGATTTCTTACTTCCATAAGACGAAACCTAAGGGGCGGAATTCCTTGTTAACCTCAAAATTTATCATTTTATTCACATTTACGCTAACGTAAGTTGTAGTTAACTAACATTCATAATACACTTAGAAAGTTAGAAGTAGAGATATAGAGAATAAAATTATAATTCTTACAAATCGGGACCAATCTCGCCTTGCAAAGAATAATCTTCTACTGAAAATATTTGTATGAAATGAGTTACGCTTGTTTCCACTCAACTATTTAATGGTACAACGAAACAGAAACAAAACTTAGACAATTCTTTTTCAATTTCTTGTTTTAAATCAGATAATCAACTTTGTTTCCTCACTAATAAGTGTGAAATAAATATTTCCCAAACAACATGATCTAAGAATTTCTAAATGACATTAGCATATATATATACATAATAAGATAAATAACTAGTAGTATTGTAGCTCCATTGTCGAACCAGATCTCAACATGGTGTAGGGGATTCTCCCATAACCAAATTTCAACTTGATTTGAAGGATCTCCCCCAAACTAGGTATCCGGTCTGATTTGGTGCTTCCTCCAAACCTGAGTGCTTGTTCAGACGTAGAAAATCCTCTGCCAGAATGGAGATAGAGAGATGGTGGTGGTGGTGGTGGTTGAAAATGTTGGTAGTCAGTGTGGTCGATGATGGTCAAAAGTGGGAGATGAGTTTTAGAAGGGCAAAAAGCAAACAAATCAATTTTATTAGACTCAAAATAGGATTCTCCCCTAGTCAAACATAGTCTTTATTTCCTAAAATTATTTTAGATAAGAAGCAATTATTAATATGGTATGATGAGACATGACATGACCTGACATTAATCTTTCCTGACTACTTCATGTGCTGAATAAATTGTATGTGATATTAAGACCTGCTAACTTTTAATATTGGTAGGAAAAAGTAACACAAAGGTTCTTTCATCAAAAAAAAAAAAAAAAAAAAAAAAAAGGGGACATCAGGCCCAACTAATATTCAAACGGAAATGATAAAGTTACAAAAGATTTTGACAAAAAAAGGTTCCCAGCTGATGTGGCGGGTGTGGTTTCAAACTTTGACCAAATCTAGACCGTTGAGAGATGAAAATCACAACCGCCACATCAGTTGGGAACTTTTTTTTGTCAAAATCTTTTGTGATTCTAGCATCTCTCATATTCAAATGTATTAAATTATCAGCCTCGGTTTGCAGCGGTGAAAAGTTAGTTTCTCGCCGGCGCCACCACTTTGGGCGGTGGTTTTTTATTTTCGGGGAAGTTTTTGTTCTTTCTCCTCTCTCTCTTCCCTCTTTACAGATCCATTATCTCTTTCGCGGTTTCAGTTCTGAGAAGTAGTATGGAACCCTCGCCGGATCTGGCGAGGGCTCCTCTTTCCCTATTTCTTGTTCCAATGTTTCTTTCTCCTTCTCTCCTTCTCTTTCTGTTTAAGTGGATTAGTTTGTGGTGGTGTATGTGAT
>BEHA01050376.1:1980272-1994609 GCA_002897215.1 Eschscholzia californica subsp. californica | reverse complement strand
AATCCTAACAATTCAATATGAACAAGTTCAGTTCCATACAAACAACCACCAAAATCACAATCTTTACTCTACAAATACAAAATCACAGTTCAAACTAACAAAATTAAACGAATTTTTTTTATAAATTCGCGATTTTTACATCAGAAACCCTAGAAATCTTAAATTCACGAGAAAATTAAGCTGAAAAATTACCTAAAACTCTGCAAATAGTTCCTCAGATTTTCCTAACGCGAACAGTTGGATGAACTTTCGAAGACAACGTTCGCCGGAACTATAAGATTTTTCCGGTGAAGATTAGTAGGGAAGGTAAGAAATTTCATAAGATCTGATGACTATTTTGCAGAAAAGAAGTTCATCTTTTTCACCTATCATTTTCTCTCTCTATTATTTTCTTTTCTCTCTCTAGAAATGAGAATTGAGCCGTTAAATAATGAATTTTAATATATCCGACAAAAAGTTGTCTAAATTTCGTCACCACGTGTTCATATTTTACTCTCTGAAAATGTTATTGGTTTTGCTAGAAGAACTGATACGTGTCGGACAAAAAACGTTTTATGCCACCTTCTTCTTCTAATAATCTCTCTCTCTGTAACAGTTTTTTCTCTCTCTTCAAACGTTTTAAACACCTTGACTTCTCTTTCTCTCTCTCTCTAAAATTTTCCATGGTTTCACTTTCACATCACTTAAACCATTATCCATTTATAGATTAACAATGGTTTTAGTTATGTTTAATATCGGATCGGGTTACACGAGATCGGGCTAGAGACTGGCCCGTGCTTTTTACCAATTTGTGGGTGTCACGTGCGGTATAGGAAAGTGTAATGATTAATGTAATCTAAACTAGATGCTACCATGGATAATGGATTACAACCCTTTTGGTATTTTTTCACTTTTTCTTGATGTGTAGTTTACAGTAAAGTCCATGACAGTAGTCAAAAATAAAAATATCTTAGATTTGATGTCCAAACAAATTTATTATAAAATGAGTAAAAAGATTATTTTAATTTAATATTTATTTTGTCTCGTATAAATACACAAATGTATCACTAATATGTTGATTGTTTAGCGAATGCATAATAACGTATTTGTTTAATATAAGGTTATTTACGTTTTGTTTAATATAATAAGATAACGATGTCATGCTAAAATAATTCTTTTGCGAATCCTAAAAAAGTGATATGTACAAAAATGACTTGTTTGGTACATTTCAAAATTTGAATTTTTTTAGATTTTCAACTTATTTTGTGTTTTATTTTTTTTTGAATAACAACCATTAAACAAATCAGGATTACAAAGTTAGACCCAAACCAAAATACAACAAAACTCAGGGGTAACAGAGTAATCAAATCTAACAACAGGGGCTCAAAGCTAATTAATAATTAGGTAAGGGATAAAACCGATGCCGCCAACTCGTGAGCTTCCTTATTCTGAACCCTAGGGCAGTAAAGGATCTCAATCTGACGGCCATTTATCCTCTCACGAATACTCTCTATCTGGTCCGTTAATCTCCATGGAGGGACCGAATCCACGTCTCTTATCAGCTCAAGTAAAACCCTAGCGTCCCCTTCTATAATATAAGAAGGGAGACTCATTTCTTCAGCTAGGGTTATACCTAACTTCATGGCTGCGATCTCACTATTCATCGGTGAAGTCGACTCGATCAATCTTGCTCGAGAGTTAAGTATTTCACCCTTTGAGTTCCTCACAATCGCTGCGCATGAAGCAGATGTTGCCCTAAAAGCACCATCAAAATTTATTTTCACTGTTCCTTCTGGCGGTGGGCACCAAAGTGATTCCTGCATCGATTCGTTAGTATTCGAAGTAGAGATGGATGAAGGAACATACTTAATGATTCTGTAACCGACCACCAGCATCTCTGCAAATTTGGTGGTTTATTTTGGAAGATCCTTTCATTTCTTAACTTCCACCACCTCCACAAAAGATAAGTAATCTTATACCAATACTTTTGCCTACTGTCTTTATCCTTTAGTATATTTGAAAGATTTCTAATGGGATCTGTTCTAAGATCGTTTAGATCTGTAATACCTGCTATGTTAATAAGTTGACCAAACACAGGGCACTCACCGAATAGATGTTCAATGCTTTCCAGGTTACTCGAGTTGCACATCTTGCATGTTTGATCTACTTGAGGAATTCTGATTCCTATATTGGTAAGAGTAGGAAGTCCTTTATGAATCAATTTCCATACAAAAATTTGTATTTTAGGTAGCATTTGATTCATCTTCCAAAATTGGTTCCACGGAAATTCATGTGCTTCTGTTGTTAGTACTGGAATCGTCTTTATTTCCGTATAGTATGATTTTGCAGAGAACTTACCTGTGACGCCCCGTGTCCCAAAATAGACACGACCACGCCCCGACAATTCACAGACGAGACTAAAATCCGGCAGAGTCTCCTCTATAAATCGAACCGGTCGCACCTGCAAAACCTGTCATGCAAACCATACATTCGCATAAACAAGAATAAACTATTAAGCGGAAGCTAAACAAACTCAACTCAGTTTCGGGTCGAAACTCGAACCACAAAAATACAAATGCCTCATAAAACACCGATACAACTTATAAACAACTCTAAGTTTTACGTATATACATATTAGAGTTTGGTTTCTGCAATAATAAATAACTTGAAAATAACGAAAAAAAAACCATATAAAACGACATAACTCCACTAGCCTCATCAGACAAGATCACCGGCTGGAATACAACTCCGCCTCGAGGCTACAACCAAGAACCTGCACACTAACAACTGGTAGGGGGTCAGATAACTCACCGACACGAGTTATTCTGGTAGAAGACCAATCCAAAAGCCATCACGTTTTCAAAAGTTTATTTAATAAGTTGTAAACATCATGACAAAACGAGTTATCAAACCAGTTACTGTATATACTATATACAAAACTATTTTCCTTAATCTAGCAAGCAATGGCAGTGATTAGCTGCCCATCCATGGTGCGCTCCCAATAAGAGGAGAGTACCTCAGGAGACCCTAGAGTGCGTTAGATAGTACCAGCCCATTTAGGCACTAGCTAATGCACTACGTCTCCTCGAGAAAGAGACTTACCCCTAGCCGGTAAGCCCCTCTCCCACTAAGGGACTCCGCAATCATTGAAGAGTTTACCTCATGATACATATATATACCTTAAGTATCTAAATACGTTTTGTTGATCACCGAGTTCGAATAAGAGAGCCGTCCCCCAATTACCATGGAAGGACCTGAACCTCATTCTCTTCGGTACCCTGTCATGCATCTAATGCGATCTTTCAAAATCAATTTCATTCATTTATCAAAACCAATATTCATATTCGATTCATTATCTTATCAAACACGGAAGTGGAACAACCAAGAGTCATATCGCCACAAAGCAGAGGGATTCCCAATCAATGTCACCTCCCAGACGAGCGGTCAGGTGTACGTCCCTGAGCCTCGAACTGGAAGCACGAGCACCAATGGCCAGCAAGTGAAGCACTCTACTCCCACAGGTCTCATGACTAGTGTCGCCCACCTCACCGGTCTCACACGGATCACAACCGTGTCCACATGTCATCCTACCCTCAATGGCTACGTGCCCGTAGGTTGACATAATCCGCAGTCAGGTACATACAAGAAAATCCCAAGTAGTTCGCAATCATCGTAAAAACAATTCGAAAGCATTTCTCGTATCACAGCAAAACCATTCCAGCATATTTCAGTTCATGACTAAAATTGAGTTTCATGCTACCTAAACTCTAGTTATAATGGCGCATATATAACTATACGACTTAGCACATTTCATTATCTATAAAACCATGTTGGATAAAGGATTCAGAACCCCTACCTGGCGGTACTTCTGCTCCGCCGAAACCGTAGCATCATCGTCAACGATAAGCTCCGGCTCCCCCCTCTACCAATCCATAAATAAAAGAGATAAACATTAGGTTCTTCGATAAGAACCTTCATACGACAAAAAACAATAATTAAAAGAAAACGATGAAATCTTTAAAACAATAGCAAAACCGCTAACTCACGAAGACTTCAACTATAACCGAATATCGATTCATCTTCTAACTTCATAACCATGCCCAATCGGGGTCGATCAATCACTGTTTGAACTGACTTATAACCTTAACATTTAGTCATTAGATGTATTACCCAAAATCCAAGTGAATCGCCTTTGAAGTTTGCAAAAATACGAACAACAAAGCAGAATTTTTCCTAACTGCGCACTGTTCGGTAAAACAGTCATAATTCTTTCGTCCGATATCGAAATACCCTGTACCATACCTTTTCGGAAAGCTAACAACCTAAGCTACGATTTACCTCTTATGTAAAACTTCATCTGGGTACTCAAATAACACAGAAACGCATCACAACAGACTGCATTGTGCAGTTCCCTAAAATTGTGTTTTTCCTGATAGTATCTTTAGTATGGTTCATAGCTTTCCAAAAGTTTGATGATCTAGAAGTTGGTCTATGAGACCAAAATGATTCACTTTTAAGATATTTTGCATGAATTAGTTGTACCCATACCTCATTAGGATTAGTTAGGAACTTCCATGTCATTTTAGCTATAAGAGATTGATTAACCTCATTAATAGTCCTAATGCCTAATCCTCCTTTGTGTTTGGGACTTGATATTATATCCCAATTTATGAAGTGAATCTTTCTATCAGTAACATCATGTCCCCACCAGAAACACCTCTCAATTTTATCAAGGTGTTTGTTTAGCTACTTCTTTAGGCATAATTTGATAACTACAATTGTAAGTACAAAAAGAAGCCAGGATTGATTTAATTAATGTTGTCCTCCCTGCCTGAGATATATATTTTTTGCTTCCAGCCTGCTAAAGAATTCTGAAATTTATCTATTAGCCACTTGTAACTATCTATTCTATTGTCTTTTTTAAGAACAAGGGCTCCTAGATATTTCTCTCTATCCGTCATAAGAGGAGCATGAAGCTTGTGGACAAATTGACTAGTGATATTGGTGGGAACTCCTCTGCTGAAATACAAGGAAGATTTCGAGTAATTTACCTGTTGACCAGAAAAGCTGCCATAATGCTCCATAATCCGTATGACAGTATCTAGATTTTTAATATTAGCTTCGCCAAAAATGATAAGATCATCAGCAAATAGTAAATGTGTAATAGTAGGGGCAGACTGATTGATCTTATATTCTGTAAACCAACCTTGATTTTCATAATAATTAAACAGGAGGGAGAGTGACTGTGAGGATAAAATAAAAAGATAGGGCGATAACGGACATCCCTGTCTAAGGCCTCTAGTGGCCCGAAAATCTCAACAGTAGTGCCATTGATCTGAATATTAAATCTCGCAGTCGTAATACACGACATAATGAGATTTAGAATTCGACCATTTAAACCCGTTGCCTTAAGTACTAATTCTAGAAAGTCCCAGTTCACTCTATCGTAGGCTTTCGCCATGTCCATTTTAAGAGAGAAAAAACCTTTCTTGGCTTTTGACCCATACATCGAATGAAGGAGTTCCTTAGTGATTATAATATTGTCCATAATCTGTCTGTTGGGCACAAATGCATTCTGAGTCCACATTATTCCATCCTCAAGATAAGGTCTAATTCTGTTGGCTATAATTTTAGTGATGAATTTATAGACCGAATTGCAAAGGGATATCGGTCTATACTCCGAGGCTGTACTCGGATTCCTAGTTTTAGGGATTAAGGCAATAGTAGTAAAGTTTAAATGTGGATCGATCAAACCTGTTGAGAAAGCTGATTGAATATAAGCAATGAGTTCCTGACAAATAGCGTCCCAATTGTGTTGAAAAAAGAAACAAGGTAAGCCATCTGGTCCCGGACTTTTGATCGAGCCCATTTCCATTACTACTGTCTTAATTTCCTCAGCCGAAGGAATTCTAGAGATATCGGCCAGTTGTTCGACTGAGAACACCTTATATGCATTTATAACTTCGGCCGGCGGTTCTGTTACTTGAGTAGCCGTAAATAAATTCTGAAAAAAGCTCATAAATTCCTGCGAGATTTCTTCGATCTTATTTGTGGATTGACCATTGCTTAATGTAAGTTGGTGAATTTTGTTTCTCTGTTTTCTGACTGACATGGCAATGTGGAATGCCTTTGTGTTTCTGTCCCCGTTCTGGACCCACTTAGATCTCGTCCTCTGTTCTGCTTTAGTTTTTTGAATGTTTTCCAACCACACAATTTCTTCCTGAATTTTTCCTTCTATATGTAAGATAGCCGAAGTAGACTGTAGTGATTGGATATCAAGAAGTCTTTTTCTCAAAATACTAAGTCTGTTTTTTATTACCCCAAAAGCTCTCCTACTCCAATGTTTGATTGAATTCTTGACCTGATCAACTCTTTCTAGAAAATTTCCTTCTGAACTTAACCATTTTTCTTCAAAGATCTTTTTGTAGTCAGTATGTTTTGTCCAAAAGATTTCGAACCTTGAAATGGTATTGATAGGATGTCCTTCTACACTGAATTTAAGTAAAATCGGTGCATGATCGCTGTTATAGCGAGGTAAATGAAAGACGCCGGCCTCCGGATATCTGGTTAACCATTGAGCGTCACAAAGAACTCTATCCAGTCTTTCTTTTGTTAAATGATGTAGTGCTTTGTTATTTGTCCATGTGAAAGCAGGTCCATTAAAACCCAGGTCCAACAGATTAGCGTTAAGGATGAACTGTTTAAAATTAGACATAAACGGGATATTAGAATGACCACCCCATTTCTCATTACTACTACATATAGCATTTAAGTCTCCGATACAACAATATGGATTAGAAATATTCTGAATACGAGTAAGGAGACTATTCCAGAAATTAGGTCTATCTCTTATATTAGGCGGTCCATAAATACAGAAGATATCCCACGACTCAGTAAAGGGGGAATTAACCGTAGCATGAATAAGATTATTAGAGGTATAGTGAATATCCATGTGAATGTCTTCCTGCCAATATAGGAGAAGACCTCCACTACGACCAATCGACGGAACAGAAATATACTTATTTAGATTCGCATTAATAAAACAATTCAGAGGTACATAATTAGATAATTTAGTTTCAGAGATAAAAACCATAGAAGGTTTTGTCGCTCCTAGGAACTGTTTAAGTGTCTCTTTTGTCGGGGTGTTCCCCAGGCCCCGACAATTCCATGCTAAGACACTCATTGATTCTTCGGTATTTGGGTTGCCGGCACCCTTTCATTATTACCCAAAACCAGATGTTCCGATGATCTTCTATAGAACTTTGAAGTTCTATCCTCCATCGAAGTCATTTCCTCATCCTCGCAGCCATCTGAACATTGCGCTCCCGAATGTTGACCCTGTTCATTAAGTGAGTTACCTGAAAAAACAGCATTAGTATATAATCCCGTAGCACCATACGACATCTCCAGACCTCTTTTCTTCGTTTTAGATAATCTCGACAGTAATTCCCCAAAATTAGTGTGAATTGAAAAATCCGGTACAACTTCGTTGGAATGGTTAACCCTATCTGACTGGTTGTGAGTATTAGTCTCACTGATCGAAGATTGCTCTGTTCCAAAAGATTCAAGTTCCCTAGTTCTATTTCTAGCATTAAAAGGGACCTTAAAATTCTCACTGTAAGAAGGGGTCATAGCTTTAGTCACTTTGAAACGTTGTTCTTCGGATATATTCTGTTTTAACAAATCATTCAAGGCTAACATCGTCGGACAAAACTTTATGGTATGACCAGTCAAACCACAAGACACACAAAATCTAGGTAATTTTTCTATCTTAAGAGGGATGGCCACTATTTTGGTATTAGAGAGTTTGAGATAAACTCGTTGAGGGAAAGCCTGTTTAAGATTCAATTCGATTCGGACTCTGGCAAACACACACCATTTGATCGCTTCCTCGGGGGTAGTAGGAATGAAATTTCCCAATGGTGCTGCTAATCTATTCACAATGGTGCTGTTAAGATGACTCGGCGGCAGACCATGCATCTGTACCCAGAACCATGCTGAATCAAACGTTTGATCTCCCGACATGACATCTTGAGAACATTTCTTTAGGACAATCAATTCGTCTTGGATAACCCAAGGCGAACTTTCAAAAGCCAATTCCAATTCAGTTGCCGTAAGAAACTTGATTAAAAAATTGTTATCTTTTATCTCTGAGACATTAAATCTATTTGGTCCATGAATGACCCTCGATAATCTAGATAAAGCAAGATTGATGTCGATCTTTCTATCACTTTGGAACCAAACCACACCATGTTTGACAATTTCCATCTCCCATGGAGGCAGGTCTTCCACATCAACTAGAATCGGGGGCTGTTCCTCCGTAGTTAAGGCTGCAAATTTTTGGATAAACTGGTTACTCGGTGCTGCCATTGGAAACAAGAAAACGAAAAGAAAATTAAGCGTTGGAATTGTTAAGAATAGAACACGAAAATGGAAAATTGATACAGAAAACTCCCAAAGAGTGACATAAACTGGAATTCCAGGCTTAAATCAGCCTGAATTCGAGAAAAGAGAACTACAATTCCCCGGTAACTGCCAGTAACCGTGACAAAAAGAGGAAAAACTGATTAACTGCCCAAAAAGAATTAATTGCACCACCAAAAACAGTGTTGGCCTATGACAATAAAACCGTCTCCGCCCGGGAGCAAAATGGAAAAGGATTTGGGGTTATTGGAATGAAGAACTTATTTTGTGTTAATAGTGGGTCTTTTGTACTATTAGGATCCATATGTGGCAAAATATAAATTTTCCAATTTTTGTACGTCTCTAATACAAAACTCTAAAGTTTTTTTATTTAACATGTTAATTTGAAAAAAAAAATATTCAGTTATTATGTAGATATTTGAAGTTTAATTTCTTTTGGTTTAAATTTTAGAAATGATGAGTTGGAAAATTAAAGATATCTTAAGACGACACTCTATTCTTCTTGAGATATCTCTATTTAAATACCGCTACATCATCTCAGTGATCCAAATTGAATTTCCATGCGAGGTGGCGGTTTTTTAAGAAAAATTCTACGTGACACCTATAGTTTCTAAGATTGAGTCTCATTAGAGTTTCTAAGATGGTCGATGTTTTCTGGGGAAACAAGACAAAATTCTGGGGTACAAATTTTCAAAGGGTGGAAAACACAAGAAATTCTCCCAGTTACACACTTTTCTCATGTTGCCGACAGAGGGTCACCGGTCGACGACCTCTGTCTCTTTCTTTCTCTTCTGACTCTCTCTATTTCCTTTTTTCCTCTCCATCTCCGTCACCTTTTTGATTTTCTCTTTTTCTCTTTAAGTTTCAGCGAAGGGGATATCCCATTCTAATCCCAAATTTCTCAAGTTGTCTTGATAAGATCTTTATAATGGTCGCAAATTTTTTAAGATCCTCTTTTTATTTCTCAATTATTTCAAGAAGGTTAATAACATAATGCCTTGATCTTAACGAATTTGTACCAATCCTACTCAATCGTCTTCTTCTAATCAAAGAACAAATAAAGACAACAACCATTAACAAACTAAATTGCCGTACAAAAACCCTATTAATCACCCATTCCTAAAATGACTTCTTCCAAAACCCCCCAATTAACATCACATCCAACAAAAGAACAACTGATGGAACGAGACAAAGTACTTCAACAACTGAAAGAAAATCATTGAATTTATCTGAATAAGACCTTCATTTTGTACCGTCCCTTCTGATTCAAAGACTCTAAGTTGTCAGTTTAGGTTCCAAATGAATCGCTTCTTGAAATTCTAGAAAATTTATGGTATGAAAATTTGAAATGTAATGAGGTTTTATGACCATATCTTTTTGAGAGAGAGAGAGAGAGAGAGGGTCTGAGTGTTGGAATGAGTATCTGATACACACAATGATTTGGTAAGAGGTTTTGAAATGAGATGACATCCTCGGATTTTACAATTTATGAGAGAATCGGGAGAGAAAATGAGAGAGAGATAGAGGTTGAGAAGTCATGAACAACTCAGTTAGAGAAGGAAAGTCGACTAAGAGCTTCTCCAATGCAATACTCAACAAAAAAACTCGATTTATCTAATGTGTCAAGTATGAATTGAGACATGAACTAGGCCGTGAAGTGTTTGCTGGTCTTATGATGGACTCTAGATTACTACTGATTAAACTAATGATCATGCCCTTTACTGGCTATAATAATTCTAGTTGAACTGCAACAGGAATTCAATTATGGGTTGGAGTTCATACTTCTAAACAATTTCCATCCTTGATTGTGCAGTCCACTCAAGGTATATTAAAAAATAAAAGAACTTTACCTCTTAATTGTCTTCAGCCACAGAGTACACTTATGATTGTCTCCGTGTTTGCGTGTTGCTGATGATACCTTGGTTTTGTAGCAGATGCACTATTCAGTTTTATGAAAACTTGACCGCGAAGTCGCCCCAAGTACTTAAACATTAGTATGATTTTTGGTACCTGTTACAGGCCTTAATAGCGTAATTTTATATCATGTTGTACTATATATTTTGGAAAACTTTTGTTGTCCATGTCGTCTAATATTCACCTCGTTATGTTTTCTGTTTGTCAGGTTCAAATACAAATAGGGAATACACACATGCTGCAGTTATACGCTTTCGATCATGTGAGGGTTTCCTTGTATGACCTCTATCCTCTAATACGCGTCTGCTTCTCTTGGCCACTAATATTTGTTTGTTCTTGCTGCTGAGGTATATGTAATATAGCTTCTGAAATTTTAGTTTCTCTCTCTCTCGTTATTTGGTTTCCCCAGCGTAGTATATATAGCGATATATCCCCAACATGTCCTATATCAATTGATGGGTAAGGTGGATACGCGATTATACCAATGATTTCTGAAAGTGAAACTGGCAGATGTGGCCCTCAAAATTTGAGTGGATTGTCAAGAAAACACTGCAGTTCATTTCCCTGTCGATCCTGTGGGAACTGAACTCATTGTTGTTGTTGTGTGTGTGTGTGTGTGTGTGTGCATGCACGCGCGAGGCTTTCAATAGGATAAAGGGACAACCTATCGTTACTAATATAGTTGCTTTTGCTTTTGCAGTTATTTGCTTGCTAACATATACAATCCTAATCCATGACTAATTTCGTCAATTTCATTTAGTATTTGAATTTCCTGAATCCTGGCTAGATACGTTTCCTCTTGAGGTTTGGTATTTGAAGCATCTCCATGAAGGGGCTCTGATTTCGTAGCACATAGACTTGAGATATATATTATAACTATAAACTCGACACTAACTCTTCTTGTTCAGTTACAAAAAAAGCAAAGTTTATTATTACATTAAATATAAACTCATCAGTGCAAGACTACTATTTCTTCTGCTTCAGACAACTAGAGAGTTTGTATGTTATGTCATCCAAAAACCTCAAATAAGCATACCTCCAAGACTTCTTCACTAATAAAACACCCCACAAACACCAAAAACCTACCACAAATCCAAATGCCAGCCCCATATAAAACCATTTCATCTCAATCCAATCTTCATCTTCATCGTCCTCCATTGATCCTTCACCGTCACCATTTGGTGCTTTTTGATGTTGTCCATCTTCATCGCATTTATCAAGTGGAAGACCACAGAGATCATGGTTTCCGGTATAGCTCAACTCGGAAAAACTTTGCAGTTGGGTAGCTAAAGGAATTTCCCCTGACAAGTTGTTATATGACAAGTTCAAGTAACCAAGAAAAGTTAAGTTCCCCATGCTTTGAGGGATTGAACCCAATAGTCTGTTGTTCGATAAATCAAGCGATTCAAGTGAACTTAAAAGACCAATTCTATTTGGGATTCTTCCTGTAAAATTATTATTTGCTAAGTTCAACGTTTGCATTCCGAAGAGATATGTTAATTCTTCGGGGATCTCTCCATATAAATTGTTACTTGAAAGGTCGATACCAGCCACAAGTTGAAGCAATCTTTGTCCATATACCATATCTTTACCTTTGGCCACAAAGTCAACTGTGTTCTTGACATGATGTACAGTATAATCCAAATAAGTTTCACCAGAATTTTGGTACCGGTTTGAAGCCATTGTACTAAAATTGCTAAAGCATTTTGGAATTGATCCAGACAGGTTATTATGACCCAAATCCATTATTTGAAGCTTAGTGAGGTAACAAAGTTTTCTATGAATGTCACCATGAAACTTGTTAGAATGTAGTCGGAGAACTGCGAGTCTATCATTAAGGCTTTCTCCTATCCATGTTGGTATCAAACCTGTGAGTCTATTCTCACCAAGATCGATTATCCTCAATTCAGTACAATTTCGCAATGACGAAGGCAATTCTCCATCGAGTGAATTTTTTTGTAAATGCAACATTTTAAGTTGTTTAAGAAAGCCCATAGAACTTGGAACATTCCCTGTTATGTTGTTGCTTTGGAAACTTATGTGAAGCAAAGATCTCCAGGGAGACCAACAATCAGGAAGCGTTCCAGATAGGTTATTTTCTGAAAGATCCAAGACTCGTAAGGAATTCATAGCTTCTGCCGGATTACATAGTAAAACAGAAATAGGCCCAGAAAAGTAATTTTTGGAAAGATCAAGTGTCTCGACATGAGAAGATATAAGAGGTAAGTTACCTGTGAATCTATTTGAGTTCAAGTAAATTACTCCGAGTAATGGGTTACACTTCAACAACACATTTGATAAGTTCCCCTCTAGTTGATTGTATGATATATCTAAATAGTATAATTGGGAAGTCATGTTCCAAAACCAACTAGGCACTGAACCAGATATCCCTGCACTCGATATGTCTACTTGTAGAAGATATGTTTGCGTCCGTAACCATTCAGGAAATCCATGTCCTACTGAACAATTCCGAAGTCGTGCTTCTCGGAGTTGAAAAGGAAGAACCCATTCACGGCTCACGTTTAGAACCATCGAACTGAGAGATAATACCCTCAACCCCGTGAGATTGTTTAAGTTAACTTCAGTCAGAACACCTTCTAATGAGATATACAATTCTTCTAAACTTGAGAGGGTCCTGAAAATTTCTGGCGAAGACCCATTTAACTTGTTGTCCCTAAGATCTAAGATTCTCAACAATGACAATCTTCCTAGTGACATAGGAATTGAACCAGAAAATGAGTTACCTCTAAGAGACAGTTCTTCCAGATTCTTAAGGGTTCCCAATTCATCAGGTAATCGGTCTGAAAGTAGATTATAATTCAAGTTTAACGATTTCAATTTGTTCGTAAAACATGTAGATGAATTTGTAAATAATCTTGATGATATTTCTCCTTGAAGTTTGTTATTAGAGAAATTTAATGTCTCCAAGTTGCAAAGATATCCTAACGTTCTTGGTATCTCCCCTTCCAACTTATTATCACGCAAATTAAGATAATGAAGACGTGAAAGGTTACCTAGCTGAGGAGGAATATTGCCAGTAAAACCGTTACCTTCTAGAACAAGATACTCTAAATTCTGAAGTGAACCTAAGAAAGCTGGTATCACCATGAAATTGTTCCCACTTAAGTCTAAGTGATACAAATGTTTCAACTCCAACAGAGATGAATTCAGTTCACCACTCACCGTTAAATACTCAAGTTCAAGTTTCACAACATCACCTTCAGTTATGTTTTTGCAGGTTACTCCTTCCCATTTGCAGCAATCATTACCAACAACCCAAGACGAGAGTTTATCGAGAGGATCTTTCAGATGATGTTTGAAGTTTATAAGAGCTTCTCTCTCTTTTGGATTGCAAGCAACATTAAACTTGATCATGTTTGATGAACACAAAAATACACCAAGAAAAGAAATAGCCATATGTTGGGGTCCCTCCTTATAATTAAAGGACTCCTAGTTGGAATAGGATTTCCCTTATTCCTTGTTTGGAGAAAAAATAGAAACTTCTATTTTTTCAAGCCTAAAAAGGAATTCCTATTTCTATTGGTAAACCTCCTTATTTATTATTATAAATAGGGAATGAAAGGGAAGAGATTATACACAACAACTTCCAGAACAAAGAGAAGTCAGAGAAAGAGAGATTTCTGAAGTGGTTCTTTCATGAGAGATTGAAGGAGCAGAATATTGGTTTGAAGAAAAGAAGATTATTAATCTTGTGAAGCAATTTAGTTTGTGGTTATCTTCTTCAACCTTTAGTAATCTAGGATTTGTTCAAATCCTAAGGAGTAAGAGATTTTATTTCTTTGTTTTTTTGTTCAGTTTATCCACCATAGGTTTGGTGAAGAGTTGTCCAAGAGTGTTTCTACACATCTTGAAGAATTGTGTAAACCCATTATTTGTTGTTCTCTGGTTATTAATCGATAAGTCGATTTCTCTCTGTCTTGGCTTGATTCGGACAGAGTTTCCTTTCTCTAACTTTATAGAGAGATAAACTATTAAAGAATAAAGATAAGTCAATATTCC
>BEHA01050376.1:1967181-1980245 GCA_002897215.1 Eschscholzia californica subsp. californica | reverse complement strand
TTGTTCAAATCCTAAGGAGTAAGAGATTTTATTTCTTTGTTTTTTTGTTCAGTTTATCCACCATAGGTTTGGTGAAGAGTTGTCCAAGAGTGTTTCTACACATCTTGAAGAATTGTGTAAACCCATTATTATCATTATAGTGGAAGATTTCTGGACTAGGTCCCGTGGTTTTTTACCTTCTAGTTTGGAGGGGTTTTTTGCCACGTTAAATAATCTTGGTGTCTCTACTTTTACTTTCGCATCGTTTATCTTCATATTCCTGAACAAGTTAATTAGGTTATTTTTCCTAACACCATAATCAATAATCTAATTATAAGCTCCATGATGGTAAAATAAGGACATGTACAATGTCTTCAAAGAAATGTTCATATATATATATAGAGAGAGAGATAGATAGATAGATGGTCTCACTTAGTCTTAATAGTCAATGGTTTTGAAAAGTTGATCCATTCATTCATTTGATCTTGACTATATATACACAAAATGGACCTACTGAAGACTTGAAGATGACTTGAAGACTTCATTACTTTACATAACATATTCTCATGACAGGACTAGTGAAGACTTCGTCGTTCACTTCACGCCAAGCTAATGTATTCATCAACTTTCTAGTCTCTTTGGAACTGCACCTATAAGTTGTCCTTGTAACAGAGGTTGAAACGAGGGTTATGGCTTATGGGAAAATCGAAGCTTTGGTGGAAAGTAGCTAGCTATATTAGAAGCTTGACCATATAGCTTCTTGTTCAGTTACACAAAAGAAAAATTTAAAGGTATATATGTTTGTTCGTCGTCGAAAAGCAATAATTTTATAAGACAGTTAGATCTTCGTCTAAAGACTATATTCTGTTTGTGTAAGAGGCGGTTTAACAAATCAAGTGAGGCAGTTTTTGGTTTGAAAGATTGAAACGGTTTCCATGGTTTGTGAACAAGGGCGGTTTCAAATTGAGGCAATTTCTAATCTTGGGACTTCCTATGCCGGCTTATAATAATATAAATAGGGGTCTTGAGTTCTTTGTAACACACCAACACAAGCAACAACAACTCTTCTTTAGAGAGAGCTAAAGAGAGAGAGCAAGAGTGAGAGAAATTTTTCATAGTTTTTGAGCGGTGTTAAATTTCTCGGTCGTCGAAGATTTAGTATAGAAGGTTATTACTATACGGTACCATCTTGGGACGAACTTGCGGGTTGTGTGAGTCGTCTTCATATATCCTTCAATAAAGATTTCTTGTTCGCCCGAGGACGTAGGCTTTAAAGCCGAACCTCGTTAATTCTGTTCGCATATTTAGATTTTTGGCTTAGCTTTACGATTAATCTTCATAATCGGATCAATTTCTAAGTAGGTTCGATAGCTTCCGCGACTTTTAGTTATAACAGTTTGGAATAGACACAAGGGGCCTACCAAAGACTCTGATGATTGATTTTATATATGTAAACACAAGGGTCTCCTAACGGTTTTTTTTTGCTTGAAGGGTTCTCCTAAAGACTTGAGTTGACTTTACATGTACACAGAGGACCACCTGCAAAACCAACTCGTTGGCCTATAACAAAATGACGCAGCAGAAAATCTCTGAAAAGACTTAGATCTTCGTCTAAAGACTATAGAACCGAAACTAAGAAGATTTAATACTGAAATTATTGATAATCTTGAATGACTGAAACAACTATTAGGCTCTCTTTGTATAGGCTTAGGGTTTCCTAATCCTAGTCAAACTCAAATAGCAAGTCCTAGAAAATAAAACACTAGAATAAAATAAATCCCAAATTGAAAACAATCACCAAAAATAGAAAAACTACTAAAAGTTTGTTTTGAGGACCTAAATGATTGAATTTGACCATCAAAGTGGGTCAGTTGAGGCTAAGCGACAACAAATGAGCGGAAGGCTATTTCACACCATTCCTCAAAAGTTTGTTCAGTTCCAACACCCGTGGATTCGATTTTGGCAGATTTAGTCCGTCGCCTTTATACTTGGCGCAATCTATTTCTTCCATATATTTTTCGGCCAATTCTTCTCCATCTCCTACTAAAGACTTGGCTGACTTACATTTTTTGTCATACTAGGGAAGACATTGTTGTTGACTTTACAACCAGAGAAAACACCTTATTTGACCAAAAAACCAAATTGGACCCTAACCAAATAAAATTGATAGATAGTGTTATATAAACATCTGCTATAATACTTCAAATTGGGACCTACTAAAGATTTCCATGATTGAATCTATATATGTATATATAAACATAAGGGGTCTCCTAAAGACTTGACTATTGACTTTCCGTACAGACAAGGGATCACCTAGACATCCGGTCGTGTTTTGTTTACGGTTAAAGATTCAATATTCGATCCTTCAAAATAAGGATATATAGCATTACTTGTAATAATCCCTTGTTTACGGTTAAAGATTCAATATTCGATCCTTCAAAATAAGGATATATAGCATTACTTGTAATAATCCCACGTTGCTTCGCAGAGTGTCAAGAGCCAAGGTTATATGTGCGAGCTCAAACTGAGTAACTGTCCAGACCTTACGGGTGGCCTTGTGGAGTATTCACTGGAACCTATAACCAATATCCATTTAGTTTCAGTTGTCAAAAGTGGGGTCAATATCAATATATCCTAAGGATTACTTTTAGGAATTTCAGCACTTCCAAACTTCCAACTCTGGTTTCCCACACAAAGCTTCAAATATTTTACTTAGTTATCTAGTTTTCAAGAAACTACAACCTTAGAGAAATTAACAATAATTTTATCAAGGAACCCAAAATAAGCTAATCTCCATGACTGATTCCCTATCAATACAATACAAAAACCCCAGAAACCAATTACAAACCCCACTACAAGGCTAACATAAAACCACTTTATCTCGATCCAATCGTCGTCCTCCTCATTTTTTTCTTCCTCTTTCGCTGTGTCGTTCTCGTCAGATTCTTGAGTAATAGGATACGTTACATAAGGAGGATCGAAAATAGGAGATCCGGCAGTCAAGATAAGTTGCAGAAATAATATACGTGTGTAACACGTGTATGTACGTGACGGATCGAGAAGACGAGATCCGACGATCAAGAAGAATTCGGAATATATTTGAAGATACGTGAAGATATTAGAAGATATGTGAAGATATGTAATATTAGTATAATATATTCAGAATATCTCTTGTAACTATCTAATGGTAATATTAGATAGATTTTGTATTATTTCCTAGTTTAGTAATCAGAAACTAGGAAACCCTAAACCCTAAGTCATCTATAAATAGGAGAGGGTTCTAGGATTCAAACTCATCGAGTTATGTCTGACCAATGTAACCGATCAACTCCCACATACAATTGTATGTGGTGAATTATTAATAAAGAATTATTTCTCCGTGGATGTAGGTCTTGAGTAATCGACCGAACCACGTTAAATTATCGTGTCATTACTTTCTGTCTATATCTCCGATTATTATATAATCGTGAATTTAACATGGTATCATGAGCAGGTTATTTGTTCGTGTTTTATGCTTCCGCAAAATTTCCAACACTTTTATTCGTTGTGACATAATTAATCGATCAATTACTTTGACGATTTTTTTTCCTAAGTTATTCTTGTGAATATCATATTCCAATGATTTTTTTATATATATCATTGTGAGTCAATAATCGATAAGTTATTTCGTCGATTTCTTTTCCCAAGTTAATCTTGTGATTATTTCTCATCGGTGTTGCAAAGAAAAGGAAAGTGCAGTCTTCATGGTTGGTTATGCGAAAAAGGTATGTTCCATATTTATTTCAAATTTTATGATTTTTTCGAAAAAAAAAAAAGAAATTTAGGCCGAAAATAGGACTGAAATAAAAAAAAAAACAGAATTTTCAGAACCCAACAGATCTGGTTCGTTTTGAAACAACCAGAACCAATTTCCCGTTCTGGAACATAGAAACCGGGGTTTTTTTCACTAACCCGCAACCAAACAAACCCTTATGGCCATGTTTGACTTCGCTGACTTAGTCAGCGAATTTTGACCCGTGTTTCCTTACACGTGATGACGTCATCATTACGTCATCATTGACTCAGTCCATATACTTTGACCCGAGTTATTTCACCTTCTTCCCGAGAGAAACCCTAACAGCGACAACCACTTTAGGGTTCGATTTCCGGCTTCATTCCACGATTTTCCGGCGATATTTTCTTGCCATTCGACTTATTTCCTCGACGTGGACCTCACACCACCGATTTACCTACGTATTTAGTGAAGAATCGGTTGAATTCTTCTCGGTTTAAACCACCGACGATCACTCTCTCTCTAGAAATCCAAGAACAAGCCGGTTCTTTGGCTTATCAAATTGATCGATTTTGGGCTAACCACGATTAGAAACTCAAATCGACTGGATTTTGACATATTATAACAACCTAGTATCGATTAGGTTGGAGATTCCAATCGATTTCTGACTTTGGGAAACCCTAATTTTTTTTGTTAGAAATTACAATTTTCCCCAATTTTTATTTGGGACAGCTTGTCTTACCTTCTCCAATTTTTATTTGAGACATCTTATATTACCACTGTTGTGTTACAGTCTTTTGCCACAGCTTCCTGCTGTTGGAAATTCATTTTGCGACAGAATGTTACTGTCACTTGTATCCAACTTTTTCTAGTTGTGACACAACTTTTTTGTCACTTTTCTCTTCTATTTCTGACACTAAAATAGATCATTTCATCTATTTTTTTTCCGGATATATCCGTGACATTTCTAAAGTCATACTTTTTTAATGACGATTTTATTTCTCTTCCAAAATTTTGGACTTTTCTTTCAACGGAGAAAGAAATCCTATTTTGGATTTTAATTCCGGAATTCAACCGCGAAATTTTCATAATCATATTTTTCTTATGATTATTTTATTTCTTCCAATTATATTTTGGATTTTCCCACCACAAATAGAATATATCTATTTTGACCTTTATTTCCGGATTCTCCCGTGACATTTTCCAACTCATACATAATCTATGATGACTTGTCTTTCCTACCAAATAACATTTTAGAATATTTCTCCACCGAATAGAATATCTCTTCCATGAATAGAATATCTCTATTTTTTCGGAATTATATCGATCTTGCATACTTTTGGCAATGAATTTAATGTCGACCATCTTTTTGGTTGTTTCTTCTCCAATACTTTTTGGCAATTACGACAATGATTTCTTGTCGATTTTAAACAAAACAACATTATTTTGTTGTCACTCCTAAAGTTCATACTTGACGTTTTATACGACAAGATATTGATCATCACAACCTTTTAGTTGTTGACATTTTCTTCATACAATGACCAACTTTACATACATGAGAAAAATACATGTAGTTTCGTTGTCATTGATTTTCGCTCAATTTTTTGACCGCAACTACCAACCTTTTGGTTGTGACTTAATCATCGTTCAATCATCTTCCAACGCATCCACAATCCAAGAGTTGCAAGAAGACGAATACGACGAATCAAGAAGTATTTTCTTTTTCTCTCTCCAAGTCGGACACTTCAAAATTTACGTGCTCCAACTTGCGGGGGGGTAATAGGATACGTTACATAAGGAGGATCGAAAATAGGAGATCCGGCAGTCAAGATAAGTTGCAGAAATAATATACGTGTGTAACACGTGTATGTACGTGACGGATCGAGAAGACGAGATCCGACGATCAAGAAGAATTCGGAATATATTTGAAGATACGTGAAGATATTAGAAGATATGTGAAGATATGTAATATTAGTATAATATATTCAGAATATCTCTTGTAACTATCTAATGGTAATATTAGATAGATTTTGTATTATTTCCTAGTTTAGTAATCAGAAACTAGGAAACCCTAAACCCTAAGTCATCTATAAATAGGAGAGGGTTCTAGGATTCAAACTCATCGAGTTATGTCTGACCAATGTAACCGATCAACTCCCACATACAATTGTATGTGGTGAATTATTAATAAAGAATTATTTCTCCGTGGATGTAGGTCTTGAGTAATCGACCGAACCACGTTAAATTATCGTGTCATTACTTTGTGTCTATATCTCCGATTATTATATAATCGTGAATTTAACATTGAGGTTTCTTATCTCCATTGATGCAGTTCTTTAGTGGAGGACCACAGAGTCCTTGTTGGTTACCCATATAACTCGACCCGTTTAAACTTCGAAGTTGGGTACTTGATGGAATTTTCCCTGATAGATTATTATATGACAAGTTTAAGTGGCTCAAAAAACTTAAGTTCACCATGGTTCGAGGAATTAAACCTGAAAGTTTGTTTCTTGATAAGTCAAGAGATTCAAGTAAACTCATATCGCCGATTTTGTCAGGGATATTTCCTGTAAAATGGTTGGCGGATAAGTTCAAAGATAGTAACCCATGAAGACTAGTTAGTTCTTCGGGGAGTCCTCCAGATAAGTTGTTGTTTGAAAGGTTTATGATTGTAAAAAGTGAAAGAGTGCTGCTGTATTCAAATTCTCTTCCTTTAGTCACGAAACTCGCAGACTCTCCAAATTCATTAAAGTACATCGAATAAGAGATACGGTCGCCTATCTTTTCCTCTGTTGCCATGGCTGTAAAATTGCTGAAACATCTCGGAATCGATCCTGACAAATTTCCTCTCTTGGATTAGAAACACCATAGTTAACTTGATCATGTTTGGGGTGGAAAATAATACCCAAAAGAAGAAAATGGAAAGTATATAGATTTGAGCTTCAAGATTAGTAAACTGTGAAGAAGTAATATGATAGAATCTTCAAAAATGGGACTAGTTATAATGGGTTATGGTCATTTCTTGAGAAAGCAAAAAACAAGAAAGTCAACTCTGTTTTTTTTTTAATGTTAAAAGGGGTTGAAAATTTTGGAATTTGAATAGGAAGAACTCTTTTGGAAGATTGTTAGTTTCTTGCTATCCAATTCTGACCATTGAATTCATTATTTTATCACTCAAAAGCCAGGAAAACACACATTTGGTACTGATTTTAGCTGCAATTAGGACCTATCTTGTTGTGTTTTGTGGTGACGACGAGGTTGCGTGGTCCTTCGTGAAAGAAGAATCGTAACAATGTCGAATCCTACTAAAAAGGTCGGTCTCATCTAGGGGTGGGAAAAAGATCCGGAAGACCGCTATCCGACCCGTTCGACCGAGATAAAAAGTGTCCATGGACACCCGATGGTCATAACGGTCAGTGTCCGACCGGCCCGAAAGAATTGGCGGACGGTCACGGTCAAAATTCTATGTCGAAGGACCGACCGCTGACCGACCGGTACGAGTGACCGAATAGGTTGACCGACTAAACTGTCCTCATTTTTAGAAGTTGATCGTTGAATTTTATAGACATGAATATATGATGATCGTTAGCTATAGTCATATAGTCCTCTAGAAGACCAAACACTAGTGCATGGCTTAATTATATCTTGTCAAATGATGATCCACTGTGTTTTTTTCTTTTTTATATTTACTTTTGATTTCTTGGCTAAACATCTTCATTTGTAAGTAATTTTGTTTGCGGTAATAAAAATAAAGTTCTGAATTAAGTAAATTTATTGGAAAGTCCGGACCGAGACCGTCCGGTGTCCGACTGGACCGGTAAAATAAACGGTCTTGGACGGTCAATGGACAAAGAATTCTTGAGAGTGACCGTCCGAGTCCGCCCGAGTAAATAGGTGGTCACCAACAGTTTATGTCCGAGTCGACCGGTTCGATGAAGTTAGAGTCCGATACCGACCGGTCCGGACCGATTCCCACCCCTACTCTCATCCGAGAGACCAAGAAGGTGAGTTCGTCGAATTCTGGTTCCGAGTTGGTCTACGTGTGGGAGCCAAACGGGTATTGCCCCGTTACTAAATCGAAACTTATGGTTATTAGGAGAATGACTATTTCAAGTTTTCGATGCATAAAAAGGGTGAGACGAATATACATTTAATTATGTACTTAGAAAAACAGACTTAAGATAAAAATTTACTTAACAATGACGATCGTCACTTTACCACACATTTTTTCTACACTAGAGCTCATCGATTTGGATACTGGGGTGCCAAACCCTGAGCTCTAAGTATAGATAGTGGACTACGAAGCTGAAGTAGAAGATGATGTCCTGAATATTTTTCGGAAAGGAGAGGTTGGTCTCATCTTGCTATCATGACAAATATTGTTTTCATTGTTCATCATGTGACAATTTGATATATATTATCCACAATACGTCCCATATCGTTTCATGGGTAAGACGCATGTCTGGCTATACGTGTCTTCTACGATTATACCAATTATTTCTGAATGTGAAACTACTACCCGGTCATTACATTTTGAAAGTGGGCAGTAGCTTATTCGTCTATTGGATTGCACAACCAACAATATTAAATATCTGTTCTATCTAGCAATCCCTTAATAGCTCGAGTGATAAAGTACATTCATCTCTTTATCAGATTGAGATATATTCCTTGTCAATCCTTTAACTCTTCTTGTTCAGTTATACAAAACCATAGTTTATTATTACGTTAGCTGATAAACTGATCAGTCCAAGACCACTACTTTTTCTTCTGCTTAACAACCCAGCCTTCATCGTCCTCCATTGATCCTTCACCGTCCCTATTTGGTGCTTTTCGAGGTTGTTGTTCATCTTCATTGCAGTTCTTGAGTGGACGACCACATAAGTCATGGTTCCCGATATAGCTCAAATCTGAAAAGCTTTGCAGTTGGGTGCCCGAAGGAATTTCCCCTGACAAGTTGTTATATGACAAGTTCAAGTAACCAAAAAAAGTTAAGTTCACCATGCTTTGAGGGATTGAACCCGATAGTCTATTGTTTGACAAATCAAGCGATTCAAGTGAACTTAAAAGACCAATTTTATTTGGGATCTTTCCCGTAAATCGGTTCTTCCCTAAGTTCAGAATTTGCAAGGCGTAGAGATATGTCAATTCTTCTGGGATCTCTCCATATAAATTGTTACTTGAAAGGTCGATACCAGCAACAAGTGCAAGCAAACTTCGTCCATAGACCATATCTTTACCTTTAACTACAAAGTCTAATGTATCCTCAGTATTTTGAATACCAAGAATCGGAAAAGCGTCAAAATTTGAGTAACGTTTAGAAGCCATTGTACTAAAATTGCTAAAGCATTTTGGAATTGATCCGAACAGATTGTTATGACCCAGATCCATTAGTTGAAGCTCAGTGAGGTAACACAGTTCTCGAGGAATTTCACCATTAAACTCGTTAGAACGTAGTCGAAGAACAGCAAGGCCGGTAGGGCTTTCTCCTAACCAGGAAGGTATCTGACCCGTAAGTCTATTCTCACCAACATCAATGTTCCTCAACTGAGTACAGTTTCGCAACGAGGAAGGGAATTCTCCACTCAGAGAATTGTTTTGCAAACGCAATGTCTTAAGTTCAACTAGAAACCCTATAGAACTTGGAATCTTTCCTGTTATGTTGTTGCTTTGGAGATATATAAAACGCAAAGATCTCCAGTAAAACCAACAATCAGGAAGTTCTCCAGATAGATGATTTTCTGAAAGATCAAGAAGGTCTAAGGAATACGTGTTCGGATAACAAAGTAAATTGGAAATGGGTCCTGAAAAGGTATTCTTAGAAAGATCAAGTGCAAGAATGGGAGAAGATATACGCGGTAAGTTACCTGTGAATCGGTTTGAGTTCATGTAAACTACACCTTGAGCGTCACTTTTCAACAACACATTTGATAAGTCCCCTTCAATTTGATTGTGTGATATATTTAAATATATTAATTGGGAAGTCATGTTCCAAAACCAACTAGGAAGTGAACCATATATTCCAGCATTAGATACGTCTACATATGTAAGATATTTTTGCGTTTGTAACCATTCAGGAAATCGTTGTCCTACTGAACAATTTCGGAGTCGAGCTTCTCGGAGTTGAAAAGGAGGAACCCAGTGATGGCTCACGTTTAGAACCAAAGAATCGATATCTAATACTTGCAGTCTTGTGAGATTATCAAAGTTAGCTTCAGTCAGAAAACCTTCTAATGAGATATGCAACATTTGTAAATTCGAGAGGTTCCTGAAACTTTCAGGCAAAGACCCATTTAACTTGTTATATCTAAGATCTAACTCTCTCAACAATGACAATCTTCCTAGTGATGTAGGGATTGAACCAGAAAATGAGTTACCTGCAAGAGACAGTAGTCCTACATTCTTAAGGGTTCCCAATTCATCAGGTAACCGTCCAGAAAGTAGATTATAATCCAATAATAATACCTCCAAGTTGCGAAGATTTCCCAAGGTTCTCGGTATCTCCCCTTCCAACTTATTATCACCCAAATTAAGATAATTAAGACTTGAAAGGTTACCTAGCTGAGGAGGAATCTTACCATTAAAACTGCTATAGAATAAATTAAGATACTCTAAATTCTGAAGTGAACCCAAGAAAGCTGGTATCTGAATCCCTCTGAAATGGTTATAACTTAAGTCTAAGTGATACAAATGTTTCAACTCCAACAGAGAAGAATTCAGTTCCCCACTCAACCCAAAATCTCTAAGTTTAAGTTGAACAACATCACCCTCAGTTATGTTTTCGCAGAATACTCCTTCCCATTTACAGCAATCATTACCAACAACCCAAGACGACGAGAGATAATCGTAAGAATCATTAAGAGTATGTTTAAAGTTAATAAGAGCTTCTCTGTCTCTTGGATTACAAGCATCATTAAATTTGATCATGTTTGATGAAAGAAAGGAAATAGCAGCAGCTATTGTTATCAAGAATCTAATTATAAGCTCCATGATGATTTAATTAGTTAAACAAGCTAGGACATGTACAATGTCTTGAAAGAAAGTAAAGTGTTGAAAGACAAGTTCATTCATTTGATCATTAAATACACAAGAGGGGACCTACTAAAGACTTTGACTGACTTACTCACATATTCTTGTCATGAAGACTTCTTAGTCATTGACTTCACACACCATTCAAATTTATGAAAACTCGACCGGGAAGCTGCCCCGAGTACTTAAACATTAGTATGATTCTTGGTACCTTTTACAGGCCTATGGAATACTTTCATAGTCCATGTGATTTCATACTCACCTCGTTATGTTTTTCCGTTTTTCAGGTTCAAATTTCAATCTTACAAATAGGGAATACACACATGCTGCAGTTATACGTATTCGATCATGTGAGGTTTCCTTGTATGACCTCTATCCTCTAATACTGGTCTGCTTCTCTTGGCTGCTAACATTTCTTTGTTTGTTCTTGCAGTTGAGGCATATGCAATGTTTGTAGGTAGCTCAGAATACAACAGAGAGGTAATCACTTTGAAAAAATATAGCTTCTGAAATTTGATGACTAAGGAGGATGTCTAACTATACGTGCCTTCTACGATTATATCAATGATTTCGGAAAGTGATACTATTACTTGATCATTTACTTGAAATTGAAAATGCAGATGTGGGCATCAAAATTTGAGTCGTATTGTCAAGAAAACACTGGCAGTTCATTTCTCTATCGATCCTGTGGGAACTAAACTTATGTAAATCTTACATTTCTCTATTGGATTGCACAACCAACATTAAAAATCTGTTCTATACATCTAGCAATCCCTTTATAACTTATGTAAATCTTCAACATCTGTTTGTCTGATCTTCTAAGAGATGCATCTGCTTTTGTGTGTGTGTGTGGCACGCGAGTAAGAGAGAATTTCAATAAGAGAAATGACATACATGTTACTTGCATGTCATTTCTTCATTTCTTTTTAGTAATATTGTGGTAATCAAAACAGTTCGAAAGTACTTTTTTTCTATAAAAAGACTAAACATTAGTATGTTACTTGCATTTCTCGTACATACATCTAAGTAAGTCGGGAACATTTCTATTCAACTGCTTAGAGATGTATACGCTTAGTGATCGGTACTAACCTGTCGTGTCCCTTCATTTGGTTACTTTTTCTTTATCTCTAACTACTAACTAGATTAGGTTATGCCTTCAAATGTTGTAATATTTGCAATTAGAAGAAACAAAAATGCCATCTTTTTTCTAACCTTTTCGTTTGCTCCTCTAATTTAGTTCTAGCCTCAAAGATAACGTCAACTGCTTGTCTTGGTTCGGAAATTCCCAGAGGGTATTCGCATCATTGATCTCAAAGATGCATACCCAACTGTTATGGAAGACTTACAGGTATCATCTATAATTTCATCACTCCTGCATTTCCTCGTTCATTCTACTGAGAAACATTCGTTTGTGGTTTATATGCTCGATTTTTCACTAGGACGACCATTAATTAACCTTCGTGTCTCAAATGGAAATTTAGAATCATATACGAGGGGCGATAGACTGTTTGCCAATCATGGGGATGAAATAGAAGTCAAAAAATAGATCCCCACTTTTATTTACAATTATTGACAACCTGGTCCAAGCCCGAAGATGAAAATCTAGAATTGAATTTGTCTCTGATTTCACTTACTATGAAATGTAAATGTGTCTTTTACTGCTTTTCAGGCTCTGGAAGCTGCTGGCCATGTTTGGCTGCCATCCAGTTTTGATTCACAAGAGGATGTCGTATACTCAAACGATCCTAGGATTTCCATCAAGGTTGACGGTGATCTTAAGCTTCTGTTTCGAGGCATCGAGTTACCCCATGATATGATAGAGATTGAGAATAGTCTTCAGAAGAATGGCATGAAACCTGCAACCGATACTGCCAAGAGGAGGGCGGCTGCTCAGGTTACAGGGATCAATCCCAAGTCAAAGGGAAAGAAGAAACAGATTAGCAAAAGGACTAAGCTTACAAATTCCCATATGATGGAACTTTTCATGAATATGGATGTTCCTGATTTGTAAAATTGGAGCGATTCATGTCCATCTTGTTATTTATGTTGTTTGAACCACTATACTGCTTTTCTTTTCAACTTGTAGAAACTGTTGAAGTTTTGATTGTGACTGAGTGTGGTAAGATGAAAAATACATTCACATGAGAGTTTTGACCCCGACAGAATGATACATTCGTGTTTTAAGAGAAGATAACAAAATCCTTTCACAGTAAAACTTATGAACAACGTATGTTTCCTCAAACTTTCAACTTTAACCAATTTCTTCTCCTTGAAGGAGTCACACCTA
>BEHA01050376.1:1937366-1965356 GCA_002897215.1 Eschscholzia californica subsp. californica | reverse complement strand
GACAGAATGATACATTCGTGTTTTAAGAGAAGATAACAAAATCCTTTCACAGTAAAACTTATGAACAACGTATGTTTCCTCAAACTTTCAACTTTAACCAATTTCTTCTCCTTGAAGGAGTCACACCTAAATTTTTTTTTTTTAATCCCCTCCCCCTAGAAATCCCATAAACATCTATAAAAGATTTCCATCACACTCCACCAAGTAACACTGAATAAAACTAATACATGGTCTTTTAAGTTGGGCAAGAAGTTCCCACCCAAAGGCATCCTCACAATGAAAAATACGTTATCCATCCATATCTAAGCAATAGAAAGCTCCATCGAAGTAAACTGGATTGATAACACTCAGCCAGCCAAGGTACCTCTCACGAAAGTTTATGCGAATATTTTCTTCAGGAATACTGAGCTCTAGGTGATTCCAAGAATCTTGTCCGCCGATTTCAACTATGCGCACCAATTTTGTAGTAATTGCAAGACTCACATTTTGAAGAAGTTGGTAGCAAGGAGAATGACAAGTCACCGTGTAAAAAAACAAACTCATTCTTCCTCATTATCTTCTGCGAGGCTGAAGTAGAAGTCCTAAATATATTTCGGAAAGGAGAGGTTGGTTTCATCCTGCGAGGCATTGTTTTAGAAGATGTCGTATATCATTTGATTACTAAAGGTGGATGTCTAACTATACGTGCCTTCTATGATTATACCAATGATTTCAAAAAGTGAAACTAGCTTGAAATTGAAACGCCATCTATTTTTATCGTTAACTCTTTGACAACATGAAAAAACCAAATGCTGGGCCCTCCCTCTCTAGACATCCAAGGGAAATCCGAAACATTTTGAATGATATTCAAGAAAAACGTGTTCTAGAAAAAAATGCAGATGTGGACGTCAAAGTTAGAGTCAATTGTCAAGAAAACACAGGCAGTTCATTTCTCTATCAATCCTGTGGGAACTTATGTAAATCTTACATTCTGTAAGGAGATCTCAAAAGAGGTCAGTAACTTCCTGCTTATTCGTCTATTGGATTGCACAACCAACAATAATACTCTGTTATGTCTAGTAATCCCTTTATAACTAGAGTGCATTCATCTCTCTTTCTTTCTTAGAAATTGAAATCTACTACTTATTTTTATCTGTCTGTACATTCCTCGATATACATACATGTAAATTCAAGCTCATTAGAGCTTTCTTCGTATATATACCTGTAAATTGTCTGATCTACTTGGAGATGCATCTGCTTTTGAACGTTGTTGTTGTGTGTGTGTGGCGCGCGAGTAAGAGAAAGTTTCAATAGGAGAAACTAACATTACTATCCGATTGTGTCTATTAATTTGGTTGCTTTTGCCTGATACTCTTCATTTTTCCAACTTCTGAATGTTAAAATGTTGTCTGTTTTCCTTTGATCAGTGGTGCAGTTATTTGCTTGCTAACATATACAATCCTAGTCCACGACAAATGATTTTCTTGCGCTATCTGAAACTTTCAAGACTAATTCCATCAATTTCATTTATTTGAATTTCCTCAATCCGGGCAACATAAGTTTTGAGAATTATATTATAACTATAAACTTGGACTAAGTCTTCTTGTTCAGTTACATAAAAGCGAAGTGAATTATTACATTAGTTAAAGATAACCCCATCAGTGCAAGATTACTATTTTTTCTTCTGCTTAAGACAAGTACATAAACTATATGTTATATCATCTAGAAACCTAAAATAAGCATACCTCCAAGACTTGTTCACTAATAAAACACCCCACAAACACCAAAAACCTACCACAAATCCTAATGGTAGCCCCATATAAAACCATTTCATCTCAATCCAATCTTCCTCTTCATCGCCCTCTATTGATCCTTCACCGTCACTATTTGGTGCTTTTTGACGTTGTCCATCTTCTTCGCATTCATTGAGTGGAAAACCACAGAGATAATGGTTCCGGGTATAGCTCAACTCGGGGAAAGTCCCCAGTTGGGTACTTGATGGAATTCTCCCCGACAAGTTGTTATATGACAAGTTCAAGTAACTTATGAAAGTCAAATCCGCCAAGCTTTGAGGAATTGAACCCGATAATCTGTTAATCGATAAATCAAGCGATTCAAGTGAACCTAATAGACCAATATTATCTGGGATTCTTCCCGTAAAACTATTATTTGCTAAGTTCAACGTGTGCAATTTGATGAGAGATGTTAGTTCTTCGGGAATCTCACCCTTCAAGTCGTTACTTGAAAGGTCAATACCAAAAACAAGTAGAAGCAAACTTTGTCCGTATGTCATATATTTACCTTTAGCCACAAACTCTAATGTGTTCTTGACCTCACGGAGAAGGTAATCCTGAGAACTACGAGAACTAGTGTACCAGTTTGAAGCCATTAAAGTAAAATTATTGAAGCATTTTGGGATTGATCCGGACAGAATGTTGTGACTCAAATCCAATATTTGAAGCTCATTAAGGTAACAAAGTGTTCGAGGAATTTCACCATTAAACTTATTAGAATGTAGTCGGAGAATATTGAGGTATTTAAGGCTTTCTCCTATCCATGTTGGTATTGCGCCTGTGAGTCTATTCTCACCAAGATCGATTACCTCCAACTCGGTACAATTTTGCATTGAGGAAGGGAATTCTCCTTGGAGTGAATTTTTTTGTAAATGCAACTTTTCAAGTTGACTAAGAAGGCCCATAGAACTTGGAACACTCCCTGTTATGTTGTTGCTTTGGAGGCTTAAATGAACCAACAATTTCCAGGGAGACCAACAATCAGGAAGCATTCCAGATAGTTGATTTTCTGAAAGATCCAGAATTTGCAACGAATTTATATCTTCTTCCGGACTACATAATAAAACAGAAATAGGTCCCGAAAAGCAATTTTTGGAAAGATCCAGTGTCCCGACATCAGAAGATATAAGTGGCAAGGTACCTGTGAATCTGTTTGAGCTCAAGTAAAAATCTCCTCCCGCCATAGTTTTCAAAAATGCATTTGATAAGTCCCCTTCAAGTTGATTGTGTGATATATTTAAATAGATGAATTGAGAAGTCATGTTCCAAAACCAACTAGGAACTGAACCAGAAATTCCAGCATTAGATATCTCTACTTCCACAAGGTCTTTTTGCGTCCGTAGCCATTCAGGAAATCGATTCCCGACTGAACAATTTTGAAGTCGAGCTTCTCGGAGTTGAAAAGGAGGAACCCATTTACTGCTCACATTTAGAACCATTGAGCTTATATGTAATACCCTCAGCCCTATGAGATTGATTAAGTTCATCTCAGTCAGAACACCTTCGAATGAGATCAGCAATTCTCCTAAACCCGAGAGGTTCCTGAAACTTGCTGGCAAAGAACCATTTAACTTGTTTTCTCTAAGATCTAAGATTACCAACGATGACAATCTTCCTAGTGACATAGGAATTGAACCAGAAAATGAATTACCTCCAAGAGACAGTTCTTCTAGATTCTTAAGACTTCCCAATTCATCAGGTAACTGCCCAGAAAGTATATTATATTCCAATCTCAACACAAACATTTCACTAGCAAAACATCTAGATGAATTTGTAAATAATCTCGATATCCCTCCTTGAAGCTTGTTTTGAGACAAATCTAATACCTCCAAGTTGCAAAAATTTCCCAAGGTTATTGGTATCTCCCCTTCCAACTTATTCGAACTCAAATCAAGATAATGAAGACGTGAAAGGTTACCAAGCTGAGGAGGAACCTTGCCAGTAAAACCGTTACCGGCTAGATGAAGATACTGTAAATTCTGAAATGAACCCAGGAAAGCTGGTATCTGGCTGCCGTAGAAATCGTTGAAACTTAAGTCTAAGTGATACAAATGTTTCAACTCCAACAAAGAAGAATTCAGTTCGCCACTCAACCCAAAATCGCTAAGTTGAATTTGAACAACATCACCTTCAGTTTTGTTTTTGCAGATTACTCCTTCCCAGTTGCAGCAATCATTACCAACACCCCAAGACAAGAGTTTGTGGAAAGGATATGTCAGATTATGCTTGAAGTTTACAAGAGCTTCTCTCTCACTTGGATTGCAAGCAACGTTAAACTTGATCATGTTTGACGAAGACAAAAATACAAGAAGAAAGGATATAGTGATTATCAATAATCTAATTATAAGCTCCATGATCAGATTTAATTAGTTAAACAAGGGCATGTACAATGTCTTCAAAGAAAGCGAAGTGTTCATATATATATATATATATAGACGACAGTTAGTAGTTAATGGTTCTGAAATCTTGATTTATTCATTCATTTGATCATAGATTCTACCTACACAAAAGGAACCTACTAAAGACTTGACCTACAACTTACATACGTATTCTATATCATGACAGGACTAATGAACACTTGGTCATTGGCTTTACACAAAGGTAATGTACCGAGCACCATTACCGAGCAAAGGTGCGAACGTGGCACTAATTACAACGAGAGAAAACAAAGATAATTACATATTAGACACCAATTACTCCACGAGGTAAGGTTGTGGGATTGAAACCCTCTCAATGAGTCAGACTTATCAATTTTCTAGTCTCTTGGGAACTACAGTATAACTTGTTAGTGTAACAGAGATTGAAACGAGGATTATAGGGAAGTCGAAACTTTGGCAGAAAGTAGCTTACTAAAATATAAGCTTGACTACATATGTTGCTCTTCTTCGAAAAGTAACAATGTTATGAGACTTGAATGGGGTTCAAGTGAGGAGAAAGATGTTGTATGCTGGCTAGCTCCAAGAGCAGTTAGTTTCACGAGACACTTGAATGGGTTTTAAGTTCAGCTGCATGCAATCTTTCCTAGCAAGATGAGCACTACCACCATAAAAGCCTGATCTCCTTTGACCAAAAAAATTTGTAGTGTGTTTGGACGAAGGAATGGTGAATGATTTCGGAAAGCCATTAGTTTGAAAATAGGTTTTTCTCAAAAAAGTAGTTTGGGATAATGATTTCACATGGTCATGAGTCCTTTGGGATAATGATTTCACATATTCACAAGTCTAAGTAATTCTTTTTTATTTGTTCCGCAACTAGTAAGAATGTTGAGATATATAATTAATTGAAATTGTTTTTCGGAAAGCCATTAGTTTGAAAATAGGTTTTTCTCAAAAAAGTAGTTTTAGAAAAAACAAACTGACTTCAGAAAACAAATTTTTGATAGAAACAATTTTTGAATATTTTTTTTTTGAAAAAACATATTTTGAAAACAATTATTTTGTATACAAAAATGTAAAGTTTTTTGGATTGGTTTTGAGTTTTAAAATTTGGGTATAATAATGCAAATCTTATTTGGTCCAATATAAATTGGAGACTTAAGAATTTTGGATTTTTTTGTTACCAAACACACCAACGAATTTTAATTCCTACTACATTCCATCTTGGTAGGAACCCTACCTAGAAATTCTACATCCAAACATGTCATTAAGTTATTTAGAACACTGGAGTTCTACCCGACAACATTTGAAGTTCATAATAGGAAATCTCAATTGGATTACAATAAACAATTTTACATGTACCAAACTTGATCACGTTTTGTGTGGAGGTAAGTAAACAACTGACGCAGCGGAAAAACTGATAAAAAGCCTTAGAACTCCGTCTAAAGACTATAGAACCGAAACTATAAGAAGTAATGCTAAAATACTGAATTTTTATTGATTGAATTGAATGACTGAAACAACTTCTAAGCCCACATTATATAGACTTATGGTTTCCTAATCTTGGTCAAACTCTAATAGAAACTCCCAAAAAAATAAAATACTAGAATAGTAGTAATCCTAAACTGAAAACAATTACCAAAAATATAAAAAAACTAGTAAAAGTCCGTTTTGAGGCCCTAAACGATGGAATTTGCCCCTCAAAGTAGGGCCCATTTGTGGCAAAACGACAACGAATGACCGGAACGCTATTTCGCACCATCCCTCAAAATTTCATCCAATTCCGACACCCGTAGCTTCGATTTTGGCCGTTTTAGTCTGTCACCCTTGTATTTGGCCGCTTCGATCTCATCCATGTATTTCTCGGCCAATTCCTCTACATCAACAAGTAAGCAAATATTTGAGCTAAAAGCCAACTTGGGCTGCTTTTAGACTTCACATCAAGTTGATCTTTTGCGTATTCAACAAAAAAAAAAACAAAAAAAAGTTGATCTTTTGCTTGAAATAGACACAAGAGGCCTACTAAAGACTTGGGTGATTGACTCTATGTAATTAACATAAGGGCCCCTAAAGACTTGACGAGAGTTGCTTTATAGTGCTTTACAAAAAATTGGCTACAAGAGTTGCTCCTACACTTCACATCAAGTTATTAAATATTTTGCCTGAACACCAGGAAAAAAAAAACTAAAGACTTGATGATTGACTATATATAATAAATACAAGGATCCCCTAAAGACTAGACCAGAGTTGCGCATGCTATATGAAAAATTGCTACAAGAGCTCCTCTTAGACCTCACATTAAGTTATTTTGCTTGAAATAGACACGAGGGGCTTATTAAAAACTTTTTTTTGTCGGAACGGGCTTATTAAAGACTTGGATGATTGACTCTATATAATAAATATAAGAATCTCCTAAAGACTTGACGACTGCCGTTAAATATACACAAGGGACCACCTCAAGACTTAAGTATTGACTTTACAGAGGACCACCTAAACATCTATACACGCTTTGTTTTCTTGTTTAATTGATAGAGATTCAATTATATGATTTTGAAAATAAGTACAACATTATTTGTAATAATCTCACATCCTTTGGTAGCATGTCAAGATCCTAGGCTATATGTGCCCGTTCAGACCTAGTAATCGTATAGACTTTATTGATGGCCTCGTGCAACATTTGCTAGAACTTAAAACTGGTAGCCATTACGTTTGTCTTGGGAACTAAAAATATTTTAAACTTCTAATTTTAATTTATCTATCTAGATTTGTTAGATGATGTTGCGGCAGTTGAATAGAATGGTGCTTCTAAAAGCACCGGGCCAAAAGGCTATCAACAGGGCGGCCATTTCGTTGATTCGGGTCCATGATTATTGACCTAAGTTCTCTATAAGCACTGGTTTTTAACTTGGGTGACGTTCACCTTTATTTGCTTCTTCCACAACAAAAGGAAGCTCAATTCCTTTTTCAAAAATAAAAATCGAAAAATACCAAAGTCATCGACCTGAAGGACTTGACCTATTTGGTCCTCTCTTAGGTCACGAATTCAGTGATCTGAGGCCCTATAGAAGGACCAACAAATCACATGATCCGCGACTTTCTAACAGAACACTATTAGAAAGTCACAAATCTATGGATCCGTGTTTGGTGACACACACGGATCTCGTGATACGTGACCAGAAAGACCAGGACGGACTTGATTAGTATGTCTGAGCCGTAACAACAACAACATGTAAACTAAGTCAGATTCGTGGGCGCTAAAATCTTGAATAAAATCCTCTAAATTTGTTTGAAATTATAGTGAACAACATTCTAAACATGTTATAACATTCTATTGATGTACACAACAATTCAAACAACCAATTAATTCAAGAAAATCATAATAGTTTATTGTTTTTGAACCAATCTTAAAGGAGTAAATCGACCTTGATTTCTACTTCGTCTTCACCAAATGTTTGCCGATTCTTTATCTTAGATAGTAAAAAGACTTATTTAGAGAAAGATTTGGCAAAAATGAGTACGATTATGAGAGATTAAGTGAGAAAATTGATGGAGGTTCGGTTTTGAGCTTTAGAGAGAGAAAATGAAGGGTTTTCTCCAAATTTGTTTTCAAATTCTGAGATGTGAATGGAGGTTACGGTTAGGTTAGATGAGGCCGAGTGCTTACAAATTAGGCCGGTGCTAACAAAGGAAATAGTTGTTTGATCTGGTGTTAATAGAGCCACCCGCTAACAACCATTTGGCCCCGGGCTTTTAGGAGCACCTGGAGAATATCTAAAGAATACGCTTTATTTCTAGAGTGCCCTCTTGAGATATTCTCTTCTTATCCCACTCATCAATTTTAATATCTAGACTACTAGTCAACAGTTGGTAGCCCAAGTGGTTCCAACGTGTTGACATAAACTCCAGAAATCCCTGGAGGTCCCAAGTTCGAATCTCAGAGAAGGTGGAGACTTTGGTTATTTGAATTGGGATTACGAGGGTATAAATAAAGTTGTTGGGCTTAAGGCCGTTGTCTTTGTTGGGCTATAGGCCCATTCTTGTTAGTATTTGAGTAGGCAGTTATCGAGCTTATCACATCTATGGTGTATCTAATGCCAAATATCACAATATATGTAAATCGTAGTCGTCTTCCAAAAAAAAATATCTAGACTACTAGAAATGAAGTCTTTTCATATCTTGCAAAAGCTAATTTTTTATTTACAAAAATAACCATTTCATGTTAGTAAACAAAACAACTTTATTGCATGAGACACAAAAGAATTGAGGATTTATATTTTCGCCACGTAAGAGTGAAAATCTCAATCAAAACATGTCACATAGGACTAACCGAGTTTCTAAGTTTTGCATTTGATGTTCTTAACTACCGCCACATATTTTTAGAGATCCAAAATAAATCTTGCGTTGATGAGGAATTTTAAGAAAAAAACTCCATATACCCTATGCACCACTCCGACTTCATACGATAAAGAATTGTATTGAAGAGATTGGAGAAAAAATGAACCGTTTTTGATAGAAAGAGAAGAAAAGGAGATAAAGAGTTGGAACAACCGTTACGTGCAAGAAAAGAAAAAAAAAAAGAAACTTATGGTGTGTTTGGTTGCAGGATTCCTGAGTAGGATTCCTATCAAAAGTGGAATTTGGTAGGAATCATGAATCCTTGGTCTGTTTGGCTACCAAGAATCCTAGGACTCTTGAATCCTAAGGATTCCTAATTCCAAAATTTGTATTGGACCAAAATCCCACCCTACCCCTTAGGATTTGCTAGGATTTTGGATTAATGAACCTAAATTTCAAACTTAAAATCAACAAAAAAATATTTCCTTCTACAAAATCATTATTTTTTTTCAAAATCATTGATTTTTTCAAAAATCATATTTTTTCTAAAGACGTTTAAAAATACTCAAATAATAATAAATCATAGGATTCTTAGTTGCCAAACAAGCCAAAAAATATTACTTGAATTCATGAATCCCAAGGAATCATGAATCCGCGGATTCATGATTCCGCCATCCAAACACACCATTAAACAACATAAGTTTTTGCTGAAAAACTTGATTACTGGTCTATCATTTTTAACGTTTTCGAGACCAATCAATTGGAAGTTGCCAAGAGGACAAAAGAAGCAAGGCAAAGTTCAGATCAACTAATAATTAAGTGGTTCATAGCTACTCACAACACTTTGATGTTTTTTTTTTTTTGATGAAACAACACTTTGACGTTTCCCTAAAGTTTTTTTTATTGGTACAAGTACAATTTAAAGTAGTTTGAAATTCAAGTGCCTCGTATCTCCCCAGTAAACGGTAGCTTACCGGATCGGTTACAGGCGTATCCGTATCTGAATCCGATAAACTATTTGAATATCTGAATCCGATAATTATTCGACGGATATTAGAAATCAATATCCGAAACCGATAATATTAACGGATATCCGAACTTTAACAAAGTTTCAAATTCTTTCTTTAAATTTTTAACCATTAAATCTAAATAATTAATCTCAACCATACATTTTATATATTATTATAAATAAATTTAAATTTTTATTAATTTTTTATATTACTTATCGGATCGAATATGAGTGTATCCGTATCTGATATCCGTATTTATATCCGATAAGTGGATATCCGATAAATAGATATCCGATAAGAAATATCTGAATCCGTATCCGAATCGAAAATTTCGAATATATTTTTAAGATTCCAATACGGATGCGGATCAGACGTCAAATATTCGGATATCTATTGACATGCTTACTCATATCCCTAACCTAAAAATTAGTCACACAAGTTCCTTAGTTTGGACTGACGGTTGTTGTCCACAAATTTTTGAACACTAATGAATTTTCACTCTTAAATCCACTTCTCTAGTGGCACCTACTCCGACCATGAACAAATTCGGTTGTATCTCCTTCAAAAAAAAAGTTTTGTTGTCTCCTTAACTCGATATTGGTTTGTAGACTTCATACCCCTCGTAATTTCTTGGAGAAGATCCAAAAAGAAAGTTTCTTTGACTAAGGACTTCGAGAATGCAAGAGTATTTGTGGTCCTCATTTTCCACAAAATCATATCGTGGTTCGCGCTGTTGTTTCTCTGGTTATGAGTTGAGTTTACGTTTTTTCTTTGTCTTGTCTTGATTAAGACAGAGTTTTGATTTGAAGCAGGAAACTCTCTTTTTCAAATTTATAGAGAGATAGACAATAAGCAAATATTCTATTTCCTTGAGATATTTTACACCCCTGTAACAGTACCAGGATTTAAGGTGGATGCCTTCGGGATACAACGACTATCCTTTCAAAGTTTTTATGGTACTTCAATTTTTCACAGCGGACAACCTTTGTAAATAATATGAGCTCTTTGAGTGACGCGACTCGATTCTTTTAGACACTTGAGTGCTTATGACTATTTCTGAAATCAGAATGGGGTATTTAGCGATACCCCCTCATCCCTAATGTCCAATTACGGATGCCCCTTTTTTAATTGGATATTAGGGATACCTCCTCTTACGCATTTAAAAGTACAAAAATACCCTTATCCTTAATGTTTTTTTTTCCTTCAATGTTTTATACCTCTTTGATGTTATGTTTATCAAAGTATTTTCGTTTCTCATAGTTTTTTTTTTCTTATCCATCTTTTTGTAATTTACTAACAACATGTATCGCAAATTTAAAATTGATAAATCACAACAATTCGAAATAAAAATCGTAAATTCTAAGAAAAAATTTTAACTTCCCATTTATTTTTTTATTTTACTTTAAGATTGATGTATGTAACCAATATGGAGAGACCTCTTAATATCTATTGTTCTTTATATTAATTATAACTCGTATACATTAAAAAAAAAATTGGAAGTTAAAATTTTTTCTTAAAATTTACGATTTTTATTTCGAATTGTTATGATTTATCAATTTTAAATTTTCGATAAATGTTGTTGGTAAATTAGAAAAAAAATAGATAAGAGAAAAAAAAACTATGAAAAACAAAAATACATTGGTAAGCATAACATCGAAGAAGTATAAGAGATTGAAGAAAACAATGAAAAACAATAAGGATAAGGGTATTTTTGTACTTTTAAATGCAAAAAAGGGGGGGCATCCCTAATATCTAATTAAAAAAGGAGGCATCCATAATTGGACAATAGGAATGAGAGGGTATCGCTAAATACCCCAATCAGAATTATATTCTAGACACAATTGGAATAGGTCGCGGCTTTGGGGAATAAAAAAAAATCTCTCGGGAATAAAAATTCTCAACAAAATTGGTCAACCGAGATTGGCTTATTTTATATCGATTTGTTGTTATAGGGCTCCCAAATTTAGAGTTAAACAAAACTAATTTTTTAGAAGATCCCATAAATTAATTTAGAAAGAACTTTAATAAGTTTAAGTAAAATCTTTCTAGGCTTCTAAACCCTAAACTCTTTCCAAGTTTATTCTTTTCTTCATCTTATTTTTCAAAGCTTTGTTTTCTTCTAATCACTAAACACTAAAACATACGAGAACAACCTAATATGTTTAGAATTGAATATGTTTTAAGGTTTTAAAATTAATTGATTTTTAGGGTTTATAATGTGTTTATCTTGGGGAGGATTAATGGAGGAAGAAAGGTGTTTTGGACATCCCATGAAAGATGTATTAAGAACTTCAAAATATTTTGTTTGATAATTTCTAGGGTTTAGATTGTCTTTTTCCTCTTTATCTCTCTAACTTTGTTATTGATTTTAGATAAATAAGGTTATTATGTGTTTGAGATTTGAGGAGGATAAGTAAGAGAAGGAAAAAATATGAGAAGAATAAGTTTTTCTCCGAAGAAGAAGAAAGAAGAAGGAAAGAAGAAAGAGGTGTAAGTTATAAAAAAAAATGTGTTTCCCATAGAAAAATATTCCCTAGAGATTTCACAAAAAAACATGGATTCCCAGGAGAATTTATTCCCCGGAGATTTTTCTTTATTCCCCAAAGCCGCGGCCTTGGAATATTAAGTTCAGAAGAGAATAAGATAAGAAGAAATGGAATTTACTCGGTTACTTCTTTCTTTAGAGTTCTAGATATACTAGAATATTTCTGAAATCAAAATCATATTCCAAACACGCTTGGAATACTAATTTCAAAAGATAAGACAGAATGAATATGATGAAATTTGGAATGAATTTGAGTTTTTTAGATAGGAATCGTATAGGCACTTTCATTTGAGACACATCTCTTGATTTTTGTTGGACATGTCCGTTGGTTTTTTGGGCACAACTCTTGAACAAGAGTTGGTTATATAACTGGATTTGTCGGTTGCTCTCTGATCCATCGGATTTGGCTTCTATTCGCAGAGAGAACGCCAACCATTAGATGGATACCGAATGATGCCCTACGAATGATGAAAACGAACGTTAGATGATGATTCAGGCTATCCCACCTCGTACCTGACGCAAAGGTGACGTTGGCCATTGGATTCTGTGCGGATCTAATGCTTCTGTTGTGGCCCAACGCTATACCGCCGCATCTAACTTCGCGACTGTGAGATATCTTCAAATCCCGCGAAATTAACGCGAGCCGTCTAGATCTGGACATGCTTGCTCGCCCAGATGCCCTCAATCTAACTTGTCCTTTTTGACGTTTTAGTCCCTAACTTAACCGATTTTCCCTCAATTTTAAACTTGAATTTCTCATTCATTCGAAAGCGGATTTCAGTATATACTTCAGTATATACTTCAGTATATACTTCAAGCCGTGTTTAAATGCATAAATATTCATACATTAATTAGTCAAACTTGTATAATTTGGATGTTTGGAGTCTAGGTTAGGTGTCTCATAGTCGACAAAGGCAATGGGTCTTTGAACTATTTAATACCTCTTCTACTTACGAATTTGGACCAAAAAGATGTCACTAAACTTATCGAACTAACTTCTAATTGCTATATTCTTTCATTGAAATATATGCACATTGGCAAGAAGTTATATTAAGATAATATGCTTGATCAGTACCACCACAACCATATATGATTGTTAATATAATTCATACCAACAATGTTGAAGATAATCAAAATTGACCAAGTAATATAAGCTGATTTATAATGCAATGAGTCTATCAACTCCATTTACGAGTAGAGCTACTAATCTATAAATGCAAGAACAAAAAAATAAAGTTCAATTGAAGTTTTGATATGAGATATAAGACCTTATTATCGAAATGAAGCGAATAATACCTCTTTAGTTTCAGATTATACCCATCAAATAAATGAAATAATTTGATATCCTTTTTAGTTCTTTATCATAACTGGTAGAAATTAAATGACATATACATATACCAAAATTTAACGTATCCTTATTTTCAGACACCAAGTACTTTAGATAGACACTCCGTTTAAATACTTCAGATAGACATTCAGTATAGATACTTACCCCAAGTGGTTCATATACTACTGCACATCGTGAACCGAAAATCTGAAATCAATACAAAAGTAATAACAATACCTTTCTCCACCAATTCTTAGCATTATGAAGATTAAAATATAGAAGATTGATTATCCCAAGATGCTAATTAAATTAAGTTCTTAGACCGATAGTTGCCATTGCGAGTCCTATTTAGCCACCTTATAAATGAAAATCATAAAACTTGACCAAATATACGCAGACTAAGATGAACAACCATGAAGATCAAAGTACACAATACTATTTGTTGTGCTGAGATTATCAGGAGTCCGATAAAAATACGATTGTTCAACAGAAAAAAAACACCACAAAGCTTGGGAACAGTTATATATTACCTTCAGCATCTCTTTCTGGCGATTTCAACAAACACTTGAAATTTACCTGTTTCACCACAAGATGAGTAGAGATTAAATATTGAATGTTGAATATGAATATAAATAAGGATAGAAAATAGAGAAGATACAAACTACAAATGAGATTTATGCAAGAAGAGGAAAACTGACCTAACATGATTCAATTCTCCGCAAACCGAAATGACGGTCAATTGAAAAATTTGTATATAACATTTAACCACAAAGTATAAAATGGACAAAAGTTGTAGAGTAAAACTTACTTGACTTCATTTTATGAGAGTAGTGAAGATAGCTTGCTAGGAGAGAAACGCTGAGCATGGAAATGAATCGAGAAGTGGGAGAGAAAATGAAGGGGAATGAGGATTCGAGAAGTGGGAGAGAAGAAGATGAAGGGGAATGAGGAAGATGGACCAAAACTGGGAGGGGAAGGGTTTTGGGAGCAATGTACAGATGAGTCAATTGACGAGCTCAATTAAAAGAATTGGTGTCAGATTGAACGGACCAGATTAGATGAGAAACAATCCTATTCAATAAGGTGTCCTACTCAAATGTCCACGTGGTTGTCCAAGTAAGCACAATGGTGCATTTATTTTGTCATAATCATCAAAACCCACTCTGTTTTGTTATATAGATATTTTCCAGTCTTTTTGTGTCAGCGACTTTTACTTATATTTAAATTAAGTTATAGTCCTACAAGACAACACTTGAAGTTCATAAGAGAAAGTCTCAATTGGATTACAATAAACAATATCACATGTACAAAACTTGATCAAGTTTTGTATAGGCGTAAGTACAACAAGTAAGCAAATATTTGACCAAAAAGCCAACTTCGGCTAACAAAATCAAATTCTTACATAAAACTTTGGGGGTTTGGTATAGGAAGAGCATTTTTGAACAAAGGCAGTGCATTAGATAGAGAGAGTGCTCTTTTTAGAATAGGGAGGGATAAACATTTTTTTTTTAAATATCTCAAATTTATATTTTAGTCCCTCCCATCCCATCAAACTATTTTGGACCAAAAGAGAGAGAAGAAAGTGTCTTTCATTAACGGTGGCTCCTCATCCATGAAATCTTGAGGCATCATTTAAAGGATCAAAACTAAGACTATAGTGATGGTAAACTTTGCAAGTTTTTTAATACTAATGGTGATGTTGATAGTAGTGACGATATTAGGGTTTTGTTTGTTTATGTGAGAGAAACTAGAAGTGAATAAAATATTAGATTTATTTTTAGTTTTTATCTAAGTCCTTCTATTTTGACACTATTTATTAAATGATCCTTGTAACACCCTCTTTAAACTAATTTGGTAAAGGAAAAGTAAATAATAAATTGACCTTTTTAACTCACTGCCTTTACTAAATAGTGTTTTTCCTATTCCAAAAGCTAAAATTTGCTACAGAATTACTCTTAGACTTCACATCGAATTATTTAGTATTTTGTTTGAAATAGGCACAAGAGGCCTACTAAAGACATTTTTTTATGTTGAGGAAGGCCTACTAACGACTTGAACAATTGTCTCTATATAATAAATATAAGGATCTCCTAAAGACTTGGATGATTGACTAAATATAAAGGTCCCCTTAAGACTTGACGAGAGTTGCTATATAAAAATTTCCTACAAGAATTGCTCTTAGACTTCACATCTAAGTTATATGATATTTTGCCTGAAATAGACACAAGGGCCTACTAAAGACTTGAATGATTGCCTCTACATAATAAATATAAGGGTCTCCTAAAGACTTGACGAGATAGTGCTATATAAAAATTTGCTAGTAGAGTTGTTTTTAAACTTTACATCAAGTTATTTGATATCTTGCCTGAAATAGACACTAGGGGCCTACTAAAGACTTGGATGACTGACTCTATATAATAAATGGCCAGCGCTTTGGGGAAAGCTAAATAATTTCCGGGGTTTGAAATTTTAAAGGGAATATATAAAATTTTGAAAATTTTCCGGGGAAACATATTTTATGGGGAATATTTTTCAAAATAAAAATAAAAACTCTCCACCTCACCTCTCTCCTCCATCTCATCTTCTATCTCTGCCACCTCATCATCTTCACCGACGAAGGTCGCCGGCCGGCTACCTTCAAACATTAAAAAAAAAAAATCCCTCCTCTCTCTCTCTAAAAAAAAAAAAAAAATTTTTTTAAGACCTAGATCTGGTATGTTCTGTTCGTGAGGAACAGATCTGTTCCTCACGAACAGAACGGATCTAGATCTGGTCTGTTCTTAACAGACCAGATCTAGGTCTTAAAAAAAAAAAATTCTTAGAGAGAGAGAAATAAATTTTTTTTTTTAATGTTTGAAGGTCGCCGGTCGGAAAATTAACCGGCCGGCGACCTTCGCCGGTGAAGATGATGAGGTGAGGTGGAGATTTTTTGTTTTTCTCCCTAACAATTTACAAAATAAAATTGACCAATTTTTGACCAAGTCTTCACACCCCAGAAACTATTTAGCTTTCCCCAAAGCGCTGGCCTAATAAATATAAGATTCCCCTAAAGACTTCACAATTGACTTTACATATACACAAACGACCACCTAAACTTCAATACACATTTTGTTTGACTGGTAAAAATATAAATATATGATTTTAAAAATAAGTATAACATTATTTGTAACAACCTCACGTCCTTTGGTAGAGTGTCAAGATCATAGGCTATATGTGTGAATTCAAACTTAGTAACTGTGTAGACCTTATGGATGGCCTTGTGGAGCATTTGCTAGAACCTAAAACTAGTAGCCATTACATTAGTCTTAGGAAGTATCACATTCTGAACTTCCAATATTTAGTTTCTCTATTTAGATTTCTAAGATTATGGTGCCATAGTTAAATAGAATATCTAGAGAATTCACTTAATTTCTGGAGTGTCCTCTTGAGATATCTTTTCTTATCGCACTCATCAATTTTAATATCTAGACTAATAGAGATGAATTCTTTACATACCTCTTTAAAAAACTAAATATTTGTATACAAAAATAACCATTCCATATTAGTAAACAAAACTTTATTGTATGAGACACAGAAGAATTGAGGATTTCTATTTTTCGCCACTTAATATTGAGAATCTCAACTGAAACATGTCAAATAAGGCTAATACAGTTTTTAAGTTTTGCATTTGAGATGTTCTTAACTACCGCTACATCATTTAGAGATCCAAAACCAATTTTGCATTGAAGACGACTTTTAAGAAAAAAACTCCAAAAATCCTACGTACCACTGCGACTTCATAAAATTGAGAATTGTATTGGAGAGACTCTCGTAGAAAAAATGAACAATTCTTGATAGATATTAAGAAAAACGAGGGGAAAAGAGAATTGAAACAATTGTTAGGAGAGAGCAAGAAAAGAAAAAATAACTCAAAAAACACAAGTTTTGGAGAGAAGCTAAGATACTAGTCTGTCACTTTTAACATACTCGAGACCAATCAATCCAAAGTTGTCAAAAAGACAAAGAAAGCAAGACAATTCGATGCAAAATAAATCTGAAGTCTGAAGTCAGAATACCAGACAATTCGATGCAAAAATTTATCGAAACATACTAGAATTTATCTGGTATTTTGCATGAAATAGGCACAGAGTTCTAGACATACTAGAATAAATCTGAAGTCAGAATTACATTCCAGACACATTTAGAATACTGATTTCGGAAGATAAGAGTAGAAGATAATGAATGGGATGAAACTTGGAATGAATTTGGGTGGTTTATCTAGGAATCGAACAACCACTTTCATTTGGGACACATCTCTTGGTTTTTTTTTGGACACATCCCTTGTTCTTCGGACAGAACTCTTGAACAAGAGGGGGTTAAATAATTGATTTTGTCGGTTGCTCTCTGATCGGATTTGGCTTGAATTCGCAGAGAAAATGCCAGCAATTAGATAGAAACCGAATGATGCCCAACAAATCATGAAAACAACCGTTAGATGATGATTTGGGCTATCCCACCTCCTACCAACGTGGAGGTGACGTTGGTCGTTGGATCCCTGCGGACCAACGCTTTTGTCGCGTCCCAACAATATACCGTCGCATCTAACTTCGCGATCGTCAAATCTCTTCAAATCCCGCAAACTTAACGAGAGCCGTCCATATCTGGACTTGCTTGGTTCGCCCAGATGGTCCCCAATCTAACTTGTCGTTTGTTTTAGTCTCTAACTTAACCGATCTTTGTCCTAGTTTTAGTCAGATCGAGCCAAAATCGGCTCTGATTCCAACACGCACTTGTATGACAGGTTCCTCCATTGTGAGCGCTGCCAATTATTCTTTGAAGCTTTGCGTAGTAGGCATGAGTGTAAAGATAAAGTTAACTGCTTGTCTTGGTTTGAAAATTCCCATAGGATATCCACGTCATTGATCTCAAATATGCATCGAGTTGCCCAGAGATATGATGGACATCGACAAAGATCTTCATAAGAACGGCATTGATGGAGACCATCAAGATGGGCCTCACGGCTGAACTAGTTAGAGGGCCTCATGACCGAGTCCATTAGGGTTAGAGTTTAGGAGTTTCCATGTTTTAGTATTTCCTACTAAGTCTAGGTTTAGAAGTTTCTATATTTGAGTATCTTTGATATTTAGGAATCCTAATTTGAGTCTATCTAGAAGTTTCTAAGTTCCTATAAAAGGAAGTAAGGTCTGTCCTTGTTATTCAGATCAGAGAATATTATCAACCAAGTTTATTATTAATCAAGTTTATTGTTTATCGTTATTTTACCAGTTTTATTTCGTTAGTTTAGTTTATTAACAATGGCGGATTCCATTACTTTTACGCTTCCGCAACAATCTACATCAGGCATGAAACCTGCAATCAATACTGCCAAGAGGAGGGCGGCGGCCCAGGTTACAGGGATCGGTCCCAAGTCGAAGGGAAAGAAGAAACTGACCAAGATTAGCAAAATGATAAGTTTACACATTCCCATCTCATTAAGAATCAAAGTTTATTTGGTACCACATAAACTTAATTGAGAAATATAGTGAACTTATCACCGTCTCTTATTATTCAGTTACAGAAAAGAAAAGTGTATTATTACTTTGATAAACAGATCAGTGCAAGACACCTATTTTTTTCTTCTGCATCAGGCAAGGAGAGAGTTTGTAAATTATATCATCTACTAGCCTAAAATACGCATATCTCCAAGACTTTTTCACCATTAAAACACCACACAAACACAAAAAACCTAACACAAATCCAATCGGTAGCCCCATATAGAACCATTTCATCTCAATCCAATCTTCATCTTCATCGTCTCATATAGAACCATTTCATCTCAATCCAATCTTCATCTTCATCGTCTTTCATTGGTCCTTCACCGTCACCATTTGGTGCTTTATGAGGTTGTCCATTGTGGGCGCATTTCTGGAGTGGAGGACCACATAGATAATGGTTTCCTATATAGCTCAACTTGGGAAAACTTTGCAGTTCGATTCCTACAGGAATTTCCCCTGACAAGTTGTTATTTGACACTTTCAGGTAATTTAAGACTCTTAAATTCACCAAGCTTTGAGGAATTGAACCCCATAATTTGTTGTTTGACAAATCAAGCGATTCAAGTAAATTTAAAAGACCAAATCCCTTCGGAATTTCTCCAGCAAAACTATTATTTGCTAAGTTCAATATTCGCAGTCCGAACAGATAGGTTAGTTCTTCAGGGATCTTGCCATATAATTTATTATTTGAAAGGTCAATACCAGTCAGAAGTTCAATCGATATTCCACCATATACATAAGGTCTACCATGGTACACAAACTCTACTGTGTACTTGTCTCTAAGTACATTATCATTGAAAAAATCAACGGGGTCCGGGTTGGAAACCATTCTACTAAAATTTTTAAAGCATTTCGGAATTGATCCCGATAGATTGTTATGCCCCATATCCAGTATTCTAAGCCTAATAAGGTAACAAAGTTTTTGAGGAATTTCACCATGAAACTGATTAGAACGTAGTCGGAGAACATTGAGGTATTCAAGCCTTTCTCCTATCCATGTTGGTATTGCACCTGTGAGTCTATTCTCACCAAGATCGATTAGCCTCAACTCAGTACAATTTTGCAATGAGAAAGGCAATTCTCCATTGAGTGAATTTTTTTGTAAATGCAACACTTCAAGTTGACTAAGAAAACCCATGGAACTTGGAAAATTCCCTGTTATGTTGTTGATTTTCTGAAAGATCCAAAGAACTTAAGGAATTCATATCTTCTACCGGATTACTTCCCAATAACACATTTGATAAGTCCCCCTCAAGTTGATTGTATGATATATTTAATGACTCTAATTTGGAAGTCATGTTCCAAAACCAACTAGGAACTGAACCAGATAGCATTCGATATGTCTACCTCTACAAGGTGTTTTTGTGTTTGCAACCATTCAGGAACTCGATATCCTACTGAACAATTTCTCAACAGCGCTTGTCGGAGTTGAAAAGGAGGAACCCATTCATGACTCACGTTTAAAATCATAGAACCAATATCTAATACTTTCAGTCTTGTGAGATTGGCAAAGTGAGGTTGGCAAATCAAACCAGAAAATGAGTTACCTTTAAGAAACAGTTCTTCCAGAGTATGAAGACTCCCCAATTCATCAGGTAACCGTCCTGAAAGTAGATTATATCCCACGTTTAACGATTTCAATTTATTCACCAAACATCTAGATGAATTTCTAAATAATCTCAATAGCTCTCCTTGAAGCTTGTTTTGAGACAAATCTAATACCTCCAAGTTGCAAAGATTCCCCAAGGTTCTTGGTATCTCCCCTTCCAACTCATTAGCACTCAAATCAAGATACCTTAAATTCTGAAGTGAGCCCAAGAAAGCTGGTATCCGAATCCTCGTGAAATTGTTATAACTTAAGTCTAAATGATTCAAATTCTTCAACTCAACTAGAGAAGGACTTAGTTCACCACTCAACGAGCAGTTACTAAGTTTAAGTTGAACAACCAAATCGTTACCATGACTTTCAGTTTTGTTTTTGCAAATTACCCCTTCCCATTTGCAGCAATCCTTACCAACCCAATATGAGAGTTTATAAGAAGGACCTTTCAGATTATGCTTGAAGCTTATAAGTGTCAATATGGTGGGGCCAAATAGGATAAAATTAATGTGGCCATAAAAGTCAACAAATGCAACTCCTTTGCATTGTTAGCATACCCTATGTCCTGCCATCCTTGTTTCAAGGAAGAAAAAATGAAACTTGACATTAATGGGTGGAGAAAAAAATGGGGCAAGCATTTATTGTTGGTTGATCTTACGGGTGGTGAATGAAGGCTATAAATAGCCATACTCATTCACAAGTTCTGTATCCCATTTTCTAAGTTCTCTTTGGTAAGTAAGAGATAAAGAGAGAGTGTGAGATCAGAGAGTTGTATAAGTGTGTGAGGGTGAGAGTTGTAGTGATAAGATATTGTAACCGGGGAGTACACTAGACTTTGTGTACGGTAACTCGGGTAGGTTGTAACTTCATATTCATAGTGGATTTGCTTGGTGCGGCTAAAGAGGACGTAGGACTTGCTCCGAACCTCTATAAATCTTGTGTGTCATTATTCTTCATTTGCTTCGTGGTTATTTTCTATTTATTCACCATTTCATCCAAGATCCTGATTTTTCCGCATTAGAGAAAAACTCTAAGTAGACTGATCACCTATAAAGAGTGGTTATTTTTCTCAACAATAGGAGCTTCTCTGTCTCTTGGATTGCAAGCAACGTTAAACTTAATCACGTTTGATGAAGACAAAAATACACCAAGAAAAGTAATAACCATTATCAATCTAATAAGCTCCATCACGATTTAATTAGACAGACGATAGTTAGTAGTTAATGGTTCTGAAATCTTGCTCCGCTCATTAACTTGATCATTGAGTTTAAAGACACAAAAGGGACCTACTAAAGACTTGACGGAGGACTTACTTACATGGCCTGTCATGACAAGACCGACGAAGACTTCGTCGTTGACTTTACATAAAGGTAATGTATCGTTCAAAGGTGCAAACATGACGTTAATAACTGTTGAGATACGTGTGTAAACACGTGATATAAGAGACGAATCGAGATGAGGAGATCCGACAATCAAGACTAAAGATATTTGAAGATATGTGAAGATCAAGAATATTCAGTTTCATATATTTAGAATATTTCTTGTAATATATCTAATATTATTATTAGATATATTTTATATTGTTTCTTAGTTTAGTTAGGATAAACTAGGAACCCTGATCCTAATTTCTCTATAAATAAGAAAGGGTTCTGAGGATTAAATCATTCGATTACTAATCAATCATTGTAACGAATCACCACAATTGTGGTTAATAAAGTATGTAGCCATTTTGGCTTTCTCCGAGGATGTAGGTCGTGAATGTCCGACTGAACCTCTTTAAATATGGTGTCCTTTATTTATGTTCATCTATCTCCAATCATCACATTTTCGTGAATTTCTACAATAACCACGTGAGAAAACAAAGAAAATTACATATTAATTAGCTATTATATGTTCCCACTTGTGATAGTACTCCACGGGGTAAGGCAACGGATTGGAACCCTCACAATGAGTAAGGCTGATCAACTTTCTACTCTCTGATGGGGAAGTGAAAGCTTTTGCAGAAAGTAGCTAGCTAAATTAGAAGCTTGACCATATCACACGTACCAATTTTGATCAAGTTCTGTGTGAACATACGTACAACAAGTAAGCTACAAGATTAAATTCATTGATAGTGCTATATAAAGATTTGCTACAAGAGTTTTTCTTAGACTTCACGTCGAGTTATTTGGTATTTTATATGAAATAGACACAAGGTGTTGAAATATCTTTCTATATATTAAGATATCCTATATAATAGATATTAGGAAATATCAAATATTAGAAACTAGTAATAATTAGGAACTAGTAAATATATTAGTATAAACTATTAAGAAATTAGTAAAATATTATAAACTAGTAAAGTTAGAAACTAGTAGTATTGTAACTCTATAAATAGAGTCTTATATTTCTCTTGTAATCCATCAAGGAATAAAACAAGTTCTTTGATCAATTTCAACTCAAGGGACCTAGTAAAGACTTCGATGATTGTCTCTATATAATAAATATAAAGGTCCCCTAAAGACTTGAGTATTGAGTTTACATATACACAAACGACCACCAAAGTCCAAAGACTTGAGTATTGACTTCACATATATACAAAGGACCACTTAAACATTTGTACGTGTTTTGTTTAACTGATAAAGATTCAACTATATGATCTTGAAAATAAGGATAACATTATTTGTAACAATCTCAGGTCCCTTGGTAGAGCGTCAAGAGCAAAGGCTATATGTGTGAGCTCCAACTTAGTAATTGTACAGACCTTATGAATGCCTGGTGGAGCAATTGCTACAACCTAAAACTTGTAGCAATTGAGTTTGTGGTCTGACTTGAAAAGCGGAAACAATAGCGATATCTACTAAAGCTTGGAGGATTAATTACATCAGTCTTAGGAACTAAAACACTTTAAAACTTGTTATTCCGGTTTCTCTATTTAGATCTCTAAGACGACGTGGCAGCGGTTATATAAATAGAGATGTTTCAAGAATACACTCTATTTCTAGAGTATCATTTTGAGATATTTCTAATTGTCTAACTCACTAGTTTTAATATCTAAACCAATAGAAATGAAGTCTTTTCATATTTCTAGAGTAAAATTTCTTTTCAGTAAAAGTGAGTTTAAAGTAGTTTCAAACACAAGTGCTTCGAACTCCTAACCTAAAAATCAGTCACACAAGTTTTTTTTTTAGTATTCAGACGGAGGGTTGTTGTCATAAGTCTTTGAACCCTAATGGATTTTCAGTCTCAAATGATCGCGCTGCCAAGACTGTTGAAGGCGCCTTTTTTCTTCACATGTTCCTCCTAAAATTCAAGGTTGATGGACTTATCGCTTACCAGAAGCACCTTAAAACTTCAATAGGAATATTTTCTACCACAATATGCAAAATCTAATGGATATATTTTTAAGATTGTTCAGTTACAGAAAAGAAAAATTTATAGGTATATATAGATATATGTTTGTTCGCGTTTTTTGTTTACGGTTAAAGATTCAATATTTGATCCTTCAAAATAAGGATACATAGCATTACTTGTAATAATCCCACGTTGCTTAGAAGAGTGTCAAGAGCCAAGGTTATATGTGCGAGCTCAAACTAACTGTCCAGACCTTACGGGTGGCCTTGTGGAGTATTCACTGGAACCTATAACCAATATCCATTTGGTTTCGGTTGTCAAAAGTGGGGACAATATCGATATATCCTAAGGATTACTTTTAGGAATTTCAGCAGTTTCAAACTTCCAACTCTGGTTTCCGACACAAAGCTTCAAATATTTTACTTAGTTATCTAGTTTTAAAGAAACTACAACACTTGGAGAATTTAACAATCGTTTTATCAAGGAACCTAAAATAAGCAAATCTCCATGGCTGGCTCCCTATCAATACAATACAAAAACCCCATAAACCAATTACAAACCCCACTACAAGGCTGTTGAGATACGTATGTAAACACGTGATATAAGAGACGAATCGAGATGAGAAGATCCGACAATCCAGACAATAAACATGGTTTCCGGTATAGCTCAACTCGGAAAAACTTTGTAGTTGGGTGCCCGAAGGAATTTCCCCTGACAAGTTGTTATATGACAAGTTCAAGTAACCAAGAAAAGTTAAGTTCACCATGGTTTGAGGGATTGAACCCGATAATCCGTTGTTTGACAAATCAAGCGATTCAAGTAGATTTGAGCTTCAAGATTAGTAAACGGTGAAGAAGTAATATGATAGAATCTTCAGAAATGGGACTAGTTATAATGGGTTATGGTCATTTCTTGAGAAAGCAAAAAACAAGAAAGTCAACTCTGTTTTTTTTTAATGTTAAAAGGGGTTGAAATTTTTGGAATTTGAATAGGGAGAACTCTTTTGGAAGATTGTTAGTTTCTTGCTATCCAATTCTGACCATTGAATTCATTATTTTATAACTCAAAAGCCAGGAAAACACACATTTGGTACTGATTTTAGCTGCAATTGGGACCTATCTTGTTATGTTTTATGGTGACGACGAGGTTTCGTGGTCCTTCGTGAAAGAAGAATCCTAACAATGTCGAATCCTACTAACAAGGTCGGTCTCATTCGAGAGACCAAGAAGGTGAGTTCGTCGAATTTTGGCTCCGAGTTGGTCTACGTGTGGGAGCGAAACAGGTATTACCCCGTTAATAAATCGAAACTTATGGTTGTTAGGAGAATGACTATTTCAAATTTTCAATACATAAAAAGGGTGAGACGAATATACATTTAATAATGTACTTAGAAAAAACAGACTTAAGCTTATAATTTCACTTAACAATGACGATCGTCACTTTACCACACATTTTTTTCTACACTAGAGCTCATCGATTTGGATAGTGGGGTGCCAAACCCTGAGCTCTAAGTACGGATAGTGGACTACGAAACTGAAGTAGAAGATGATGTCCTTAATATTTTTCGGAAAGGAGAGGTTGGTCTCATCTTGCTATCATGACAAATATTGTTTTCATTGTTCATCATGTGACAATTTGATATATATATTATCCACAATACGTCCCATATCGTTTCATGGGTAAGACGCATGTCTGACTATACGTGTCTTCTACGATTATACCAATTATTTCTGAATGTGAAACTACTACCCGGTCATTACATTTTGAAAGTGGGCAGTAGCTTATTCGTCTATTGGATTGCACAACCAACAATATTAAATATCTGTTCTATCTAGCAATCCCTTAATAGCTCGAGTGATAAAGTACATTCATCTCTTTATCAGATTGAGATATATTCCTTGTCAATCCTTTAACTCTTCTTGTTCAGTTATACAAAACCATAGTTTATTATTACATTAGCTGATAAACTGATCAGTCCAAGACCACTACTTTTTCTTCTGCTTAACACTAGTACATAAACTATATATTATATCATCTAACAACCTCAAGTAAGCATACCTCCAAGATTTGTTCACTACTAAAACACCAAACAAACACCAAAAACCTACCACAAATCCAAATGGTAGCCCCATATAAAACCATTTCATCTCAACCCAGCCTTCATCGTCCTCCATTGATCCTTCACCGTCCCCATTTGGTGCTTTTCGAGGTTGTTGTTCATCTTCCTTGCAGTTCTTGAGTGGACGACCACATAAGTCATGGTTCTCGATATAGCTCAAATCTAAAAAGCTTTGCAGTTGGGTGCCCGAAGGAATTTTCCCTGACAAGTTGTTATATGACAAGTTCAAGTAACCAAGAAAATTTAAGTTCACCATGCTTTGAGGGATTGAACCCGATAGTCTATTGTTTGACAAATCAAGCGATTCAAGTGAACTTAAAAGACCAATTTTATTTGGGATCTTTCCCGTAAATCGGTTCTTCCCTAAGTTCAGAATTTGCAAGGCGTAGAGATATGTCAATTCTTCCAGAGTATGAAGACTCCCCAATTCATCAGGTAACCGTCCTGAAAGTAGATTATATCCCACGTTTAACGATTTCAATTTATTCACCAAACATCTAGATGAATTTCTAAATAATCTCGATAGCTCTCCTTGAAGCTTGTTTTGAGACAAATCTAATACCTCCAAGTTGCAAAGATTCCCCAAGGTTCTTGGTATCTCCCCTTCCAACTCATTAGCACTCAAATCAAGATACCTTAAATTCTGAAGTGAGCCCAAGAAAGCTGGTATCCGAATCCTCGTGAAATTGTTATAACTTAAGTCTAAATGATTCAAATTCTTCAACTCAACTAGAGAAGGACTTAGTTCACCACTCAACGAGCAGTTACTAAGTTTAAGTTGAACAACCAAATCGTTACCATGACTTTCAGTTTTGTTTTTGCAAATTACCCCTTCCCATTTGCAGCAATCCTTACCAACCCAATATGAGAGTTTATAAGAAGGACCTTTCAGATTATGCTTGAAGCTTATAAGAGCTTCTCTGTCTCTTGGATTGCAAGCAACGTTAAACTTAATCACGTTTGATGAAGACAAAAATACACCAAGAAAAGTAATAACCATTATCAATCTAATAAGCTCCATCACGATTTAATTAGACAGACGATAGTTAGTAGTTAATGGTTCTGAAATCTTGCTCCGCTCATTAACTTGATCATTGAGTTTAAAGACACAAAAGGGACCTACTAAAGACTTGACGGAGGACTTACTTACATGGCCTGTCATGACAAGACCGACGAAGACTTCGTCGTTGACTTTACATAAAGGTAATGTATCGTTCAAAGGTGCAAACATGACGTTAATAACCACGTGAGAAAACAAAGAAAATTACATATTAATTAGCTATTATATGTTCCCACTTGTGATGGTACTCCACGGGGTAAGGCAACGGATTGGAACCCTCACAATGAGTAAGGCTGATCAACTTTCTACTCTCTGATGGGGAAGTGAAAGCTTTTGCAGAAAGTAGCTAGCTAAATTAGAAGCTTGACCATATCACACGTACCAATTTTGATCAAGTTCTGTGTGAACATACGTACAACAAGTAAGCTACAAGATTAAATTCATTGATAGTGCTATATAAAGATTTGCTACAAGAGTTTTTCTTAGACTTCACGTCGAGTTATTTGGTATTTTATATGAAATAGACACAAGGGACCTAGTAAAGACTTCGATGATTGTCTCTATATAATAAATATAAGGGTCCCCTAAAGACTTGAGTATTGAGTTTACATATACACAAAAGACCACCAAAGTCCAAAGACTTGAGTATTGACTTCACATATATACAAAGGACCACTTAAACATTTGTACGTGTTTTGTTTAACTGATAAAGATTCAACTATATGATCTTGAAAATAAGGATAACATTATTNNNNATAACTTAAGTCTAAGTGATACAAATGTTTCAACTCCAACAGAGAAGAATTCAGTTCCCCACTCAACCCAAAATCTCTAAGTTTAAGTTGAACAACATCACCTTCAGTTATGTTTTCGCAGAATACTCCTTCCCATTTACAACAATCATTACCAACAACCCAAGACGACGAGAGATAATGGTAAGAATCATTAAGAGTATGTTTGAAGTTAATAAGAGCTTCTCT
>BEHA01050376.1:1893602-1937356 GCA_002897215.1 Eschscholzia californica subsp. californica | reverse complement strand
CAGCGGTTATATAAATAGAGATGTTTCAAGAATACACTCTATTTCTAGAGTATCATTTTGAGATATTTCTAATTGTCTAACTCACTAGTTTTAATATCTAAACCAATAGAAATGAAGTCTTTTCATATTTTTAGAGTAAAATTTCTTTTCAGTAAAAGTGAGTTTTAAAGTAGTTTCAAACACAAGTGCTTCGAACCCCTAAAAATTATAGTCATGAAGACTTCTTAGTCATTGACTTCACACACCAAAGTTAATGTATCGTTCAAAGGTGCCAACTTGGCAATAATTACAACAAGAGAAAACAAAGATAATTACAGAATTGACATCAATTATTCCCAATTGTGTGTGCGTGTTGCTGTTAAGGCCTATTTTGACCTGAGATGATACCTTGGCTTTGTAGTAGATACACTGTTCAGTTTTATGAAAACTTTAACATTAGTACGATTTTTGGTACCTGTTGCCTATGGAATACTTTCATAGTCCATGTGATTTCATACTCACCTCGTTATGTTTTCCGTTTTTCAGGTTCAAATTTCAATCTTGCAAATAGGGAATGCACACATGCTGCAGTTATACGTATTCGATCATGTGAGGTTTCCTTGTATGACCTCTATCCTCTAATACTGGTCTGCTTCTCTTGGCTGCTAATATTTCTTTGTTTGTTCTTGCAGCTGAGGCATATGCAATGTTTGTAGGTAGCTCAGAATACAACCGAGAGGTAATCACTTTGGAAAATTATAGCTTCTGAAATTTGATGACTAAGGAGGATGTCTAACTATACGTGCCTTCTACGATTATATCAATGGTTTCGGAAAGTGAAACTATTACTTGATCATTTACTTGAAATTGAAAATGCAGATGTGGGCATCAAAATTTGAGTCGTATTGTCAAGAAAACACTGGCAGTTCATTTCTCTATCGATCCTGTGGGAACTAAACTTATGTAAATCTTACATTTCTCTATTGGATTGCACGACCAACATTAAAAATCTGTTCTATATATCTAGCAATCCCTTTATAACTTGTGTAAATCTTCACCATCTGTTTGTCTGATCTTCTAAGAGATGCATCTGCTTCTTATTGTCTGTGTGTGTGGTACGCGAGTAAGAGAGAATTTCAATAAGAGAAATGACATACATTAATACAAGTTACACCCAATCAAAAATGAACTTTATTAGGTAATGTAAAGTTTTCTTCATTTTTTTAGTAATATTGTGGTAATCAAGACAGTTCGAAAGTATTTTTTACTGTAAAAAGACTAAACGTTAGTATGTTACTTGCGTTTCTCGTACATACATCTAAGTAAGTCGGGAACATTTCTATTCAACTGCTTAGAGATGCATATGCTTAGTGATAAACTAACGTTACTAACCGGTCGTGTCCCTTCATTTGGTTACTTATTCTCCAACTCCTGAACGTTATAATGCTCGTTTATTTTCCCCTGAACATATCTAGTCCATGAAAAATGATTTTCTTGCTCTGTCTGAAACTTTCAGGACTAATTCTGTCAATTTCATTTATTTGAATTTCTTGAATCCTGGCTAGATACGTTTTTAGTTTTTTCTTGAGGTTTGAATTTGGTACCACATAAACTTGAGAATTATATTATAACTATAAACTTGGCATTAACCCTTGTTGTTCAGTTACAGAAAAGCAAAGTGTATGATTACATTAAAGATCAACTCATCAGTGCAAGACTACTATTTTTTCTTCTGCTTAGGAGAAGTACATAAATTATATATTATATCATCCAGAAACCTAAAATAAGCATACCTCCAAGACCTCTTCAGCAATAAAACACCCCACAAACACCAAAAACCTACCACAAATCCTAATGGTAGTCCCATATAAAACCATTTCATCTCAATCCAGCCTTCATCTTCCTCCATTGATCCTTCACCGTCACCGTTTGGTGCTTTTCGAGGTTGTTGTTCATCTTCGTCGCATTTATTGAGTGGAAGACCACAGAGATCATGGTTTCCTGTATAGCTCAACTCGGGAAAACTTTGCAGTTGGGTACTTGATGGAATTCTCCCTGACAAGTTGTTATATGACAAGTTCAAGTAACTTAAGAAAGTTAAATTCGCCAAACTTTGAGGGATTGAACCCGATAATATGTTGTTTGACAAATCAAGCGATTCAAGTGAACTTAAAAGACCAATTCTCTTTGGAATTCCTCCGGTAAAACTATTATCTGCTAAGTTCAACGTTTGCAATCCGAAGAGGTATGTTAGTTCTTCGGGGATCTCGCCATTTAAGTTGTTACCTGAAAGGTCGATACCAACAATAAGTGGAAGCAAACTTTGTTCGTATACCATTTCTTTACCTTTGGCCACAAAGTCTACACTGCCCTCGACATCACCAAAAGTATAATTCGAATAATAAGGGTCCCGCCTGTTTGATGCCATTATACTAAAATTGCTAAAGCATTCCGGAATTGATCCAGACATATTGTTATGACCCAAATCCATTATTTGAAGCTTAGTGAGGTAACAAAGTTTTCGAGAAATTTCACCATGGAACTTATTTGAATGTAGTCGGAGAATTATGAGTCTATCGTGAAGGTTTTCTCCTATCCATGTTGGTATAACACCAGTGAGTCTATTCTCACCAAGATCGATTATCCTCAACCTGGTACAATTTTTCAATGAGGAAGGCAATTCTCCATTGAGTAAATTTTTTTGTAACCGCAAAATTTTAAGTTGACTAAGAAAGCCCATAGATCTTGGAATTTTTCCAGTTATTTTGTTGCTTTGGAAACTTATCACAATCAAAGATCTCCAGTGAGACCAACAATTAGGAAAAATTCCAGATAGTTGATTTTCTGAAAGATCCAGAATTAGCAAAGAATTCATATCTTCTACCGGATTACATAGTAAAACAGAAAGGGGCCCCGAAAGGTAATTTTTGGAAAGATCAAGTGTCTTGACACGAGAAGATACAAATGGCAAGTTACCTGTGAATCTGTTCGAGTTCAAGTAAATTTCTCCGTCACTTTCTCGTACAACTTCTCCTCCCATTTCTACTACCATTGTTCCTACAATTCCTAATTCTCCAACTTGTCCTACATTCTTACAACATTTCAATAACACATTTGATAAATCCCCTTCAAGTTGATTGTGTGATATATTTAATGAGTATATTTGGGAAGTCATGTTCCAAAACCAGTTAGGAACTGAACCAGATATTCCAGCATTCGATATATCTAGCATAAAAACATCTTTTTGCGTTTGTAACCAGTCAGGGAATTGGTTCCCGAGTGAACAATTCCTCATGTATAAATGTGTAAGTCGAAAAGGAGGAACCCAACCACGGCTCACGTTTAGAACCGTGGAACTGATATCTAAAAATTTCAGTTTCTTAAGATTGGTGAAGTGAGCTTCTGTTACTTCTAGCATGTTACCTGAGATCTGCAATTCTTCTAAACTCGAGAGGTTCCCGAAACTTTCTGGCAAAGACCCATTTAACTTGTTATCGCTAAGATATAAGCTTCTCAACAATGACAATCTCCCCAAGGTTCTTGGTATCTCCCCACTCAACGAAAAACTGCTGAGTTGAAGTTGAACAACATCACCTTCAGTTTTGTTTCCGCAGATAATTCCATTCCATTTACAGCAATCCTTACCAACCCAAGACGAGAGTTTATTTGAACGATCATCAAGATTCTGCTTGAAGTCTATAAGAGCTTCTCTGTCTCTTGGATTGCAAGCAGCACTGAACTTGATAATGTTTGATGAAGACAAAAATACACCAAGAAAGGAAATAGCAGCCATTATCAATCTAATAAGCTCCATGATTTGATTAGTCAAAGAAGGACAATGCCTTCAAAGAATGTAAAGTGTTCATATATATATAAAGACGATAGTTAATAGTTAGTTAATGGCTCTGAAATCTTGCTCCATTAATTTGACCGTAGAGTTCAAATACACAAAAGGGGACCTACTAATTAAAGATTTGACGACTTACATATTAATCTGTCATGATAGGGACTAATGAAGACTTAGTCGTTGACTTTTACATAAAGGTAACGTATCGATCAAAACACTTACAGGAAGCACCATTGAAACTTCCCATATCAATAGGAAGACAGTGTTACTGAAAATAATTGTCCAGAGCAAAAGTAGGGTGTTGTATGATAGCATTCTTTCCACCAAATAGTAACTAACTTCTCCCGCCACCTTCCCATGGCAGAACTACCTCCATCTTTAAAATCCTTATTGCTTTCCCAGTTAAGAATGGATATTTTATTGACGTAGATCATATCGGTGGTTCTTGTTCTTCATCTGAATTGGGTCTTACAAAGGATTGTATTTATTACAATGACGAGAAATACTAAAAAAATTTGTATAAAGTTGACCTAGAAGATAACAATGTTCAGTTGAATCCATGAGTGACCCCTGTCGACTTTTTGAGGAATGAAGAATAAGGTAAATATGGGGACCAACGACTAAAGACTTGACTGACTTACTCACATATTCTGTCAGGAAGACTTGGTCATTGACTCTACACAAAAGTAATGTATCGTTCAAAGGTGGGAACGTGGCAATAATTACAACGAGAGAAAAGAAAGATAGTTACTTATTAGACATCAATTGTTCAAAGTTTTTGAAAAAAAACATAATTTTGAAAAGGATAGTTTCAGAATTTTGAAACGGGATTACGCAAACTCCTTTCCTTGCTTACTTGTAATAATCCCGAGTCGCTTGGTAGAGTGTCAAGAGTTTATATGTGTGAGCTCAAACTTAATACCTGTAGAGACCTTATGGGAGCGCCAGAGCGGTAGTGGAGCATTTGCTAAAACCTAAAAACGGTAGCCATTGGGTTTGGGTCTAGGTGTCAAAAGTGGCAACAATATCTATATCTGCTAAGGCATGTGGCATTACATTACTCTTAGTAATTTCAAAACCTCAGAAACTTCCAACTAAGTTATCTAGTTTTAAATAAACAGTTGAAATTGATCAAAGAAATTGTTTTATTCCTTTTTTTATGATTACAAAAGAAATATAAGACTCTATTTATAGAGTTACAATACTACTAGTTTCTAACTTTACTAGTTTCTAATATTTTACTAGTTTCTTAATAGTTTATACTAATATATTTACTAGTTCCTAAATCTTACTAGTTTCTAATATTTGATATTTCCTAATATCTATTATATGGGATATCTTAATATATAGAAAGATATTTCAACATAAACTACAACACTTAGAGAGTTTAACAAACATATTATCAAGTAACCCAAAATAAGCAAATCTCCATGACTGATTCCCTATCAATACAATACAAAAACCCCATAAACCAATTACAAACCCCACTACAAGGCTAACATAAAACCACTTCATCTCGATCCAATCGTCCTCCTCCTCATTTTCTTCTTCCTCTTTCGCTGTGTCGTTCTTGTCAGATTCTTGAGGTTTCTTATTTCTAGTGATGCAGTTCTTTAGTGGAGGACCACAGAGTCCTTGTTGGTTACCCATATAACTCGACTCATTTAAACTTCGAAGTTGGGTACTTGATGGAATTTTCCCTGATAGATTATTATATGACAAGTTTAAGTGACTCAAAAAACTTAAGTTCACCATGCTTTGAGGAATTAAGCCTGAAAGTTTGTTACTTGATAAGTCAAGAGATTCAAGTAAACTCATCTCGCCGATTTTGTCAGGGATTTTTCCTGTAAAATGGTTGTCGGATAAGTTCAAAGATCGTAACCCATGAAGACTAGTTAGTTCTTCGGGGAGTCCTCCAGATAAGTTGTTGTTTGAAAGGTTTATGATTGTAAAAAGTGAAAGAGTGCTGCTGTATTCAAATTCTCTTCCTTTAGTCACGAAACTTGCAGACTCTCCAAATTCATTAAAGTACATCGAATAAGAGATACGATCCCCTATCTTTTCCTTTGTTGCCATGGCTGTAAAATTGCTGAAACATCTCGGAATCGATCCTGACAAATTGTTATAAGAAAAGTCTAACAGTTGAAGTGAACTGAGATGACAGAGTTCTTGAGAAATATCACCATAAAACTTATTACGACGTAAAATGAGAACTAGAAGGAATCGAAAGCTTTCTCCATTAATCCATGTTGCTATACTCCCAGTGAACCCATTCTCAGAAAGATCAATCACCCTCAATTCAATACAATTTCGTAATGAAGAAGGTAATTCTCCTGACATATAATTGTTACGTAAATGTAATGACCGAAGATCGTGTATAGATCCCATTGAGCTTGGGATCTTCCCTGTTAGATTGTTGTTTCCTAGCCTTATCAATGTCAAAGAGCTCCAATTTGACCAACATTCAGGAAGCTCCCCTGACAGAAGATTTCCTGAGAGACCAAGAACTTTCAAGTTATTCATTTTCTTCGACGGATTACATATCAAGACGGAAATAGGCCCGGAAAATAAGTTGTTAGAAAGATCTAATTCATTAACAGAAGACGATATCCTCGGTAGTTTGCCCATGAACTTGTTCGAATTCATGTAAATCCCTATACTTGCATCAGTTTTCAATAACAAATCTGGCACTTCTCCTTCCATTTCATTCTGTGATATATTTAGATAGGTGAATTGGGAAGACAGGTTCCAAAACCAAGTCGGAATTGTACCTGAGATTCCAGCATTAGATAAGTCTATTTCGACAATATGTTTTTGTGTTCTTAGCCATTCTGGGAATCGAGGTCCTAATCGACAAGCTCTAAACTTTGCAACCCGGAGTTGAAAAGGAGGAACCCAATTAGGACTTAGCTTCAAATCCAATGAGTCTATTTCTAGATCTTCAAGTTTAGTGAGACTGGTGAAGTGAACTTCAGATATAGCTCCTCCCATGGCATTATAAGAAAGTCGTAAAAGTTTTAAACTCGAAAGATGTCCGAAACTTTCAGGCAGCGACCCATTCAACCGATTAAAAGCAAGATCTAACACTGTCAACGATGACAATCTTCCTAAAGATGATGGAATGGAACCCGAAAATGAGTTAAACTTAGAAGACAAGGACTCTAAATTCTTGAGTTTTCCTAATTGATCCGGCAATGGACCTGAAAGTTTATTAGCATCCAAATTTATCGACTTCAAACTACGTCCAATACATTGAGACGAATGTCCTAAAAATCCTGTTATCTCCCCTCGAAAAGAATTGTCGGACAAGTCTAATGTTTGTAAATTGCAGAGAGATCCTAAAGCGATCGGTATCTCACCTTCAAACTCATTTGAATATAAATCAAGAGTAGTTAGTTGAGTGAGATTAGAAATAGCTTCTGAAATAGCTTCTGAAATAGCTTCTGAAATAGTTCCTTGAAAAATATTATAACGTAGATTGAGTTCTTCAAGATTGATAAGATTATAAACCCATTCAGGTAAGGTAGAATTAAGACCATTATAAGAAAGATCAAGAACTGATAAAGATGTAAAGTTTAAGTACGAAATAGAAGGTAAGGATCGAATATTACAGTAACGGAGACGTAATTCTAATAAAGATGGAAGCTTGTTTACAATATCAAGCCAATTAGAGACCTTACTAAGGTCTAGATTGGTCATGTCAAGATATTGTAGAGAAGAAAGATGAGAAAGCCATTCAAGATCATTGATATCACGAAAACTAGAATAAGAAAGATTAAGATATCTTAAACTCATGAAAGAACTAAAAAAAGATGGTATGGTGATTTCCGAAAACGAATTAAAACTCAAGTCCAAGTGATTCAATTGTTTTAACTCCATTAGAGAAGGATTAAGCTTACCACTCAAGTAAAAACCATGAAGATTGAGATGAACAATATTACTTTCATTAGTATTGTTGTTGTTGCAGATAACTCCGTTCCATCTACAACAATCTTCACCAACCCAAGATGAAAGATTATTTGAAGAATCATCAATATCTTGTTTAAAGGTTAGAAGAGATTTTCTCTCTCTTGGATTACAAACACCCATAGTTAATATGATCATGTTTAGGGTGGAAAAGAAGAACCAAAAGAAGAAAATGAAAATTATAGATTTGAGCTTCATGATTAGTGGACTAAGAAGAAATAACATGATAGAATCTTCAAAAAGGGAACTAGTTATAATGGGTTATGATCATTTTTTGAGAAAGCAAAAAAAGAACAAAATCAATTCTGTAACTTTTTTTATGTTTAAATGGGTTTAATTTTTTAAAAATTGAACAGTGAGATTGTTAGTTTATTGCTCTCCAATTTTGACCATTGAATTCATTATTTTATCACTCTAATAAGTCAGGAAAACACACATTTGGTAGTGATTTTTGCTGCAATTGGGACTTATCTTATGATTCATGTATGTTTCTTTGTGATTAGCAGGGGAAAGCGCATTGAAGAAGATATGGTTTCCACAAGGTCCTAACAAGGTTGAATCCTCCTAACAAGGTTGGTCTTATTTGAGGGGCCACGCAGGTGAGTTGGTCCACGTCCGGGAGCAGACCCCGCAGGTGAGTTGGTCGACTTCTGGAAGCCAAACGGGTAGTACCCCATTAATGAACCGATTAACTTAAACTTAGGGTTATTAGTTACATTAATGTGGTCCAAAACAATAACTAGTACATAATGATCAAATCAAAAGACAATGACAATTTCATTTCAATACATAAATCAAACATCAAATCTGAATAGATGAAATTGCAGGTGTTTAACAATATTCGAATTCAACATAATTTATCATGTGTTTCCTTATTAAACATAACTAATAAGAAAATCTTACCTTCTAGTATGGGTAATAAATATTCAAATCGGTATAAGAACCACGAAAGACAGAAAGAGAGAAACTACTCGTCTTTCTCAACAATGGTTTCGGTTTTAACTTCATTATTGTGGTGGTTCTGATGGTTTTCCTCGATAGTTTCTACTTGAGCAGATGAACTCTCTGGTGGTGAAGCTTCTGAGGGTTCAGCTGTTGATGATCCATCAGTAACGGGTACAGTTTGCTTGACAGTTCCGACCTTGACGTATTTGCTCATGAACTTGTATTCCCAATCTTGTAAAGCTTCGAGCTCGAATGGGCCAAGACCCGAGATATCGCCTGTCAAATCTTTGTCTTCGAAAGACATCTTTGCAAGAGCTCTGCTTGCATCCTTACCAGTGAATAAAGCGTATGGACCTCCAGGTCCATAAAACATCCTGCAAGAATTACGACGAGATGACAGTAAACATGTTCAAGTCGATTTTCTTGTATAGTGAGAAGAAAAAGAAAAGTAAAAGATCTCTTTTCAGTCTCAAGTCAATATATTTATCCAAATGCTTCATATATCGTAATGCATGACGAGGGAGAACTTGATTGGTAAATAGACAACATGAACAGAAGATTAGGAACTCTACATTTTCGAGATTACAATCTCGAGACAAGAAAAGGAAGAGATTGATCTGAAGAAGTGACGACCCTTAAACCGACTAGGTATTTCCCTAGATAAGCAAGATATCTCGAACTTAATTATATAAGAGAAAATGTGAAACCCCTTCGACAAAAATAGATGTAAGAAATGGAATTCTGATACAAATACAAGAAAGAATATGCTATATGTACTTTATACTTTTACTTACTAATGTCGATCGTCACTTTACCACACACTTTTTCTACACTAGAGCTCATCGATTTGGATAGTGGGGAGCCAAACCCCGAGCTTTAAGTATAGATAGAGTTTTCCGAACAAGAATTAGTATAAAATGATTCTAACTCTTTATGTTCTTTGTTTTCCGATTTCCGGTTTTCTTTATGGAGAAAGAGTTAGAACCAGACGCCGGAAATCACTTCACTTCACTGATACCAGATTCAGAACCATGAGAACTTAACCTAAATCAGCTGAAGCTAAACAGCCTCACCAATCAGTAAGAACAAGGAGACAATGAAAGCAAGAAATTCAGAATATGAAAAACCCCATGTGAAAAACAAACCCAGTATTCCTATTGAAGAAACTAATTCAGATGTAAAACCTAAAACTAACATAGAAGTATCATATAAAACCCCAAAATAAAACCCTAATACACAATAAAGGAAAGAACAAAACTTGCAAAAAAAACAATTCTACAAAGAGAAAATAATCACAACCCAAGTACCAAAACTAGTTAAAATTAGTTTCCCAAATCTCAAAATTATAAGAAGAGCTAAAGAAGATGACAGAGATTTATTATTATACCTGCTCTGAGAAACATCATAGATCTGTCCTTTAATAGCCATTAACAAGGGTTTCTTGGGATCTGATCCATCATAGACTTTCAATTCTTCTTCAGTAATCTCACCAAGCTGAACTGGAGGTGGTAAAGGTTCTGATTCTTCTTCAAAAGCCCTAGTTCTTTGAGGTGGAGGAGATGATCCAAATAAACCAGATATAACATAATAGAAAGCAAAGAATAAAGCTAAAACAGTGAAGAAAGTTGTTGGTGATAATCCTGTATATGCTGTGATTGATTCTTTGAAAGTTGCCCAAAGCTCTAAATTCGCCATTACTCTTTTTCAGTCCAACAATTACAAAAATCTCAAGTCAGACACAGACCCTCTCTCTCTCTCTCTCTCTACCTCTTTGAGGTCTGGGTTATGTAGTGATGAAATTATTGGGACTTTCTTTACCAAAAGTTCAAAAGAAGTTAAAATTGACATTTGGTCCCTATGTACACTTAAATTACTTCTTATACCTCATTAGTATTGTAAATTTATTTTCCATGTAAATTCCTAATTTATGATGGGTTATTTCCCTAATGGCCCCCAACTTTGTGACCAGTTTTCCGCCTGGCCCCCTACTTTACGAGAAATACCCATATGGCCCCCTACTACCGTTAACTTTAACTTTCCATCACTCTCTCTCCTCCATCTCTTATTCTCTCTCTGCCATGTCACGCCACCTCATCTGTTAGGCCACCTCATCACCTTCTCCGGCGGAGGTCGCCGGCCGGCCAAATTTCCGGTTGGCGACCTTCAAACTAAAAAATATATATATTTTTGGTCTGTTCGTGAGAACAGACGAACTCCGACGAAGGGTTCCTTCGTCGGAGTTCTTAGAGAGAGAGAGAGATAAAAAAAAATATATATTTTTTTTTTTTTTTTGAAGGTCGCCGACCGGAAATTTGCCCGGCCGGCGACCTCTGCCGGAGAAGGTGATGAGGTGGCCTAACAGATGAGGTGGCGTGACATGGCAGAGAGAGAAAAAGAGATGGAGGAGAGAGAGTGACGGAAAGTTAAAGTTAACGGTAATAGGGGCCATATGGGTATTTCTCGTAAAGTAGAGGGCCAGGCGGGAAGCTGGTCACAAAGTTGGGGGCCATTAGGGAAATAACCCATTTATGATCAGCTTCCAACATGTTTCTTGAAATTTTGGGAAGATAACTTTCATTTCGTTAGACAAAGGACTATGTTTTTTCCTGTTTTTGAATGGTAAATATTTCTCATAACATGGAGTGTGAATCAACCCCATGTGTTGGATTGAAATCGAGATGTTGATCAAATTTTGTCCCTTCTAAATCAGACAGAACCATATCTGAATTTTTCTTTTTTTGTTGTTGAAATATCCGAAAAAATTGACAATAAGTTCTTTCAAGTTGACTATTTATCTCTCTGTTCTAGGTGTCTTTTATTATCTTCTAGCTGTTCTTCTATCCCATTTATTCTTCATTTATATCTTCTTCATCTTAATTCTCATTGTCTCGCATTGTCCATGAAAGAGTCATGAGTCTAGACACACTCGAGTTTAGTAAGTGACGAGACTTTTGATTATATTGATGGAACTTCTGTTGAGAACAAAACTTTGTATTTATTTGGTTCGGTCGCTTGAGTCTAGGTATCTATGTGCAAACAATTGTTAATTTGTTGAAAGCCAAGTAGGAATCTACTGAGTACCCAATTGAAAATTTTGGAGGGAAAAATGGGGATTGGGTAAGAAAAGAAGGTGCAGAAAGTAAGAATTTTGTTTTAGTGGGAGTGAGAGAGGAATTTAAAAATGAGGAACTGAAATTCACAAGACAATAATGCAGTACCTACCAAAAACTCCTCAACTGCTTTGAGTGTTAGGTGCATTTGCACGTGCAACGTATGGGACGTATCTGTGCTTGCAATTAATTGTCAAATTCATGAGACTATTAATCATGCTCTATCTTTTTTTTTTGTTGAGAATCATGCTCTATCTTATGGTACTAAAGTTTTGTTATTCTTCTTTTCTTTTGCATATTATATCATTCTTATGTGGTTTCAAGGCAGATAGAATTTCAACCTCTTGAGGTGGAAAGACGTGATTTGAGGAGAAAGAGAGAAATTGATTTTGATTTTCTCTCTAAACTCAGAGTGCCCACTTAGTGGGTCGAGATTCCGGTAGCTCGGTAATTTTTTTTTAAACGTTAGTCGTTACATTTGGCATTGATACATCAAAGATGCGATAAGCTCAATAACTGTCTACTCAAATTGAAACAAGACCGGGCCTATAGCCTAACAAAACAATGACCTAAAGCCTAACTACATTATTTATACCCTAATAAGCCCAACGTTAATCGTTAGTTAAGTTTTGTAAGAACATCGTTTTTTACTGTGTTTGATCCGCGTGAGACACAATAAAACCCTTTTGATCATTTGAGAAACAAAGGTTCTTTCGTTTTTATAGTCATCTTTTACTCAGCTATAGACACCATAATCTCTAGGTCTAAGATTATGCAAATTTTGAGTTGCGAAGTGTTAAGAAACACAACCAGCCTATAAAAAGTACCAAAGTGAATATAGAATAAAAAAACAGTCAAAGATGCACCCTAAAAAGTGATCTATGGGACCTCAGGTAGGGTGGAGTGAGTGTCCAACCCGATCTCTGGAATTTTTTTTAGAAATCGATTACGATCTACGTGAGTCGTTACAAGGCATTGTTACATCAGTAAGATGTAATAAGCACGATAGCCGCCTAAGTTAAATCGATAATCAAAGAGACTTAAAGTCCGACAACATAGACATAAAGTCTGATAAACATATACTTTATTTAGGGCTTAAATTACATGATATAAATCTTTAAGCTCCTTCCATCGAGACTCGATCCCAAAATTTCACAGACTTAAGAGGGATGTCCTACTGGGACATTTGGTAACTTGGAATGAGTGTGCAACGGCTGCACCAAATAGTAGACAGTATATTCTGTCGGGTCATGGAAGATACCAACTATGGCGTGAGAACTGCCATATTAACCAACCCCAATTCCACAGAAACAGCAAGGATAGTGGCAACTGGCAAGCCCCTGCACACTATTTTCTAGTTATTTCATCATCATCTTCTCCAAAATCTTCAATCTTGTTTACCCTTTGAAGAAACAAAGATGGATAACAAGAAAATATTAATTTTAGGAGGAACTGGTTACTTGGGTCAACATCTATTACTAGGGTTCTTCAATAGTTTCAAAGATGAACCAAATTATGATTTGGGATTTACCCATCACTCATCTCTTCCTCCTCAACCATTACTTGATGCTATATCTCCTTCAATGGCTTTTCATGTTGATTTACAAACTGGTGAAGGATTTGATACCATTTCTACTACATTTGGTCAGGTTTGTATTTCTCAATTCTTAGTTGAATAACTTCAATTTCTTCTGATTTTAAGTAATGGGTATCTTCTATCTCGTGGGTAATTTGGAAATGAAATCATGATTTCAGGAATTGACTTATTGGGTACTAGATTTAAGCCCTAATTTTATATTTACTGCTTTATATGGTCATAATAAACTAGGGCTTTTTATTGCACACCTAGCCGAAAAAGGGATATTTGGAATTGAACCCCTGAGCTCATAGTTGAAACTAACCAATTATTATAATCAGGTTTTAAGCCCAACTTTGATGCTAGTTTCATGTGCCCATTAATGTTAGAAACCCATGATCTCATAATTGTAACCAAGTTGCCTTCTTTACTACGAGAATTGGGGTTTCCTTTTTATTTGTTTTAGGTTTGGGGTTTTATGTGAGCTCATAATAGATAACTTGAATTTTGAATGCCAGCCTCATGTGATTGTGAATTGCGCGGCACTTTCTGTACCCCGTGTTTGTGAAAATGATCCAACTGCGGCAATGGCGATTAATGTACCGTCTTTTGTCGTTAAATGGATATCAAGCTTTGATGAGAGTCCTCTTCTAATTCATTTATCGACAGATCAAGGTAAAGCACTAGATCCATTTGTGTAAATTATGATATTAGTATCAAGTTGGTATTGTTAGAAAGCTTATCGTCTCAATTCAAACTAGACATCATTATTCTAGCTATTTATCCAAATTTCGTATAGTACTTATGTTTTCTCGTAGTTGTTTCACTGATTTATAAATCATGGGTACCGAATGACCTAATGCATTTCTGCTTTAAATTTGAAATGGAACGATATTTGGTGTTTCTCAAACTGAAATTGCATAATCATTTTTTCCCTTATCTAGTTAACTAATCTTGATAGGGTTAAGTCTGATACTTTTCCTTCTTTATCAGTTTACGAAGGAATCAAATCCTTCTACAAAGAAGAGGATGAAGTAGTTCCGGTAAACGTGTATGGGAAATCAAAAGTGGCAGCCGAGTTATTCATTGCCGGATCACGCACGAACTATGCAATTTTGAGAAGCAGTATCATCTACGGCCCGCAAACTATATCACCTGTTTCGAAGTCTCTTCCAATCCAGGTACATAAAAGATCTCTTCCAATTCATGCTTGCTATTTGCAGGGATAAAAGAAAGTTAAACACCTCTAGTGCCGTGAATAATTTCAAGATTCACAGGACACCAAACAAAATCCAAACATCGAGTTGTTCACAGACCAAATCTTTCCTCTAACTTCTATTATTTCCTCAATTCGTAAAAAGAGCCGCACTTTTTCCTATGAAAATAACCAGCAAATTTGACAAATTATCCCATGTGTGTAGTGGATAGATAGCGTACTTCAGAAGGGGGAGGAAATGCAGTTCTTTGACGATGAATTCCGTTGTCCAGTTTTTGTCAAGGATGTCGTGAATATAGTACTAGTTTTGACTAAAAAGTGGTTCTCAGGTAAATGTTATTGGCTACTTGAAATAGTCTATATTTCAATTTTTCAAGTATCGCTTTCCAATTTATTAGTTACTTTAAAACCTTTTGACGTTTAAATTTCTTCAAGGATTTCTTTCTCATTTGAAACCAAACTCAGTTGTCTTGTTTTTCCTATTTCTGGTTTATTTTAGGTAAAAAGCAAATGAAGTTGCGATTAAATGTTGGCGGACCAGATCGAGTATCTCGATTAGAAATGGCTCAGACTGTTGCAGCTGTTAGAGGATACAACACCTCATTAATCAAAGCTGTATCTGCATCATCAGTATGTATACCTCACCCTAATGTAAATATTTCCATGTAAATGCGATTTTTTGTAATTAGTAATTTCAGAAAATGCATAACCCGAATTGTATGTTAGTAGAAGCTGAAAACGTTAGATTTATAGTTCTCGATTGTCATTACCAAAATGAGCACCTGAATTGTGAGGCACCCATATATTACGTTTTCCTAGTTCCCTTTTAAAGTAGGCTCTTCTGCTATCAATGAGACCGAAAAAAATACAAATAGGCCAGTCTGTTTGGTGTATATCGGAAAGGGTTTTCGCTCATTCCATACTGGGAAGAATTGCAGGAAATCATTCCACATTTCCACTACACTTGTTCCTAGTTTTCAATGACATCTGATGATCATGACAATGCCCGTGAAACTCTTTGAAGTGAATTGTTATTCTTATGAAGAAACTTTCATTCCCTACTGGTTTTACTCCCTAAACTGGACCTCTTCTGATTAAATACTAGCAAAATCAAAATAGGAAAATTCTTCAGCCATCTCGATGGTTTCGGGATAGTATTATGAGACATGAGTTTGTTATATATAATAACCGCATCGGATATTCTCTTTTAAGCATCATTTTTACGATGTAGACTTCTATATTTCAGGTAAACCGTGGAGTCAAGTCGCCAGCTGACATTTCCATGGACATCAGTAAATTGATCCGAACACTTGATTTTAAGCCAACTTCATTCACAGATGGTGTCAAATTAACTCTGGAAAGTCAATGATGATGGTTACTCGTAGTATGAGTTTGCGACGATATTGTTCATGTAAAATTCTACCGATTGACGATATCATTGCCAAGTCAAGTTATTTGCTCAAAATAAATTCCAATTTGGGGAAGTGTAGATCCATCACAACTTTGTATTGGCAAGTATTTGTAGTGAGCAAATGTAATTTGTTTTCTCTTGTTGTAATATTGAACTACTTGTATGAAGTTATGAATTACTATCTCATTTTTTGTCAATAAAATAATTATTTTGTTATTTCCTCCCTTAGATTTCATCCAATGTATGAATTTCTTAAAATTTGGTTATTGACTTACTGTAGTTCTTGTAGTCAACTTTAGACTCCATTCATTTGAATAGGGCAGGCCAACTTGCCTTCCACAATGCAGATAGTGGTGGTGGCGTGGTGCATGGTGGTCGTCGACTCCTGCTGAAATTTGAGCACATCACTGGAATAGATCTCCATTGGCCAAATAGACTCCATTCTTCTGAATGAGGCAGCCCAACTTGCCTTCCAGGATGCAGATACTGGTGGTGCATGGTTGTCTTGTCGTCAACTCCTACTGAAATTTGAGCAGCACGTTCCATCACTGAAATACTGGTCTCAAGTAGATATTTTTGTGTGTTAACTCGTCTTCAGGAAAAATAATATGTATCATCAGCTTATCTGTCTCTACACATATATTTCTCAAATGTCAATTCAGAACTAGGTCTTTCCACCACAAACTTGTTCCGACCGAATCTGCCATAGTCCTTATTTATTCCACAAATGATAAAAACAAAGGAAGATTAGTTTTCTAGATTACAATTAGAGGAAATGATATTAATGGAATTAAGTTGAAATTATTGAAGCTTCCCTTATATTTAAGGAGATATTTCCAATTACTCGCAATGACTTTTGAATGCCATTCTTTTTTGGTAATTCAAGTCAAAGTCATTTCTGCCCAATTTTTCCAACGGGCAGCTTCAACTGCCATCATCAATTCATCATCAACCAAACGAAGTCCTAACCTCTACCCGTCAAATTATTCGGTCAGGTAGACCTCTCTCCCCAGTCTTCACTTCCACTCTCTTTCGCTTCCACTGTTCTAGACCATTTTTTCTAGAGAGAGAAAGACAGACGTTTTTTTAGAGAGAGAGAGAGAGAGAAGCATATGTATTCAGATCTCTTTAACTATGATCATCAAGATTAAGTTTTGAACCGAAAACCTAGCTAAGATTCAACTTCATTTTCAGTTCTGATCTTGAGAGTTGGAAGTGTTTTTTTTAAACTGAAATTTGATTACTGATCTGGATTTTTTAGGGCATAAAATGTGGAAATTAGCTAGAGTTACAGCTTCTAATTTGTCTCAGATTCGTAAATTTTCTGCAACAATTCCTGGACCTTCTATTGTTCATAAACGGGGAGCTGATATTCTTCATGATCCTTGGTTCAATAAGGTCAGATTCTTCAATCTCTTTTCTACTTTTAATTGTTCTAGTTAAGTTTTTTCTAGGATCTAAAGCTAAATTGTTCACACATTTCTTCAAGCTAGTTGATTATCTAAGCTAGAAAAAAGTAATCTTGCTATGATTTAGGAAATAAGCTAATATTAGATGAAGTGATGAACTAATTGATCAGACTTATTTTATTGAAAGTGTCTTTGAATATGGGTAGATATCTAACCCGGTTTATGGCCCCCACTAACTGGCCTCGGCCGCACGAAAATTTGGAATGGTTGGCAGGGCTGATGGTTTTTGTGGCCGTGGAGTAGGTCTCACCAACTGAACCACCTGCATTTCTTGTGTTTTTTGTGATTGTTTACTTTTAGATTACTTTTCTTGGTCTACTTGATTTCGTAGCAACATATTTGTAGCTAAGTCTTACATTTGATTTGTCTCGTAATTATAGTTGTCACTCTCTGTAATAGGTTTTATGTTCTGTATTATTCAATTGATCTTGGGGAGTTTCTTTATTTTGATTTTGTTGAGAGTAGGATACTGGTTTCCCTTTGACTGAAAGAGATCGACTTGGACTTCGAGGTCTCCTTCCACCCAGAATTATATCATTCGAACAGCAATATGATCGTTTTAGTAAGTTCTACTTACCCATTACTTCATTTTTCAAATCCTTTTTGTGATTGTACATGATTGTTGTGGCTTGTTTAGTTATCTTATAGTAAAGCATTGTGGGTTTGACTTCACTTTTCTTTATTACAAATGTTAGTGGAATCATATCATTCATTGGAGAGAAATACAAAGGACGCACCAGCTAATGTAATAGCTTTAGCAAAATGGAGGATCCTAAACAGGCTGCATGATAGGAATGAAACATTATACTACAGAGTAAGCTCTGAAGCCGATGTAATCATATAAACATATTCTTTTTCAGTAAGTTTAGAAAATTAATGTTATTGCTGATTCTTATAGGTCCTTATTGATAACATCAAAGACTTTGCTCCAATTATATACACTCCGACTGTGGGGCTGGTATGTCAGAACTATGGAGGCTTGTTCAGACGTCCACGTGGAATGTATTTCAGTGCAAAGGATAAAGGAGAGATGATGTCCATGATTTATAATTGGCCATCTAAGCAGGTAATATTTGAAGTTATCTGACATTCTGACTAAACACTAAAAACATGCTTGAGTAGGTTATTTTCATTTACACAGAGTTCGTCAAAGAAGACAACTAAAATTCGTTAATTTCCTTTTGAAAAATGATACTTGTGATCTCGAAACAAATGGTCTCTTAAGATTGTTATCTCCATGGGATCTATATTATTACCATTGAAGTATGACAGACTCTTACTTACTGCAGGTAGATATGATAGTGTTGACAGATGGAAGCCGTATTCTAGGCCTTGGAGACCTTGGAGTTCAAGGAATAGGAATACCAATTGGGAAACTCGACATGTATGTTGCAGCTGCTGGCATCAACCCACAGAGAGTACGTATTCATCTCTCTCTCTCTCCACTATGCCATCCTTGTTCTCGTTGTAACTATCTGGACTTAAACGGTATCCACATGGGTTGCCATGTTGTGTTTTGTGACATAGTTACATACTAACAAAAGCTATCTGCTTCTTCCATTTAGATTTTCAGTATCTGGATATTATTATTACGATGCTTCTAGCACTTACATATTTGTTGGCATGATTGTATAATCCATGTTTCAGCTATCTCTTATTCTCTTCACATGTCCTACCAGATACTTCCTGTCATGCTTGATGTTGGAACTAGCAATCAAAAGCTTATTGAAGATCGTCTGTGTAAGTTGGCCCGAGCGAGCGCCCACACATATACACACTTTTTGAGGCAAAACGGCCAGTATCTTGCGACTCTCTTTTCACTTTATGTTGTTAGCTTTGCAGATTTAGGATTACGCCAGCCGAGGTTAGAAGGAGAAGAATACTTATCCATTGTTGACGAATTCATGGAAGCGGTTCACACACGATGGCCAAAGGCTATCGTACAGGTCTGAACAACATTACACGATAGAACTGTAATGATTGTCTTGGTCTCTGTCCTACTAACACGATTTATTTGATGAACTCATCAGTTCGAAGATTTTCAAATGAAGTGGGCCTTTGAAACTCTACAGAGATACCGTAAAAGGTTTTGCATGTTCAATGATGACATACAGGTCAGTCTCTGTGAACTGTCCTGGATTCTTATATAATCTCTTGCTCAATTAATCATAATTTCACAATGATGTTATTTATAAATGGGATTCTTTGAGTCGCTTCACTAACGTTGTGCATATGTTTCTTGTCTAATTAGGGAACAGCTGGCGTTGCACTCGCTGGCTTACTGGGAGCTGTACGGGCACAAAATCGACCACTAAGTGACTTCGTAAAACAAAAGATAGTTGTTGTTGGAGCTGGAAGGTAGCTGAAAATTTTAATCGAAATCTCTTTGTTTTCTAGAAACTTAATTTGCAGCTTATCAACTGCATGGGGTATATGTAGTGTGTGTGGGCTTTTTTATATGACATGGCCCTCATTTTATGATGCTTCCATCTGAGATTCAGTGCAGGAATAGGTGTTCTTAATATGGCCAAGCAGGCTGTCTCGAGGATGCTGGGGACCAACGAGACGTCAGCAAACAATCCGTTCTGGCTACTCGATAAAGATGTGTGATTTCATTTTTACTCCTGCTCCAGCATTGTCTGGTTTGACGATCCATTTTCTTTGTTCAGTAATATCTTTGTGAATTTTATTTCTTTTTCTTTATCAAGTACATTACCGAGATTGCTAGTAAGAAATACTCCAATGCAGTAATTATCCATTTTCTTTATCTTTGGGAACTCTTCTCTCAGGTGCTAACCAGTAAGAAATAACATAGATTTGCAATTTAACTCGGCTTAACGTGCATAGCATAATAATTTTATCAACTTGTTCGTGGAACATATTAGAAATTAAAACCTTCACCATTTTCATCTAACTCCAATGCAGTAATTATCCATTTTTTATGTCGTCGTGTGACTAATAGAATGGTTTTGGACAGGGTCTTGTCACAAAAGAGAGAAATAATCTTGATCCATCAGCTGCACCTTTTGCGAGAGGCTTTGGTCCAGGAGAGATTGAGGGACTCAAGGAGGGAGCGAGTCTTCTCGAAGTGGTAAAATCATGCAAGAATCTCATGGAAGCCTTTCGTTTCAATAATTTTAACCATACATCTTGCACTAATGCTTATTACCATTGTATTACTAGGTCAAAAAGGTAAAGCCCCACGTACTTCTAGGTCTGTCTGGAGTTGGTGGCATCTTTAATGAAGAGGTGAGTCACAATCGCTAATTTAGAAAGAATGTTCCGTGCTGAAAATTTCCGCTGGATCCACTATGGTGCGTATGATCTAATGTAACTTATCAGACTTGAAATCATCTATGCGGTATAAATCAGGTGCTTAAGGCCATGCGAGAGTCAGATTCTATTCGTCCTGCAATATTTGCGATGTCCAATCCTACAATGAACGGTTTGTTCTTATTATTAGCCAATTTTTATCATCTGTCAAGTTAGATAACTCGTAACTGTCCCACTCCTCTTCCCTTGTGATTTTGACTAACTCATCTTTCTACCATTTTCATGTGGAACAGCTGAATGCACAGCTGCTGATGCTTTCAAATATGCGGGAGACAACATAGTTTTTGCTAGTGGGAGTCCATTCGAAAATGTCGATCTTGGTTAGCATTTTGTTATCGTAGCATTCCTTTTCGAAAAGTTATCGTAAAGGAAATGACAGTGGCTAGATGGAAAGCAAAATATTATGTACACTATTTTCTTTTAATGCCTGATGTGCTTTGAAAATCAACCAAGTATTGGTCGCTTGCAGGCAATGGGAAAGTAGGCCATGTTAATCAAGCAAATAACATGTACTTGTTCCCTGGGTATGTGCTGATTCTTGTGTTGAATTAGGTTTTTTATAACCAAAGGAACGTTTGCCGTACATTAATATTTTGTTTTTTACTTCAGGATTGGTTTGGGAACTCTTCTCTCAGGTGCTCATTTTATTTCAGATGGAATGCTCCAAGCTGCCTCTGAATGGTAAAGAAGCAACTCTTTTAAATTCCCACACTTCGAGCTAACGAATTAGCATCTTAGGAACTAAAATATTAAAGATTTGTCGACATAATTTTCTTCAAGCTAATGACTCTGTCCTTTTAACTTGATATTCGTACAGCCTTGCATCATATATGACAGATGAAGAAATCAAGAATGGTATCTTATATCCTTCTATTTCAAGGTAATATGGTATCATATTATTAGCGCCTTTAGTGACAGTTATCTTGAAAGTCGATCTGTGATATATTTTTTGACTGTTGATTGATATTGTCGTTAGTGACTTAGTGTATGAGTATAATATATTATTGTCATGTAGTATTCGAGATATTACAACTGAAGTTGGAGCAGCTGTTGTCGGAGAGGCTGTTGCTGAAGAACTTGCCGAAGGACATGGTGAAGTGGGAGCCAAAGAGCTCATGCACATGTCAAAGGTACGAACATTTTTCATCCTTGAGTTTACTAAACCAATCAAATCAACTTAAGCGAAAAAAGTATATATATATATATATATATATATATATATATATATATATATATACATATATACATTTTGTTGTTGTTGCAAAATAGTATATATATATATATACACAGCAAATTGTCCAAAAGCTCCGAGTATGAGTTCCCCATGTTTGTCTCAAGTTTCACCAGAAAATCACTTAAAAATTAAAATTACATCATGTTAGCGAACTTGTTTTGATCTTCTTGTTTTCTTTTCTGCCATCTTGTTATCATTTCCATAGCTTCCTTCTTGAGTATCCAAGCAAAAGATTTCGCTAAAGATAATGACAGTTTGTAATAGCAAATCCCTATATACTTCTTGCGGATAAATTTTCGGCGTTTAATTGCTTTACTTGCATTGTAACAGGAGGAGACAATGGAATATGTAGCAGGGAATATGTGGTATCCTATTTACAGCCCTCTTGTTCACGAAAAATAAGGATGTTTTTTTTGTGACGGCAGAAATTGTTGTATTTTGCTGTTAATGCTTATTTGAAATTTCATACAAAGACTTTCGTCTGAACTCTAGATAAAAAGAGCAGAAGAAAGATATGTTGATGACGAAAATAGCTATTTTAACCACTTAGGTACCAGATTATGGATTTTGTATCTGAGAATATGATATTTGAGTAGAAATGCTAAGGAGTTGCTTCTTTTACTAGTAACCAATCAGGAATACATGTGTGGCCTGTGTGGGTTTTGTAATGAGTCGACTTGGCCCGACGCCTTGTGTGGGCTCCTATTCGAAGTTTTGGTGGGACTTCAGGGGACTGTCTGGTTGGAAATTTTTTTATGACAGCTGCTGTAACTATTCATGATAGCTATTGAGTGGCTTTTGGGCACTGTTTTTTACTGCTTATTAGGTTACTTTGGCAACAGCTCATGGCGGGTTTCTGCGACAGTTGGCATGTAAAACTCGCAATTTGTAAAGATCAACCCAAGTTCAGATGAGAAGGACAGTAGAATGTAAACTCAAATCCTCCATGAAAACTAAACTAAAAACATGAATTTCTTTCTACTTAACCAGATTATATCCATCTGTACAGATTTATATAACAGATCAAAAATTTGAAACAGTAACAGCAACACCAATTCTCCTACTGAATCTTACTGAGTTTGCTGTCTCACCTTGCAAGTCTTCGGCCAAAATATGCCGACACCTTCGATTTTCAGATACTATCACTTGGGGAAAAAAGAACAGCGTCTTAAATATGCGATGAATTACACCTACATAAGAGAGTAAAATAACCAAACGATATATCAGTCGTATGTGCAGTTTCAATTCTCACGTTTCTTTCGGTTTCTATTATGTGAGAGATGGTTCGACTTTTTAAGCATCACAGTTTTCAAATAGAGAGAAAATAAAACGAGAAATAAAGCATACTGTTTCAGTGTATTCACTGCGAGAACCCTTGCATGCTTCAAAGACCGGAACCTCTTCGGCCGATCAGCTTCACTGAGTGCATGGCTCAAGCGACAGAAGAATTCACGGTATGCTTCAGTGAGTTCTTTATATGAACAACTAGGCGATGCCCGACAGTCCTTGTGCCCTTCATTTTCCTTCTCGGTCGATCGTGTTCCCATAAATAACTTCTCCGTTAACCGAGTCCCGATTCTTGATCTTACAAGATTTTCCAACTTTGCTGCCATAGCAGCAGCTCGAGCAACACATGAAGAAGGTAGCTGATAGGTAAAGAACAAAATCAGATTCTCAATAGACCTTTGAGATCAAATCATGATTTAGTACAGAAAAGTGTTCATGAGGCGTCAATTCCACATCAATGTGGATTTTCAAAATTTTAAATCGGCTCTTGAATTCAAATATATGCTTAAATAAAAGAACCGAGAGTTCTATACCAACTGACCTGTGCCAGCCGCGCGACATTAAGACCAAAACTCTTGTCTGACATTCCACTCACAACCTTGTACAAGAAAGTGATGTCACTATGATCGGTATTCTTGGTAAAATTATCTGGCTCGGGATCATCAATTTCTACAGTATCCTTCGATGCGAGATAAGAAACATGGTAAGTCCCTACAGCACATGGGAACTCACTCTTGACATCAGCAATTTTCGGGTAGTGGGTGACGAAAAGGGTCATGCATCTTATCTCCTTCAGAAGGTAGTATAATGCAGCATAAGCAATTGCTACACCATCGTGTGTGCTTGTGCCTCGGCCAAGCTCATCAATGATTATCAGTGAGTGATGGGTAGAGTTATGAAGTATATGAGAAGCTTCACTGAGTTCCTCTAAAAACGTGCTCCTTCCTTGCTGAATACTATCAGATGAACCCATTCGAGTATGAATTCCATCAAGCACGTGGAGCTTTGCTGATGATGCTGGTACAAAGGAACCAACCTAGAGGATCCAGAATGGAAATTGATGAAGCCATGTGCATGTTCAACTGAACTATATACTACGCGAGGAATTGTTTAAAGAAAAAAGACGAATTAACTGATAGTTATGTCTGAAGTTATGTTAGTAGCGGAAAAGATAAAAGAAAATAAATCTATTTGAGCTAATCATTTTTTTTGAAACATCCATAAACTATATGTTCATGTCCGAATAATCTAAAAGTGTACAACTTGAATGAATAATAGGCTGTCCAGTAAAAAGGATCCATTTCATCCCAACTTGCTTCTGGTGTTCTTTTTGGATTATAATCACACATAAAACAACCAAAGCTCTCATTTCTCCTGCTTCTTAAGATTTGAAATCAAAATATCAAATTTTAGCGTAGGAGGACATTGGATTTTCTAAGTTACAAAGACAATTGAGCGATCGACTCAAGAGGGGTAACTTTTTTTTGCAAATGAGGAGAAATTTATCGCTGGAAAAGTCGTACCTGTGCCATGATAGCAATTAGAGCAACCTGACGAATGTAACAACTCTTCCCGCCCATGTTTGGCCCTGTAACAATTTGACAGTATTCTTCATCTTCATGCAAGTTGGTGTCATTCGGAACAAAATTGTCTTGTAACATTGAGTCCAGAACCTGAAAGAATATTCACATGAAAGTATCAATGAAAGAATTATCAAGGATAATTCCTCATACGGATCACAAACCATCACCTAAGAAGTTCAGCAGTTATCTCTAACCAATGATGGTACGGTTAAAAAAAATTTAACACATGAACGACATACCGGATGGCGTCCAGAAGAAATATGAATCTGAACAGGTTCATTATCATCAACAAAAACTGGACGAATATAATTCTGCAATATAATGATTTTGCAGAAATGTAAGTATCTGTACAACTTGCAACAATATATTTTGCAGAAACTAAAGTTCACCTTGTTCCTTGAAAGCATAGCAAGAGAATGCAGGCAATCCAAAGCAGCCAGTGCTTGGACAGCAGCTTGAAATTCAGCATAGTATTTACCAAATCCTTCTAGAAACCTACCCCAAGCAACCCGGCAGGCTACAGTAAGTTCCTCTTTGGCAAGCAACAACAGGTCTAAAGCCTTTAAGACTTCAGGCGGGTGGTAGCGAATTGTTTTCTTCGTACTATTGACCTTGACCCAATTTGAAGGTACCCTTACTTCTGAAGGTAACTAAAGAAATAAAAGAAGAAAGAGCGAGAAGAAACATAAGTATCTCTCGAAGAATACAAATTACCATATCACTACAGGTTCACGTGAATACGATAAACAATTTAGACCTTAACTCGGTAATGCGAATATGTAAACATATGACTTCACCATCAAACTTAACTCGCCCTTAGCCAGAATAACATAATATACGTACTACAATTTTGGAGTCTGAGTACACCCAATTTTTACATTATATACAATACACTAATTGCAATTTGGAACAGTCTCGTCGACAGAAATTACCTCTATCAAGTGTGTAGACCCCGAGACGCTCAAGAATTCTAAATCATGGATTCGGAGTTCCTTTCTGTACTGACTGATCAACAAGTCCAACTTTTCCTTCTCCATCTGAACCTTTGTCCTTGCTCCAGCAACCTGTTCATAAATGGACAGTGACAGTCTATGCCAGATATAAAAGGAGAAATTCAGAATATGAAAGAGGAAAGTATTTGGATATACCCCTGGGAATTGACCATTGGAAATATTAAATAAATTCTGGAGGTCCCCTTGGCTTGCTGCATCCTTATTAAGGGCAGAGAGAAGTTTTGCAGCATGGCCAACTATTGTGGGCGAAGAAGCTGTTAAAATCAACCTTCTCAACAAACGGGATCTTACAATGTTGGCCTTCACATCCTCAACGCTGACATTATCTTCAACCCCTAATTGCTGAAGTTGCTTCCCAGCGAACAAAATAGCATGAATTACAGCAATGAACTGCAGAGTTAACACACATAGAAACAACTTGTGTTACGACAGATTCAAAAGTGAAAAGCTGTATTCAAAGGTTCCAAATCATTTTACACAAGAGGAAGCATTTTCACCAAGGGGCAAGTAGATATTCTCACGTCTATATTATGGAAATCTAATAAATGAATCCCCAAAATACTTGACAAGTGTGGAAGTAGGCAAAATAAGAAAGATAAATGTTCGAATAAAATCATGTTGCCCCGTTGTAGCAGTTCCTGATCTATATGAGAGACAGAACCAGTGAGCCCGAGATCAAGTATCCCATGAAGTAAATCTTGTATAACAATAGGAAGGGGCTAAAGAATTACTAATTCTTACTTTAGTAATTTGTGGGGCATATTGCAGGTTAGGGCACATTACCCTTCAATAAGGAGCAAATAAAGAAAGTTATTCTTTTCCTTCGGGCCGTTTAATATAATTTTGTCTTTCTCAAGCCATGAACCTCTTATAAGATTATAAGAACATCTTGAAGTTTACCTCAGCTGCAGTTGCTGTTCGGTGAAAAATTCTTGTTACTCCACGCTGAATATCAGTTGACTTTCCTAATGTAGTCAGTACAGAAGAAATAATATAATTAGCCTCAGGTTGTACAATTTCCACGCAATCGTCAGCGTTACCATGTACACCGAAATGTTTCGTGGTACATGGGCCCATTAACTCAGCAATCTCAAAAACTGCGTCAAGCCGAGCACATATCGAATTTCTATCAAGTAGAGGATGAGTCACCTGCAAATTGTGCCCACTAATCATATAAAAAGAAGTGGAAAAATCTAGAGACCAAAAGATAAACTTCTCGGCCCACCTCATACCCAGTGTCTAAGAAGTCTCGACCCAAACGCCGTAAGTGTATGATTCATCAAATGCAGTAAAGACCCGGTCTCCGATCCATCAGAATTATTCCTCAAAACCTTATACAACATATCAATGGAAAGAAAAAACAGTGACTTTCAAGTCAACAAGGATTACCGATAAATCTTAAACCAATTTGTAATGAAGTTATTCTATGAAACATCGGTATATTATAAAAATTCAGCAAAACATCTGCCAGAATTACCTCTAATTGTTGGAGAGTGTTAGCTGATAATGTCATCTCAATGTTACTCGAGAAAGGCCGAAATGAAGCACCCAAGCACAGAATCCTTTCCAAACCAAATTTCTTCAGATGACGAATTGTTAAGGCTAATGCTTGGACAGCTAACCCTGGCAATTCCATAATTCCCTATAAAAGCACGAATTTGAAATTAAGACATAGTGAAACATACTCTCTCTAGTAGCCGTTCTTTTTACTGATGAGAATTTGATCTTATGCATATAATACCTCAATACCTAGACGTTCTCTAGTTTCTGATCCCAACTCATCCAGATTCGAAGAACCATCTTCGTCTATGTTCTCAAATGACGACATTACTTCAGCTAGTGCACCCCCATCTTTGAAGCAGTCACGTGAGGCACGTTCAACTCGGACACTGGATGTAGATCCAGCATATGCCATCAGCAACTAAACATTACCAAAGACTTAGAACTTCGTTAGTAAACAACGCGCCTCCATCTCCTCGTAGTCGTAGGCAAGGAGTTCCAACACGAAATTGGCGCTTAAAATTGTTAATTCTAAGGAACTTCTATTTAATTAACTGATTTATACTTACTCAAACAAGACTCAAATAACACAATTTATTACTTAAAACAGCAAAATCTCAATACCTTCTCCGTTTGTTTCGAAAGAGGCTCGGCAAGTAGTAATTCAGCAGGAGACAAACTCAAAACCACAGCTTCAAGTGCATTTCTCATAACATTGTCACTAAATTCCCCATGAATAACATCTCCTGTCGAAATCTCCACCGCTATAATCCCAATTTTCACATCAAACCCACCTCCCAAACTAAACTCATTATTATCAATCAAAATCTCCCTCTCAACAACACATATCAAGTAATTACAAGAAGACCCAAATTCTTCTTCTTCCTTTCCACCCATATCTTCTGCTGCTTCAAGTGTTGCTTTTGTATATAAAGCTGAAAGCCCTCTCGAAAATGGCCCTAATTTGTTCAACCCATGAGCTTTAATAGTTGCAGTTTCAGTTTGCTTAACAACTCCAACTTTATAACCAACATTAACAAGTTTCCTTACATGAACATGTAACCGAAATGTCGGAATACTTGCAGTTAAGAAATTATGATCCAAATGAGCATAAATCCCCAAAACCCTAGCTGCAATTTCTGCATCTTCCCCAAAGAAACGGTACTTATACCCAACTTCAATCGTCAAAAGAACATCTGGGTATTTTGATTTAAGTTCCACAACTTGTTGTTCTAAGGGTGTGTATTTAGGGTTTTTTGAAAGAGAAAGAGAGGAAGAAGATGAAGAGGGTTGTTGGGTATTAGTAGTATAGAGAGGAGTTGGAACAGAAGGTAAAGGTTCTAGAAGCTTTTGAAGGAATTTTTGGTGGAGAGAGTCAGATGAAGGTTTAGGGTTTTGAGTGAAAGGAGAAAGTTTAGGTTTTTTAGAAGGTTGAAGAGGAGATGGAGTTAGGGTTTTGGATGGTGAGAGTAGTTGAGAAGTTCGAGTTCGTTTGGAGGGAGAAAAAGAGACGGTGGCTGAAATTTTAGGGTTTGAAGGAGGAGGAGGGGAAGACGAAGAAGAAGGAGAAGAAGTGGGGTTTGGTTTGGGAGCGAAGAAGCGGGAAATCACCTGTTGCTTCTGCTGCTTCCCCATTTCTAGAGAGAGAAAGTTTGAAGGTTTTAGAGAGAGAGAGAGAGAGAAGTAACTGGTTCGACAGTTAACGACTGATATGCTGTCATTTCGCGCGCTTTTCTTTTCATTTATTTTTTCTCGGAAATGACATAACGGGCTTGGGCTTGATGAGAATTTTATGAGAAGTGTTATTTATAAGACACCTCATCTATGGGCACTTCTAAGAGGTGGGGTCCATAACAGTAGACTCGGCCCATACTTAGGTTGTGTTTTTTATATTAGACTACAAGAGTCATTATTTCATTACAAACCATTGATACATCATGAAGAGATAATATAAAGATACATCAAGATTCATGAATATAAGCACTATAACAACTTGATTTAAAACATCTTGAGCCCTTAAAGATCATATATCAACCTTTAAAGGTCATCTTATCCTAAGGGACCTTAATTTACCTTTATTTGCACTCAAATGTAATAAATCTTGAATTTCTACTTCCATGGAAACGAACCAAGATATCCAGATTGCAGAGTATCCAATCACTACACCAGGAGGTGGTGAACCTTTGGGTTGTGTTTTGTGTTGTATCGTGTTGTGTCACTGACTCATTGTGTACATGTTTTTATCTTGTGATATTTTGAATCTAAAATTTGCGTTTTTGTTTTTTTTGTTTTGGCTTGATTTTTTTTTCCTCTTTTTATTAGATACCTTCATTGAAGAGGAGAGTTGAACACTACCTGCAAGTAGGTTTACCAAACTTATCATTATAAAATCTTTCTCCTCTTAAAACAAAGTGTACGAAAAATAACTCTGACAGCTGACTAGTTCAACAAATTTCTCAATCATGTCATTTTCAATCAACAATAAAATAGAATATTACTGATTTTCATTCATTAACTAAAAGTAAAAAGTTGTGCAACAAATTTTTTTTTTTTTTTCCAAACTCACTTCTTTCACATAGGTTTGGTGGAAAACCTTGCTTTTGTCTGAATTTGGAAAATATAATAAACTCTTTTCTTGATTATATTATGCAAAAAATGGATCTTACTTTGAAAGGAAAATGGATGTTGTAAATCCTTGACATATAAATGGATGAGTAGAGGGGGCTAAAGGGAATTTTGGACTAATTAGGATCCACCAAAATAGTAGGATCCACCAAAATAGTAAATTTAGAGAGAAGTCCCGGTATGGTCACACTCATCCCAGTTGTAGAAAAAGTGTAAAAGGGACCTTGTTCATATCCATGTCGGATCCACATTTCATGTAATGACACTCCTACCTTATCTCTACAATGACTTATCCTAAATGTCGTGGGACCAACCCAACTATCTCATCTTCTTCCAAATTTTGAAAGGAAGTACAAGGAGTTTGAAAGTGAGGGGTAACTATTCGACTAAACATTATATTAACGGAACGAACCAAAGAGATTATTGGAGAGTTAGTTGTTTTAAGTAGAAATTTTATTCAAAATATTTCTAGAAATACTTCTATTTTAATAAGACTAAAAACTAACTAGTGAGCGAAATATATGCATTAATAATCAAGAGAGTTGTTTGATTTTATATTTATTGTGACATTTTTTGTTGAAAATATTTATCTGACTTACTGAAGCGTTTCATACCGTTACTATAACTATACCGGCTGGTATTGAATTTTAATGAGTATAACTTTTGGGTAGGAGACATTTAAAGTCTTTTTGACTAATATCAACTTTGAGATTGGTTGAATAGTTTCGTAGTATATAATGGTATAGTATTATGTAGCTTTGATATGGTTTTAAATTTGCCATGTCAACCGTATGGACTTCACAAGTTTATTTGTTTCTTTTCTTTTTTGCAAAACTTCACAAGTTCCTTGGTGGAATTCTCAAATGTGTCTCTCTCCTTCTCTTCACATATTTGAAGCATACCTTGTACGTGTAACCTTTAATTTGCACCCAAAAGAGAGAAATGTGCATACAATATTGATTGGCTTCCTTGTTACTTCAAATATCACATTTTCACTGTAAGATTACATATAAAATCTACGTAGTGTTCACACTTTTATATTTAGTACACACAGACTCAAGTGAAAAAAGGTTTACAAATTTAGGTTAGAAGATATATTTTTTACGATGTTGAGATTCAAAACCTAATTTCAGTGGAGATATATACATGCCACCACTCAGTCAAGTCGAATTCGAACTAGATAATTCTTGAATACTCGTTTAAAGGTGTACTCGTACCGAACACTTTTATGTCCTTTTGGGGTAAATTTTTATTGGTATTTTGTATATAAATTTTATTATATAGATTGGAATGACCATTAAGAGGTGTGGAGAGAAACACGTAAATCCTCAAAAAGTAAGCCTTTTGTTTCTCTTCCAACTACACCAAATGAGGCACTAAAGTGACCACCTCTTCTTGTCTTTCATCCTCTATTTGAAATACAACTAAAAAGTTTGTATAATTTAATGCTAGGAAACCATTTTATACCACCACATTTAGTGTTGAAATATTGACCACCACATCATATTATATGCCCAAAAAATCCTTTTATTCTCCTCCTTTTTACAAAATAAATATCCAAATTTATTTTGAGGGTACCAAGATTTGAATATTTAAGTTCGAATTGGATGAGAGATAAAATAATTTTCTTTTTGTTTGTTCGTTTAGGTGGGCACGCAAACTAGCGCTCTGCCTTAGTGGTGCATTTATCTTACATGAAATTTTAGTCGGAGAATACAGCAGAACCAATTTCTTATTTTTTTTTTAATAATTTAAGTATGGTTGTCATTGTGCCCTTTATATTTGACAAGTAGGGTAATCTAGTTTAATTTCTTTAATCAACTTGCAGTTTTTGGATTTGAACTTGCCCTTCATAACTTTGGTCCGAACAAATTTATCTTAGAGATCTATAGTTTGAATTTATTTTAGAGGTCAATAGTTCTCTACATCATTTTAAAAGTAAAAAAGAAATCAATTCTAATGATTGACTAAATTAACAAGTGACTTCTATGCACTTTTCAGAAGAAGAAAAAAAGAAAAAAGTGACATGTGTGCAATTTTATTAGGTTTATAGATTCATCTTACCCACTTGGGGAACAAGAAAAATCAACTTTAGCCCTTTAGATTTCTTTATATTACAAGGTGTTCCCTTGACCCATTCGACATTTAAGGACCAAAACTTGCATAACACAAAAGATTAATCAAAATTAGGTTAATCTAATTTAAATTGGTCGCTATTTTGAGGAAATAGAAAAAACTTCCAGAAAAGAATGTGGAAAACCAAAAAAGTTCAAACCAAACGCACTGTACAAGTCACTGACACAAAAATGTCAGTCGGATGTGGCCGGCGATAGACGACGCCTTTATCATCTTCTCTCTAAGTTTCAGCGAAGTGAATGATCCCTTCGTCTGGAAAACCATACAAGGGTTGTGATTCACTGGAACCATAGGAGAGTATAAAGAGAGAGAATAGAGAGAGGAGAAGAGAGAAACAAGAGAGAAGAGTTAATGGTGGCCGAAATTAGTTTTGATGGTGTCGCTGGAGTTTATGGTGGTGGCCCTGTGGGAGAAAAGATAGAAGAAGAAAATAAAAATCTTTAAAAGTGAGTAGTGTTTGGAAGAAGCAAAATTTTTTATTTCCACTCAAAATTTTTCCTCTAAATTTTTTCTTATTTCACTCAAAATTTAAATTTAGTGCAAGAAACTCCCCCTTCACTAGTCATCACAAGAGTGGAACTAGATCACTATAAAATAGACATCATTTCAATGGTTATTTTCACTAAAAGTTTATCTTTTCAAATTCAATTTTACAAAATATAATTGATATGAGCAACCAATTTGGTAAACAATCGAACACTAATAACTCGTGATAAACTACTTGGTAGTTTTTAAAAAAGTAAATGAAAATTGCACTTTTCACGTCATCATTTTCTTAAATTAACCATTTTAGGAGGTATATGTAATTACCCAAAAAATAAGGATGTTGTAAACAATAAACCAAATTAATGAAGGACGTAAATTAAATTAAATAAAAAAATAAAACCAAAAAGCAAATACATAAATCTTAGCTAAACTTTTTATAGAGAGTTGAAGTGTTTGTTTTGGGTTTCAATGGAAAGCATTTCATTGGTCCCAAAAGCAACAAGAAAACTCCAAGTTTCTGTGAATGGGAAATGAACTACCCTTACCCGCCGATTCTTCAAGAAAATCAAGAGAGAGAAGAAAGAGAAAATCCACCACAAGAAGAAGAAAAAAGAAAAGAATTAGTAGTAGAAGAGAGAGAAATTCATCATCTTCAACAACAAGAACAACAAGAAGAAGAAGATAAGAATAAACCCATTTTTGAATGGGATTTCAATCTTTCAACTATTATATCTTCTAACCCAGTTTGTGGATCCGTATCCGACACGGTTGGTGTAATTGAATTCGACCCATCAGATCAATTCTTAGCAACTGGTGGAATTGCAAGAAAGATTAGAATTTATAACATTAATTCTTTGTTAAGACACGATACGGGTCATCAACAAGGTACGTCCGATCCGTTTCTATTAGACCATATTAATGCATGTGAATATTTCATTTGTACTCCGGCTAAACTTAGTAGTATCCGGTGGAAACCCGGTACGGCTGGGAGAGTGGTCGGGTCAGGTGATTACGACGGAGTCGTAACAGAGTATGATCTTGAAAAACGGGTACCCGTATTTGAGAGAGATGAACATGGTGGTCGTCGAATATGGAGTGTGGACTACTCGAATTGGAATCCGGTTATCGGAGCATCGGGTTCCGATGATGGAACTGTACAATTGTGGGATACTCGAGCTAGTGGTGATGAATGTGTGGCTGTAGTACAGCCTAGCTTGGGTCGGAGCCCCATTTGTTGTGTGGAGTTTGACCCGTTTAGTAGTGGGTTAATATCTCTTGGTTGTGCCGATCGAAATGCATATAGTTACGATATTCGAAAGATTTCGCATCCTATTTATGTTTTCGTTGGGCATCAGAAAACTGTTTCATATGTTCGGTTTGTTGGAGACGGAATGATGGTTTCTGCAGCTATCGATGGTTGTTTAAAACTTTGGAATTTGAACGATGCACGAACAATTCGGACTTATAAAGGCCATGTTAACAATAGAAGCTTTGTCGGTTTGTCGGTTTGGAGAAATGGGGGATTAATTGGATGCGGGTCAGAGAGTAATGAAGTGTTTGTTTACGATAAAAGGTGGAGCGAACCCGTATGGGTACGTGGGTTGGGTCAAATAAATGGACCCGGATCCGAGGACAAGTTTGTAAGTGGTGTTTGTTGGAGGCAAGTCGAGGAAGATAAATGCACAATTGTGGCTGGAGGGTCCGATGGGGTATTACAAGTTTTTGTGGGAGAAAAAAGGTCATCTTCATGTAGGTGAATTCTCCCATTATTACCCGAAACTTTGATTTTTCTTTTAAAATTTTCTTGTTTCAATTTGTTAATTTGGAGATAATAAACATGAATAAATTCTAATTTGTTAGTTCAAAATTGCTATGAAAATGATTTTGTGTGCTAAACTAAATTAGATGAGAAACATAATCTATAGTTAGCCTGGCAGCTGAAATAATAATAAAGACCTCAACGTAATTTTCAAATTAAGACAATTTTTTCTTTTTCTTTTTGAAACCGTACACTAAGAGAAGATTCAAACAAAAACCAAAGGCTCCAAGGCATGGTCTAATATAAGACCTAAAATGGACTAAAAAAAGAAAACATTATGATTGTAAGGGCTCAGCTAAGCCTACTACACCGGAAAAAATAGAAGAGAGCTCATATACTTGGAGGTGAGCTTAAATCAACTTTGTAAGCTCAATACAAAAACTAATTATAATATTTTGCTTAAATTGTTATATTCAAATCTAAGACTTTGAATGAAAACATATATCCCATATACCCTTCAAATTTTCTCCAACAACGCTCCCTCCCAAGTCGGTGTGAAGTGTCGATGGAGCCCAACTTAATAACATCTCTTTATCTTTTTAGCATGTAGTTCTTTTGTTAAAATATCCGCTAGCTATTGATCGGAACGAACAAAAGGACGACTCTGAAATACAAGATACCAAACACCCTCATAAGCTCATTTTCTCTTTTTAAAACACAAGAAAGCATAATTTCTCTTAAAATTAATCAGATACAGATAATAGATTTTCAACACAGCTCTCCTTTCTCGTTTACAGCAAATGGTACCTCACTCACACAGATGTACTCTGTTCACCAATAATTTTCGGGTCTACTGTGAGTTGGCAATAGTTTGGGTCAAACACATTGGGAGAGTGAACAGTAAATACATACTAATTTAACAATGTTTTTTCTGCATTGCAAATTACATTTGCAATAACAAAACCAAATTTGTCCTTACAACCCGTAAAATGCGCCTAGCAAATTCTTAGAGAGAAAAAGAACAAAAATTTGTAGGTTCTTTCATTTTTTTGCAAAAAAACGATATCCAAAGCGGCACAAATTATATTTTGAGACTTCAAAAATGCACAAAAGTGACAGAAGATTGAAGTTGCTTAAGATAGGCCTATGCTTGATAAGAAATAGTCACTCGTAAATCGTACTGAATAAAAAATACGCCATCAAAAACTTTAAACAACAAAATGGCACTCATGGTCATTAAAAAGTTGAACAACAAAATTTCGTCAAAATTCTTTATAAGTTTTCTACTTTTGTGAAAAAATTTCAGCCAATTTTTTCTAGTCTTTAGCTCATCAAATATTTCATAATCTAGTCTTTAGCTCGTCAAATGTTTCGTAATTTACAACAACTTGCAAAAAGTTTACAACGAACGCAAAAATTAGTAATCAGTTTACAAAAAGTTGCGACTGCCTGCAAAAAGGTTAAACATATACGACTAAAATATCTTGACGTTCTTATTTGACTATGTTGCTAGTATTTGTTATTTTGTCTCATGCAGATATTTTGAGATTATCTAATCTTTTTTGCTCTATGTTGAGAAAATAAGATACACTTTCTATTTGGACGGAATAGCAAGTGAAATTTTGAATTTGGGATCAGGTGTTGCTCATATTAGAAGACAATATTTCATCAAATTCGTTGTGAAAAAAGGTTTTCTAACAATGGTACGCTGCTTTAAGTAAAACAATAGTTGACAATCGTTTATTTGATGTCTACGTAATATTTACATAAAAAATATACGAAACTTCCTATTATCTAGGTGTAATGAAAATTCACGGTGTCAGTTCCTCCATATTGTTCTCAAGTATGAATCATGCAACCACATCCCTTACAGAAGCAAGCCATCTAAAAGGCCTATAGCCATAAACCATCTAAAGGAGTTTTACTTACAGTCCAACAAAAAAAGTAAAAATAAAGGAGTTTTACTTGGTAACTTCATGAACTAAAATTGCACAATCCATAAACGTTACCAGCATTAAACGCGAAGAATTGGGGAGCATATGGTAAAAAATGTGGATAATAAGATGAGGAACAAAAAGCATATGGCAAAGGAAGTGTGTGATAAGAAGTAAGATCTAGGTTGACGGTCAGCAAGAAAGTACTCGTGTGGTTGAAAATACCAAATTAATATCGAACTAATTTGTTTAATTAACAGGGTAACAGTAACACTCACTAACACCTACCTTTGTTTCACGATTTTCTGTCTAAGTAAGTTATACAAACCACAATATAAACCATTGTTTATATGTTTACTGCCCTGGTTAAAGAATCATCAATTTCAATCTCCATTAGTGTCGAATGCATGACTTTCAAGTTTCAGAGTTGATGCAAGATCCCAAGCGCGATAAAAGAAGCATTAGTGGTGTCTTTGGACTTTGGTGGACTAAATTCACATTAGTTTCTTTATGTGGATTAAACCTGAACTAATGATCTAAAATTGGACAAAAAGAAATATTTTTGGTCAAACTGAAGACCGCATCTATAATACAAGTTTACCCTTTGACTTTTCCATCTACCCCACCAACAACAAGGTTATTTTCGTACTTCAGATAGTTCATCGTTGTAAAAATAAAATAGTTCCCTCGAGAAAGAACTAGGTCAGTGAAAACCAGTACCAGAGGTAAGTTTTAGAGAGAGAGAGAGAGAAGGAGGAAGCTTAGAGAGAGAAAGTAATGGTGACATCGCCGGTAGTGAATACATACCCACTCTCAAGCTACACGTTCGGTACGAAAGAACCGAAGATGGAGAAAGATACATCTGTTGCAGATCGTCTCGCTCGTATGAAAGTCAAGTAAGTTTTTTTCTTTTCGTTTTTCATTATAATCTTCAAACCCTAGAAAAACCCTAGTTTCTTAATCAATTTTTTGTACTAAAGGTTTCTCCTTTTCGGATATCATGTATGAAATTCACTCACTTGAATGTCAATTATGTTTTTTTTGGGGTATTTAGAGTTTGAGATCAAATCAGATTAGTAATCATTTGATATTGTTTAACAGTTATATGAAAGAGGGGATGAGAACAAGCGTTGATGCAATTTTACTGGTTAGTATTCTTTTCTTTCATAATTGTATTGAGATAGTTTTGATTTTTGTTTCGAGTTCTTAAACAGATCACAGCTAGATAGAAAGTAATAATTAGGGATAGTTTCCATTTGTTTAAGAGGGAAAATTAGCTTCTTTATTGTGCATTTAGTAAAGATCCTCCGAAATTTCGTTGAACACAAACGCCCTAGCTAGTTACACATAACATGTTTTACATGTTCTTGAGCGTTTAAATTGGTGACTTCTACGTTGGAAATTGAATTCAATAACAAAGTTTATCCTTTGCATCACCAAACTGGTAATTACTTATGGTGTACGAGGCCTTCACCATGACAGCATGACACACTCGAGTTGATCCATACATAGGTATAGAGTAATCTAGATAGAGTGGTAGATAAAAATTAGAATGGCGTAATGCAGCCGGAATATGGTCAGGACATAGTCCCCCACCCCTGTACAACCAGACGAACCTGGACCTTGGGGAGGTGTAGATTGTGGGACTTGGGGCAAGACTGTGTGCCATTGCGAAGGCAAATATTATCTCAATTTTTGTCAATGATAATGAATGTCTTAGATTCGTCAAAGAAAAAACAAACTAGATGTGGACACGAGGTTTTCAGTATGAAAAATTGAAACAAACACAACCTAAAAACGTCTATTAATTGTAAATGGGAACAATTTGAGTTTGAAAACCAAATTTTCTTTTATTTCATTTACAAGAGATGTGCAATTCATGTTCACGGTTCCATGTTCACATGGTTAATGTAGCAAATGTGAAAAGTCTCTGCGATTATTTCTATCAAATGATTTGTTTGTCTAATCTGTGGGTTTTTTCTCACTTGACGAAACTAAGCTACCAAAAACATTAAAATTAAATTTTTGTGCTCCTTGTTTTCATCATGGATCATCCATCAATTCGTATTAGATGCGTGATTTTGATATTACTAGTTTTTAAGTACGTTGTTATAAAGAAAAAAAATTACTACTCCATTTATGTCAGCAAGATCTACATTGCATAACAGCTAATATTTCTCTTTGCAGGTACAAGAGCATAACCATCCTCACATACTGCTTCTCCAAATTGGAAACACATTTTGCAAACTTCCTGGTGGTCGTTTGAAGCCTGGAGAAAATGGTATGTGTTTGCTTTTGGTATTTATTCATTCTTGACAGGTGGTGTGAGTGACATTATGAGTACTTTTCTGATTGTTATCTTCTTATTTATGTTATTGACAAACTATGCAGAAATCGAGGGTTTGAAAAGAAAGTTGTCAAGCAAACTTGCTGCTAACTCAACTACAATGCAGCCAGATTGGCAGGTATTATTCTATTACTGACTTTGAGGGGCCTGAACGATTATACATTTTCATGTTCGGTAGATTGAGATAATTCATGTGTTATGTCTAAGGAAGTGAATTTCACCTTATCAAACCCTTTTAAAATGACGTATATGGGTTTATCAAATTTTGATAAACTTAGCTCGTGAGTCGTGACATAGAAAATTTGGATAATGCTTATTTCGTTCTTAACATCATATCATCTTTTTGTAGATTGGTGAGTGTGTAGCTGTCTGGTGGAGACCAAACTTTGAAACGACAATGTACCCATATTGCCCTCCTCACATCACTAAACCTAAGGTGATGGTGTAACAGGTTTTACGGTTACAAATGCTGATCTCTGGCTTCATTTTCTTTTTGGAATTTTCTCTTAATGGAAATCTGTCCTTGTTTCAGGAGTGTAAGAAGCTTTACCTAGTTCATCTGTCTGAGAGGGAGTACTTCGCAGTACCAAAGAACTTGAAACTACTTGCCGTGCCATTGTTCGAATTGTACGATAACGTTCAGGTACGCAGTCATCTGATTTCCCTTTGCTATATTGTAGCAACTTCTCACACAAACACACCCCTTAGTATCAAATGTAGATATGCAAAGTGACAACTGACAAACATTAGTTTCAACTTAAATTAAATTCGATACTCTAGCAGTAACGTATATATATACCAATGTAAGAAAATAAATAAAATCGAACACAAAAAATGGAGACGCAAAAGAGAAATCATGACAAGATTACAGGAGGTCTACTTTTAATTTGTATAGGTGAGTATAGGTTGTACAAGCTAATGAGCTATGGCCAGTCCAATTTAGATAGGGAGAATTGTGGAGTTTCTTAACGCTTTTGACTACACCACGAAGAAGATGCAATGTCTTTTATTCAATATAATATTGGTGTTAGGCTGTTAGCTACTAAGTTGTTCGGACCTCATCCAATGTGGAATGATCTACATATGAAATTTTGAGTTGGAATCTAATTTGAATTATCGCAATTATTACTTTTCAGAGATACGGACCAGTTATTTCTACCATTCCACAACAACTATCCAGATTTCAGTTCAACATGATTAGCGGATAAAAAAGTTAGCAAATTCAACTGAAGCAAATCCAACAAATGAAAAGCTCCTAGCAGCAACTTGTGAGGGTCTTAAGTTAGATAACTGATTGGTATTAAAAAGAGATAATCAAGTTTTGCAGATACTCATTCAACTGAAGCTAATCCAACTTAAACCTCTGGATATGCTCTATCGCACTATACATATTTAATTCAGATCTGTATTTTCCTGTTTTCTATAAATTGCTTTCTTCTTGGTTTCTATTTATATGTATCAACTCGTTTTCTCATGTTCTTTATGTTATTCGCGTTTCCTCGGTGATATAATGTCTTTAGGATGGTAGATCTTCTGTATCTTAGACTATTTAAGGTCATTCATTTGTAAACCCTTTCGGATCATGGGTATGTAGTTGGTGCTCATTTGGGGGATTTCGATGTAATTTGTAAGCAGCCCAAACTACTTGTTCCACCATTGTAATATGGTAAGCTTAAAATAGAAGAGATAGCGTTCTGATTTATAGTCTCTTTTCTTGCATATTTTGATGCTTCTTTTTATTGAACATTTTTTCGACTCTGAGAGTACAGGGTTAAAAACTGAAGCTCATATTTGTGTTCATTTTTTTATTTCACCTTATACAAATTCTGACACCCGTGTTTGTGTGTATTCTATATTAGTTAGATTGAAATTTGAACCTGAAAAACGGAAAACATAGGCCTGTAACAGGTACCAAAAATCATGCTAATGTTTAAGCACTCGGGCGACTTCCAGGCCAAGTTTTCATAAAACTGAATAATGTATCTGCTACAAAGTCGAGGTCATCTCAGGTCAAAGGAAGAATTAGTTTTATTGTCTACATGCAAATAGGCCTAAGCAACAACACGCGAACACGGAGACAATCTTAGAGGTAATGTTCTTTTCTCTTCGAATGTACCTTGAGTGGACTGTACAATCAAGGATGGAAACTCACTGGCCAGATTTGCACGAGTAACCAATGCTTCTTCTATGCCGTCACCACGAGCACTTTCAACAACTGAAATTAAAAGTATGAACTCCACACCATAATTCAATTCCTTAATATAGCCACTAAAGGGCATGATCATTAGTATAATCAGTAGTTATCTAGATTCTGGACATCATCTTCTACTTCAGCTTCCTAGTCCACACATATAGGTTTAGTATATGCTCCACGAGGCCATTTATAAGATCTATAGAACTATTAAGTTTGAGACCACACATATAGCCTAGGCTCTTGACGCTTTACCGAGGGGCGTGGGATTGTTAAAAGTAATGTTATTTCTTATTTTCAAGATATTACAATTGAATCTTCAGCGGCTAAACAAAACGCGTTCAGATGTTTAGGTGGTTCTTTGCGTATACGTGAAGGCAATACTCAAGTCTTTAGGTTAAGGTCTTTTGTGTGTATGTGAAGTCAATACTCAAGTCTTTAGGAGACCCTAATATGTATTATACGGAGTAAATCATCCAAGTCTTTAGTAGGCTCCTTGTGTCTATTTCACGCAAAATGTCAAATAACTTGATGTGAAGTGTAAGAGGGCTCATGAATTCATGATTCCTCATCCAAACACACCATTGGATTGTCCAAAAGAGCTCTGGCTTTTATGATATTCCTGCTCATCTTGCTAGGAAATATTGCATGTAACTCAACTTGAATTCCATCCAAGTCTCTCTCGAAACTAACTGCTCTTGGAGCTAATTTCTGTAACTGAACAATGAAAATCCTCGTTTCGACCTCAATTGTAGCTAGACAGTTGGTAAGTCTCACAATTGCAAACAATTGATGTCTATTATGTACATTTAACGACTAAGTCTTCACTAGTCTTGTCACGATACAGAAAATGTAAGTCAGTCAAGTCTTTAATTAGTAGGTCCCTTTTGTGTATTCAACCTCAATGATCAAATGAATGAATGGAGCAAGATTACATAACCATTAACTATTAACTATCTCTATATATATATAAACACTTTACTTTCTCTACATTGTACATGTCCTAGCTTGTTTAACTAATTAAATCATCATGGAGCTTATAATTAGATTATTCATAATAGCTGCTATTTCCTTTCTGTTGTCTTCATCAAACATGATCAAGTTTAGTGATGCTTGTAATGCAAGAGAGAGAGAAGCTCTTATAAACTTCACACATAATCTTAATGGTTCTTATAAACTAGCGTCTTGGGTTGGTAACAATTGCTGCCAATGGAAAGGAGTGATTTGCAAAAACAAAACTGAAGGTGATGTTGTTCAACTTCATCTTGGCTATTTTGGGTTGAGTGGCGAACTGAGTTCTTCTCTGTTGGAGTTGAAACATTTGTCTCACTTAGACTTACGTTATAACGATTTCGCGGGGATTCAGATACCAGCTTTCTTGGGTTCACTTCAGAATTTAAGGTATCTTAATTTGTATTTTAATCTTTTCGCTGGCAAGGTTCCTCCTCAGCTAGGTAACCTTTCAAATCTGTATTATCTTGATTTGGGTGAGAATTATCGGTTGGAAGGGGAGATACCAAGAACCTTGGGAAATCTTTGCAACTTGGAGCTATTAGATTTGTCTACAAACAAGCTTAGAGGAGAGATATCATCAATATTATTTACAAATTCATCTAGATGTTCTATGAGAAAATTGAGATTCGTATATTTGGAAGATAATCTACTTTCTGGACGGTTACCTGATGAATTGGGAAGTCTTGAGAATCTGGAAGTACTGTCTCTTGCATATAACTCATTTGTTGGTTCAATTCCTACGTCACTAGGAAGATTGTCATTGTTGAGAAGCTTATATCTTAACGATAACAAGTTAAATGGGTCATTGCCAGAAAGTGTTTGGCAACTCGGGAATTTAATAGAATTGAGAATCTCCAGTAACATGCTAGAAGGTGATGTAACAGAAGCTCACCTCGCCAATCTTAAGAAACTGGATGTGTTAGATATCAGTTCGATGGTTCTAAACTTGAGCCCTAACTGGGTTCCTCCTTTTCAACTCCGAGAAGCACGACTTCAAAACTGTTCAGTAGGACATCGATTTCCTGAATGGTTACAAACGCAAAAAAATCTTACAACAGTAGACGTATCTAATGCTGGAATACCGGGTTCACTTCCTAGTTGGTTTTGGAACATGACTTCCCAATTAGAATATTTAAATATATCACACAATCAAATTGAGGGGGACTTATCAAATGTTTTAAGAAATACGACCGAAGGGGAGTTTTACTTGAGCTCAAACAGATTCAAAGGTAAATTGCCACTTATATCTTCTCATGTCAAGACACTTGATCTTTCCAAAAATTACCTTTCGGGGCCTATTTATGATTTACTTTGTAATCCGATAGAAGATATGAATTCCTTAGAAATTTTGGATCTTTCAGAAAATCAACTATCTGGAATGCTTCCTGATTGTTGGTCTCCCTGGAGATCTTTGGGTTTTATAAGTTTCCATAGCAACAACATAACAGGGAAAATTCCAAGTTCTATGGGCTTTCTTTATATCCTTCAAATATTGTGTTTACAAAAAAATTTACTCAATGGAGAATTGCCTTCCTCGTTGCAAAATTGTACCCGGTTGAGGGTAATCGATCTTGGTGAGAATAGACTCTCAGGTGCGATACCAACATGGATAGGAGAAAACCTTAAAGGTATACTCGTAGTTCTCCGACTACATTCTAACAAGTTTCATGGTGAAATTCCTCGAGAACTTTGTTACCATACTTCGCTTCAAATTCTGGATTTGGGTCACAACAATTTGTCCGGATCAATTCCAAAATGCTTTAGAAATTTTAGGATAATGGCAAAACCCGCCA
>BEHA01050376.1:1875899-1893597 GCA_002897215.1 Eschscholzia californica subsp. californica | reverse complement strand
AAACCCGCCACAAAATTGTCATTTTTCAATTTTTCTCACCTTCATTACGAGAACATAGTAGTAGAATTTGTGGCCAAAGGTAAGGATATGGCATATGGACAAAGTTTGCTTGGATTTGTTGTTGGTATCGACGTTTCAAGTAACAATTTATATGGCGAGATCCCCGAAGAACTAATGTACCTCTTCAGAGTACAAACATTGAACTTATCGAATAATATTTTTACGGGAAAGATCCCAAATAAAATTGGTCTATTAAGTTCACTTGAATCGCTTGATTTGTCGAACAACAGACTATCAGGTTCAATCCCTCAAAGCATGGTGAACTTAACTTTTCTTGGTTACTTGAACTTGTCATATAACAACTTGTCAGGGGAAATTCCTTTAGGAACCCAACTGCAAACATTTTCCGAGTTGAGTTATATCGGAAACCCTGATCTGTGTGGTCTTCCACTCAATAAATGCGACAAAGATGGACAACCTCAAAACCAACCATATGGTGACGATGAAGATTGGATTGAGATGAAATGGTTTTATATGGGGATACCATTTGGATTTGTGGTAGGTTTTTGGTGTTTGTTTGGTGTTTTAATAGTGAACAAGTCTTGGAGGTATGCTTATTTGAGGTTCTTAGATGATATAACGTATAGTTTATGTACTTGTCTTAAGCAAAAGAAAAAGTAGTGGTCTTGCACTGATCAGTTTATCTTTAATGTAATAATAAACTTTGCTTTTGTATAACTGAACAGGAAGAGTTAATGTAGTACTATTCTGTCAAGTTTAACGAAATCAAGGAATATATCTCAATCTGATAAAGAGATGAATGTACTTCAGCACTCTAGCTATCAAGTGATTGCTAGATAGAACAAACTTTTATTGTTGGTTGTGCAATCCAATAGACGAATAAGCTACTGACCATTTTTGAGCTCTGCATGCAAAATGTAAGATTTACACAAGTTCAGTTCCCACATGATCGATAGAGAAATGAACTGCCAGTCTTTTCTTGACAATACGACTCAAATTTTGACGCCCACGTCTGCATTTTCAATTTCAAGCAACGTAGTAGTTTCACTTTATGAAATCATTGGTATAATTGTAGAAGACACGTATAGTTAGACATCCGTCTTACCCATCAAACAATATGGGACAGATTGTGCATATATCGCTGTACCTATGCCTCAGCTGCAAGAACAAACAAAGAAATATTAGCAGTCTCTTCCAAGAGACGCAGAGTATTAGAGGATAGAGGTCATACAAGGAAACCTCACATGATCGAATACGTATAACTGCAGCATGCATGTGTGTATTCCTTATTAGTAAGATTGAAATTTGAACCTGGAAAACGGAAAACATAACGAGGTGAGTATGAAATCACATGGACTATGAAAGTATTCTGTATACCTGTAATAGGTACCAAGAATCATACTGATATTTAAAAGTATGAACTCCAAACCATAATTGAATTCCTGTCCCAGTTCAACTAGAATAGATATAGCCAGTAAAAGGCATGATCATTAGTATAATCAGTAGTCATCTAGATTCAGGACATCATCTTCTACTTCATCTTCATAGTCCACTATCTATACTGAGCTCAGGGTTTGGCACCCCATTATCCAAATAGATGAGCTCTAGTATATAAAAATGTGTGGTAAAGTGACGATCGACATTGTTAAGTGAAAATGTGAAATTATAAGCTCAAGTCTGTTTTTTCTAAATACATAACTAAAGGTATATTGGACTTCTGAATCTTATCTTCGTTTTTTTTTTGTCTAGAAATTGTAGCTTGAAAATGTAAATTCCTAATTTGCTGTTCACGTTATCGACTTACCAATCAAGTTTTTCTTCCTATTGCATATTTTGATGCTTCTTTCTACTGAACATTTTTTCGAGTCCCAAAAGGTTAAAATAAAAGCTCATATTTGTATTCATTTTTATCACTTCACATTATACAAATTAACATCACTAGTTTTCCATTTTTCCTCTCATAATACAGAGAGCTGGATTCCGTCATTACCCCGATTATACTTCAAGTTTTTTTTCTTAAAAAAAAGAACTTTCGGAGTAGAAGAACAAATGTTGATTCGGACTGAAAAATCAGAAGTCCCTGAGATTGAATCTGCTCCATAGTATAACAATTGCCACGAAAGAAACCATAGCAATCGGTGTCCACTTCATGGCGATTTCCTGTACATCAAACATCCCAACATACCGAATGAGTATTCTGATCCGTCGTTTAGAGAAATTTTGCTTTTTTCCATTCTTAAAATTAGCCAGACTCGGTTTAAAATAGATTTCAGATATGAAAACATTGAAAGTAATAATTTGCTAATTAGCTTGCCTCAAGAAATGGAGAACACCAAATCGAAGACACTGCAATGACTGCACGGGGTGTCGACACCGTCTTCTCTAATTTTTCTAAAATGAAAATAAAATCATTTTAGTACCTTATCAAGCAATAATTTACTAACTAAACCATGTAAATTAAGAAGAAAAAACGAATTAGTACCCGAGTTTCGTTTATTTTCTCTAATCCTTGAGATGTCATTTACAACAATATCTAAATCTTGTCGACGATTTGCATTTAGCTTAGAGAGGTTTGCTTGAGTTCTTGTATCTAAATATTGTTTTCTTACATTCCCAATCACTTGATCTGCACAAATACACATACATAAATTACACATGTTAGTTCAAGAATATCTTTATACCAAGTTACGTAAAAATGTTATACAAGAAAAATGATTTACCAAATCTTATGAAGCAATATGGTTTGTTAATTGTATATAAAAGATTGATATCAAACTTCTCAATCTCCTTATGCAAATCCTGTAGATAATGAAAAGCTAATTTTCTTGGATACGAAGATTCGGATATTGTGATAAAACATAACCCGTTTTCGACCAAGTAGCTTAACATCGAAATATTATGAAGGAAAATCGTTAAAAACGCGATAGTATTAAATTAAACATGTACAAATATGTGCATTTTCGGTGTAAATTATGTGTAAGTTTGAAAAACTATAGAAAATTATCAAAATAAGAATCAAAAGAGAGAAAAGGAAAAGGATACTTGATGCAATGTTGATGGTCAATGTGAATTGTCATCTTTGAATATAGTAAAGCTCCTCTTGAGATCTCCTTTAGTATGAACTCTGCTTGTTGCTTATAAAACAACATATTCTCGTCTTCTTCGTTGTAATATCGAGGATTTTGTGAGAGTGGTAACCCATCGTAAACCCTCCCAACTAGCGTTAGTTTAACCATATTTCGCCTCGAATAAGTACTATAGCTTCCTTAGCTTATGAATGTATATGTATTCAAGTTGTATCACAAATAAGCTTGAAAGGGTTTCCAATGAACAAGTTGATGGAGGTTTGGAGGAAGAAAATGGGTAAAGTATTTATATATATATATGGGTAGATAGAGAGGGAGAGAGCTTGGAGATGAAGTTATTCTTTGGATGTGTAAAGGAAAGCAAAGGAGGTGGAGAAAAGTTTAGGTAGGCAAAAGGTAAGATAGATAAATGGATATCCTTTTTGTGTACTCCTTCAAAGTAGGGTTTTGTAAAAGAGTAAAACTATATAATTCTCCAATTAGGGTTTTGATTCCTTATAGATTAAGGTGTGAATGCAAATTACAACATTGCCCTAAATTTTATACACATTAATTATTAAAGATCATGCAAAAATACAAAGGTTACATCACCATGCAAAAATGGAAATAAAATAAACGAATAATTGTAATAAGACAAGTGAGGAAAGTCCTAGCTATTATATTTTATGAAGATATAGAAATTTATATCAATCTTTGTGGATGAGTGAATCACCATTCGCCAAATTTCTATGTTCATCCATATATCTCAAATATATTTTTTGAATTATGATTTATTTGTTTGCATTCAATAAGAAGTGGAAGATAAAATGACAATCATGGTGTTAACTAGTCAACAATTAAAACGAGAATCTTCATTTATGTATCGAAAAGCTATTTGTCGAACGAATAAATTAGAAATAATTTCAACATATTCCCCTTCCCTTTCTTTAAAAATGGAGCATATATCGTCTCCTTTAAGACTCTGGACCAGGAAGATGAGGTTGGTCCGTGTATTTTATATATGTCTCTATTATCGCATATTGCCAAAGTGAGCGTGTGAAACTTAAACTCATCAATTATCATATTTTTCTTCTAAAATATGCACGAAGAACAATAATTACTCTTTATGTTTGCGAACAAATTGCACTTTATTTACCATTATAATACTATAATTCTCTTCTTTTTTTTTGAAAAACAATAATTCTTATTATTGCTACTTGCCAGGTATAGATAAAATGACATTTAAAACGTAATAATATTGAATTGCTTGAAAATACTTTTTCCTATTGCTTAAATTTGTGAAATGATTAAAAGTGTAACATAAACAAGAACACATGAAAATGAATATTTACTCGTAGGAAGAAAAATTACCACAATTTCTTCAAGAATTGAGCTCAAATCTAAAGAATTTAGCCCAAATCTAGAGTATGATACGACAACTTAATATTGCAGTTTTATTGACCAGCCAAGTGCAAATTTTAACTCGAATAGAGAGTATCCTTAGCAACTTCTACCTTAATTTCTAACCACATAGCTAAATAATTTTATTTAATTGTGTTTAGCTTGAGAATCTTACAACCTTTCTTTTATAGGACTCTCTTGGGCACATCTTCACATTCGCATTATGAGTTAAGACATGTTGTTCTCGGGACAATTCTAACCTAACTTATGTACACATTTTCCATAATTATCATCCATTTGATATCATTAGGGGCTCCACAATTGAATCATCTACATAGGTTCCAAATGCATCCTCTAAAACTAATTCATTAGTATAATATAAATTTCACTAGAAAGATCTTAAGGGGGCAAAACACAAGTTCTAATCAACAAAGGGACTATATTTAAATATAATTCATTATTATCTACCCTCGTTCATCTGTCCTTTCTTTCTCCTGAAACCCCAATCGACGAACACAAAATCTGCGAATTAGGGCAAAAACAATTCTCCCCCAAATTATACATCGAAGGAATTTTCTCTGCTTTTAGTTATCCAAATTCTCTCAATTCGTGTTGTTTCTCTTTAGATCTCGTTTTCTTTATTTCTTTTGTTTCTAGGGCTTTAAAGATCTTCCTGTGAAACCCCCAAAAAAAAACCCAAAAAAAAAACCTCAAAAAAACCCAAAAAGAAGAAAAATGCCTTTCATTTCTTAGTATTTCCCTCTGATTCGAGTTTGATTCAAATATTTTGCTTGATTTTTTTTCAATTTTTGTGTTTAATTTTTCTTAGCGTGGAGTCGTCAAGACGAGTTTGATTTAGGGTTTGCTTGATCTTTGTAATGAATCAGCGTGGTGGTAGGTATCCTCCAGGGATCGGTAATGGTCGGGGTGGTTATGTTAACTCAAACCCTAATTTTCAACCTAGAAACCCTCCTCAGCAACAACAATATGTCCAGAGAAATTCTGTTCAAAATCAGCAACAACAGTTTCCTCAGCAACAACAGTTTCAACAGCAACAACAACAACAACAGTGGCTGAGAAGAAACCCTAGTGGAAATGACTCTAATGTTAATGAAGTTGAGAAAGCAGTTCAGTCTGAAACTTTAGATTCAAGGTAAAATCTTTTGTTTTTTTGGTTATTGTTGTTTTTCTAATCTTTGGTTGTTTGGTTGTTTATGGACAATTCATCTAATACACAAACTTGAACAATCTTGAGGTTTGCCCTCTTGTTTTTGTTATGATTTACGGAGTGAAACTTAAAGTTAATTGAACTCGAAAAACGGTCCTAAGATACAAAATGAAGCAGGAGAGACCAGCCTTCTGGTTGCTAGTTGCTTATTGCAATCGGGGTATACCAAAAATTTTCCAACCCCTGTAGTAGAAATCTATTTAATTGAAATAACTTAAGCCCGTTTGTGGAATATACATGTGTTTTAATAATACGTTTGAACGTGAAACTTCATAGAATTAGGTTGAACTTGGAACTTGGAAGACGGTCTTACCATACACAATGAAGCAGGACAATTTTAGTCATGCTGAAGTGATTGATGACCCCAGGGCTCAGACACGGGGACATTTATTTTCTAAGAGTTTCTTACTAATGAATTAGGTTGAGAAATGGTAAAATATCATTACAATAAGGAATTTTTCTTCTTCAGAAGCAGTGAACAGGGAAAAAAAAAGTAGTAGGTTCTCGAATTATGGTAATTCATCGTTTTCGTAATTGGGTACTATTTGGTTAATATTCAAATAATTGAGCTATTTATTGATGAAATTCTATGTTGGAACTTATACTACAATGAACATTTAGTTGGGTTGGGAATGAATATCTTTATATATTATTTGTCTGTCGAGCTTTATATTCTGTTGGGATCTCTTATGACCTCAATAAGAATCATTTGTGGCCTTCTTTTTAACCTAGAATTTTGCAACTAGGTGCTTCTCTTCTCATTGGGAACCTCATTAGCCATTTGTGCGAGTCTACTACAGACTTCACACTTTTACAGTAATGTCTTGATTGTGGTGTTCATTGGTTGCGCAACATCATTTCCCACTAACTTGTTTATCTTTGTTTCCTCTTTAGTTCTCAAGATTGGAAGGCACGACTGAAGATACCACCAAGTGATACCCGTTTCAGGACAGAGGTATAAGTTCTGGTGGTGTTGTCACTTGTATTTCATAATTTATTGGGATATATAAATATATATGGAATTGGGATATATAAATATATATATATATATATATATATATATATATATATATAGACATATAAACACTACGCATATATACACGTATATATGTAATTTATGAATATGTTGACCATTGACTGAAACTCGTGAAATGGAAGAGCCGAAGGTCGTCTGTGTATACACACCCTGTTCCATGATAGAGTTAGCAATTTCATTATACTGATCTAATCAGAAATCTATCACTATTTTAACCTAGATAAAATCAGTTAGTTGCTGTGATATATTCCAAAGTTGGAAGATGTGGTTCTTGCAACTTGGCTTCTTGGACTTAGATAGTACTTAATTTTGTAGATATGTAATATATTTATGCTTTAGAACTCCTTCGCGTGTAAATGTCATGATTTAATCTTATGTGCTTGTTCCAGGATGTGACTGCTACTAAAGGAAATGAATTTGAAGACTATTTTCTGAAAAGAGAGCTGCTTATGGGGATATACGAGAAAGGTTTTGAAAGACCTTCTCCAATCCAGGAAGAAAGCATTCCAATTGCATTAACTGGAAGTGATATTCTTGCTAGAGCTAAGAATGGGACTGGAAAGACTGCTGCATTTTGTGTTCCTGCATTGGAAAAAATTGATCAAGATAACAATGTGATACAAGGTTTGGCTCTCTATCATTGGACCTCGACCATTTTTACATAATGTTATAATCAAAGCTTGACCAGATAATTGTGACATTTAGGGATTTTAATTACCCTCTACTTCTATTTATTTATGCAAGTCCTGTCATGTTTATGCCGAGGGGAGTCGGTGTTTTAAAAAACTTTCAAGGCGTACGCATCGAGGTGCGCATCGAGGTGAGCGGTCCCTGATGCCTCGAGGCATACGTATTGGAACTCGAGACTAAAACGTTTCCATCTGAAGTCACCTGTTATTTTTTAGTTGCTAGGCAACACAAAAATATTAGTATTTTGTTTATTAAATACTTGGGATTTTATATTACGGTCGTAAAGTATAAAAATTATGCTATGTTTTTACATAATTGATATTATTTTCCTCTAAAAAGCATGTAGTTTACGCCTTTGACGCAACAAGGTGTACGGCTGTATGCCTCAAGGCATCGCCTTGCCTTATGATAGCAACCTGCCTTCAGGCGTAGAAACGTATTTTAAAACATTGGAGGGAAGGGGGCTGCACATCTAGCTTTAAAGCCCCAAAGTACAGTTCTAACTACTAAATTATTATACCTGAGTATATGATTTATACTGTAGATAAAACGACTATTAATTTTAACTGAATGATGGTCATTCTCTTTTAGAGGTAGCGCCCCAAACTAATGGGGAGTACAGGAAATTTAGTCAATTTTGTCCTATTTATGTTCTTGTCTCCATTTTAGATAACTGAGAAGTGAAAACTACCACTTCAGATGACATTTGCCTATTCAACCGAGATTTAGTGTGGAAGCTAACTCGTTAATCATGTCAAAAGTCTGAAGAGCTCAGCTCATAATTTGGCCATATAAACTGATCTTTTTTTTGTGTACTTCGTAAGTCAGTAAGCTTGTAACACACAATAGTGGCATGTCTTTTTCTGCTTATCTCGAGTTAACTTTATTATTCCATGCAGTTGTTATACTTGTTCCAACTCGAGAATTGGCACTTCAGACATCACAAGTTTGCAAGGAGCTCGGGAAGCATTTGAAAATTCAAGTCATGGTCACCACAGGAGGAACCAGTCTGAAGGACGACATTATGCGGTTATATCAACCTGTACATTTACTTGTTGGAACTCCTGGTAGGATACTTGATCTTGCAAAAAAGGGCGTGTGCGTCCTCAAAGATTGCTCAATGCTTGTTATGGATGAGGTATACCATCACAACGTGTAATTCCAACTGATTATTGTAGTTTTTTGTTTAATATAGCCAAGCCAAAATAGCACTGGTTTTTCATTATTGGTGAGTGATTACCTGGTTGCAACTCGCAAGAGATTACAAAGATGAACCAGACAGTGATTTGACAAGATGGCGAGCCTGTGACCATTTAATGATAGCTAATCTTCCTCAATTCTTAACAGTTTTCAACCTCCAAAAAGAAAACTCAATCTCTAATTTTTCCGGGATCACAAGATTATACCTGTGTATCTTTTGCTAGTTTTGTTGTAGCCTAGTCATAGTAGAGCTTACTTGACTACTTAAGTAGCCAGTAATTTTTTCGGCTTCGGTGCTTATAAGCGTTAGTGGAGATTGTATGGTTTTCTATGTAAGGTTCTTACATGCAGAAAATACAGTTCTCTTCCTTTGCGATTAGAACATCAGAAATGGGCTTCTGTAACTTTGCCGTCAATCATTGACTATGAAATGCTTGTGACAGTCTTACTATTTTTCTGCAATCATGGTAAAGGCAAAAAGAGATGAACAAGCATGATCCTTGATGAATGAAACCCTCCGATCTGTTGAAAATCGTGTTTACATGCATCTGATTCTTGGTTCTTTCTCTTTAGTTTTCCTGTGATCTCCAACTGACCAACTCTAATAGTTTTCCTTTGTCCGTTATGACATACGAATCCTGACATTTGTTTCTTTTGACTCTCAGGCAGACAAGCTTTTGTCTCCGGAGTTTCAACCTTCAATAGAACATCTAATTCGTTTTCTACCTCCAAGCCGGCAAATCTTGATGTTTTCAGCAACATTTCCTGTAACTGTTAAGGATTTCAAAGATAGATATCTACACAAGCCATACGTCATTAATCTCATGGATGAGCTGACTCTTAAGGGTGTAACACAATACTATGCTTTTGTAGAAGAAAGACAGAAGGTCCATTGCCTAAACACACTCTTCTCTAAGGTACCACTTGGCTTTTTCCTGATCTATGGGTATGAAGAGTTCTGAGTATATACTTCTTTGACCAACTTATATGTGGATTTTTTCTTTTACCCTTTTTATAGCTTCAAATCAACCAGTCAATCATATTTTGCAACTCTGTTAACCGTGTGGAATTATTGGCGAAAAAAATTACTGAGCTTGGCTATTCCTGCTTCTACATTCACGCAAAAATGTTGCAAGATCATCGAAACAGAGTTTTTCATGACTTCCGTAATGGTGCTTGTAGGAATCTTGTTTGTACGGGTAAGTTCTTGATGGCACAATTCTTTGCTCTTCTATTGTGGGGTTTTTCCTTATCACTTGGAAAATGATAGCTGTTTTTTTTTCTTTGAGAAATAATTTGTTTTTCTTTAGTAGATAGCAAGATACTCTCAGTTTTACTCAGCATGAGAATACTAAGTTTATCTGAACGTTTCCATTTGTACAGATTTATTTACTAGGGGTATCGACATTCAAGCAGTAAATGTTGTTATAAACTTCGATTTCCCCAAGAATTCTGAAACGTATCTCCACAGGGTATGCTTAGATCAATTGTTTGCCAAATAGATACAAACATGTTCTGTTACAGTTTCATTTCTTATATTAACAAGTTATTTTCTATTCAGGTTGGTCGATCAGGAAGGTTTGGACATCTAGGTCTCGCGGTGAATTTGATTACATATGAAGATCGCTTCAACTTGTATGGATCTTGGGTTCTTTCCTTTATATCAAAATCACCATTCCTTCGCATTTCTCACGTTTTTCCATCTTATTTTTTCGTTCACTAAAACTCTTGTCTTTTTATAACAGATATAGGATTGAGCAAGAACTTGGAACTGAAATTAAACAAATTCCTCCACAAATAGACCAGGCTATTTACTGCAGTTAATATGTTGATATCATGCAAGTTATGTACTCTTCAATGGTGAGTAAAGGAGAAGGCCTTGATACGTGTACACATTGACTTGTAAAGTAAGCCCTCATTATCAAAACGAATAAATTTTCTAGTAAGTCACGTAGTGCGATAATTGTTGCCCGTGAGCATGTTTTACCTCGGAGTTTCTTCTTCTGTGGTTCGCAGTTTTTTAGTTAATCTAAATGTTTCATCTTATACTTATATCTATACGCCTTTTCTTTTTCTAGGGCAAAGGGCTTCAACTCAAGACGCCTTCTAATATTGATATGTTCATTTCGGGAAAACAAAGGTACCGGTAGTAGAATAGTAGATGATGCAGCATTTGGGTCGACTCGACCTCTATAACTCTGTAGGCTTTGTAGATTTTCTTAATGCTAAAAAGATAATCAATCAGAAGAAAGTTTAGGAGGATTATTATTACTAGATCCCAGAGATTTGAATTTGTTTTTCATAGTTTAACTTTCTTAAATTCTTCCATGTTTCTTCCTACTGTTAAACAGTTCATTTTATTTTTTTTGCATTAAACTGATCCAGAATTACTGTTTTAGTCAGATGTTTTTATCTTATCAAAATACTTGAGACTTTCAGTGTGTTTTAGGGCTTTACTTTATATGCATCATTTGGTTAATACTAGAGATTACTTCCAGACTTTTTGGGTTCGTTTTAAGGGTTGTGCATTTGTATATCTTGACAGACTAGGGGAATGGTGAGCATTCCTGTTCATGCATGGTTTTTCTTGCAGATGGGTGTGCCGACCAGGGCACCGTGAATTTCTCTTAGGGCCCTCTCTGTAGACGCTTGCTGCATGTCCCAAGAGGTGTCACCCCCTTCCCTTCTCTGGTTTGTTTGTTCTCTCTGTCTGCTTTCTCTCTTCATACGTCTTGTGCTTGCTTGTATGGAGATTTATCATCCCCAATCTATGAAAGGAGGTTCCAGTAGCAATTTTCCCTTGCAGATCTTTACATCACGTTTGCCCACATGACACAGGAAAAAAAAAAACTTATCACGTTTTGGAAGGTTAACTTCTCCATTTGAATTGCCATAATTCATCATCTGTCTTTCCTTCTCTCTCTTTGGTTGGGATAGCCATAGATAGAAGTCTTACTTCCATTAATAGGTAGTCAGAATCTTAGTCCTTACTCAAGTTTTCTTCAATGCATATGGATAAGTTTGTCCCTTTTCACTTGATAGTAACAATTGAAATCTCATTGGCTTCTAGTATGATTGGGAATGGTCCATTTGACTAAGAAAATATTTATGTATACATACAACCCTCTTACGCAAGAGCACAACACCACCAATTGACAATCTGATGTCGACCCTCGTGTATTGTGTTCGAAATAACTATACTCTTGTTTCTAGCCATCGCCCGTGTTTATCAATGGTTAAGCTCGAACTTACTTTCTGAAAGAAACTTACCTCTACAGGCTCTAATTCCTCAATAACCAGGAATGAGAACAAATGTTCTTCATCAGTAACAATAATAAATGCTCTTATCATCCAAGTTGTGTTATGATATAAATCTTAGTGAGGGGGGTGGCCCCAAGTCTCCACTTGGAGGCGCATGTTAGTGAGGGGGGTGGCGCCATGTGCGTACTGCCTACTTTAAGCGCTCCAGTGATTGCTGCTGCTGTACGAACTTTGCCTCTCTACTAGGGCTAGAAGTCGTCGTGTCCTGTCATCTCCAAGATTTAATGTTTCCTTTGGGTTTGGTCCTACCCCAATTCAATGCTCCTCAAAACCTAATACTCCTTATCATTCAACGTTGATGGTGACTTTACCTCGTTATAAGCGTTCCTCGAGATCATAATCGATTGTTGATGAAAATCGCTTGTAGTCAACGGCCAGATATCAATTTGGTCAAGAGATATTTTGAAACTAACCCCTGTTAAATAGAAGTATTTGAAACGCACCCTTGCTTGCATTGAAATACTAATAATAATCCCATATACTAGACTACTAGAGAGACAAAGTGTGGTGGACTGGTGCCTCTAATACACTATTAAACTTTTCTTTTCCTAGTAACGTGTTTTAAAGTCGTAAAACCCAAGTACCAGAGTAAAGAAACAAAACTAACCGTTTAGAAGATTGTACCAATCAATCTAGTATAAAAGTTCTTTCAAACAAAAAATGTCAAACGACTCGTAAGTCGTAACCTAACCCAAGTAGAGAACCTTCCAATGGAAGTGTACATGACAAAAATGTTCTTACACTAACGGTTTCTAGTGAAGCGAACGAGATAAAATAAATTTGAGGATGAAAGAAAAAATAAGGTTGGATGGTTTTGTAAAAATAAGTGGTAAAGGAGGGTATTGTTGTAAATGCAATGCATTTCTTTGACCGTTTGAGTCAATAGTGTTGACATTTCTTTGACCGTTTGACGCCAAATTTTCTCACAGAAAGAAGTGGAAAAAAAAAAGGTGAAATGGTTTTTCAACGAATCAATATCATCAAATTCTACTCCAGTAAAAACCCTAACCCTAATTTCCGCAAAAAGGTAAAGGAAGAATTAAATGAAGAGTAATAAATCAGATAAGATTGAATGCTATAATCCGCCATTTCCATTATCATCAAATCAAGAAGATTTCAAACAACCCTTTTTTTTATTACTTTTCTGTCATAAGCATTAAATTTTTCTTTCTCTCTCTAAAAACTTCTCACACCTGACTGACATTCCTATAAGAACCCCCATTAACATTAACTCCTCTTCTTCAATCTCTGTTTTTTTCATCCTTCACTATTATTACATTTTCTCTCTCTAGTTTAATACTTGGGATTTTGTTTGTTTTCAATGTAAAAGATCAAAAACCCTTCATTTAAAGCTCTCTGAAAATTCGATTTATCCTCCTGAGAGAGAAAGAGAATCGTTTTTAATTATGATCATACTTCTTCTTCTTCTGAAACTACTACTACCCTTTATTTGTCTATCTCTGTTTTAAACAACTCTGTCTTAAAGTTTCAATCTTTCTCTCTCTCTCTCTACCCTTTTACATCTCTTTCTTTGTTTTCTTCTCTCTCTCTCTCTCTCTAGATTTAAGAAGAAAGAAGAAGAAGGAAATGGGTAGAGCTCCTTGTTGTGATAAGCAAGGACAAAAGAAAGGTCCATGGACTCCTGAAGAAGATGAACTTCTTGTTCAATACATCAAAAAACATGGTCATGGTAGCTGGAGATCTGTCCCTAAGCTTGCTGGTTTCTTCTCTCTCTCTCTCTCTCTCTATAAATCAGACTTCACCTCTGTTTCTGCAACTTCACTTGTTGTAAATGGGTTAATAACTCAGTTTGAGTCAGTGTTATTAACTCGTTTAGAACTTGTCTATAAATGCATACTTATCCGATTCATTGCCGATTTTGAAACGTTTCAAAACGATTTTCCAATTTTTAAAAATTTTCTCATCACTAGCTTTTGTATGATCAGGTGGTTTATGTTTTCAATTCTTCTATTTGATCCAAATTTCTTACTTTGACTTTAATGCCCTTATCATCTTATTTAAATTACATTTTGTCCTTTGAGATTGATTTTCTAGTCTTCTTGAACGCATAGATGACATATTCTTGGAAGGTTAGCTAATCAAGATATAATTTTCGGCATTTAGAGTAATTTATATGCTTCTAGGGTTTTAAATCACTAGTCATGTTATTTAAGGCCATCATATCAAGACTTAGACTAATCACTTTTCCTAAAACTTGAACTATTTAGTAACAATTCTGTAAAGAATGGAACTAGTGACATGTATGCAGAAAGTAAATCTTAGTTCTCATTTTGTTAAAATGATATTGTTTGTGAAGGACTCGTTCGATGTGGAAAGAGTTGTAGATTAAGATGGACTAACTATCTCCGACCCGATATTAAACGCGGGCCATTTACTCCAGAAGAAGAGAAGACAATTATCCAACTTCATGGCATGTTGGGCAATAGGTATCTTGATCTTAGTATCTTACAACATTTTTTTTCAATGTTGGCTCGTTTTAATCTTAGGTAGTGTACTTTTTTCTAGAATATGAAATTTGAATCCTCGAGTCAGATTTCAGACTGTCAATGTTTTCGTCTAACTCGTCTGAATGACTTATTGAGATTGATTTTGGTTCGATTTGATTCAAATGAGTCAGACGGAAACAACCACCACCTTGTCAAATTAGAGTAGTTCAATATAAATCGGCATCTAAATCAGATGTTTGCAATCTAATAATCTTTGACTTGGAAGACATTTCATTTCATTCTATTTAAGGTTGAGTTGATTAGTATTCATGAATGTTAGGATTCAATTCTCATGTGTTACTTTAAGTTTTTGTAAAGTACATTGTTTAATTTCACATGGGAATGGGTTTAGGTACTTAGTACTTAGGTCCTTGTCTATGCCATAAACCTTGTACCATCAACTCCTTTAAGATCTTCTTCAAGTTGTTTGTTTCTCCTCCTAGTCGTTTTGTGGTTTAGATGTTTCATATGGTCTCATATTCCTTAATATTAGCGGAGAGTTTGTAGTAACGAGACTGCACCATAAGGTGCCAACCTAGTTCAGATGTTTCATCTTAGGTTTTTGTTTTTTGATGGTCATGGTAATCCTGTCTAGGTTGTGTGCACCGCGACTAACTAACATGACCTAGGAAGTGAGAAGACCCGTACCAGATCGCCTTTTTTGGTTTTAGTTATTTAAATTCATTGTCCTTTGTAGTGAGATTTCAATAAATAAATTTCAGGTGGGCTGCCATAGCAAGTCAATTACCAGGAAGAACAGACAACGAGATCAAAAACTTCTGGAATACTCACATGAAGAAGCGTCTTGTTTTTATGGGTATTGACCCACACACCCATTCGCCGCCTTCCTCTGTTTATGGTCCAATTATTACATCATCTGCATCACCATCGGCTCGTCACATGGCCCAATGGGAAAGTGCAAGGCTAGAAGCAGAAGCTAGACTCTCAAAAGGATCATCCCTTCCTGGAATTCAATCAAATCTTTCATTAACTGAATTGCCCGGGTCTGACTATTTCATCCGAATTTGGAATTCCGAAATTGGGGACTCTTTTCGAAAAGCCCACTCAAAAGATCCAACATGTTATAGCCCAATCTCTCAGGCTTCATCCTCTGTTAAACAAGCATTCAACTCAGAGATCAAAATAGAAGAAAAACAAGGTATTGATCAAAATGAAGAGATAGAGTCTAGAAATTACAGGTATGAAGTTGATAACATAATGGCTAGACGTTCCGACTCTTCATGCTCTAATGACTCTTCAGACATCTCATTACAGCTACTATTAGATTTTCCAAGTTATGACGACGAAATGAACTTCTTTCAAGGACAAATGGGTAACTTATCAATGTTTCCGTTCACCGAAAACACGTTAAATTCTGCTGTTTAAACTGTTGTTGCAGTGCTATATAAGTGGTAGGGAGCTATCTTGTTATGTTTTTTTGGGTATGGGTTTTCATTTTTTGTAGCAGAATTGTATCCCCTTTTTGTTTCTCTTTGCAGCTCTTCAAAAAGAAATGATGTTGCTATTTTGGTAAATTGATAGATGTCTTGGGAGGGATTTAGTTGGTTGATTACATTAATTGAGAAAACCCTAATTTGGTCTTGTGGTACCATTTTAGCTCCCTATTTGTATGTTTTATCTATGCAAATATATTAATAGGCACACCTCAAGTCGCCTCGAGACCCCTTGGCTTTGAGGCGTAAGTCTCAGTCCCTTTCTGCAAACATTGAGTGAAAGATTTTCAAATGAAGTGAGAAAACCAAATTCTATTAAAATCATAATCAGAATCCAATTAAGTTTCTATACACAAAAACAGATCCAAACTATGCACACAAAATTACATTGAACAATACCACAAGCAGCACATCTGAATTTATTAACAAATCAGAAGCAGAAGGCCAAGAAGCTTAAAAGAACCCAAAAAGCTTCTTTGAAGCAGTCCCTTTTGCCCAGTACTTGGCTGCTATTTCCTCTGTCTTGAGAAGATCTTTGCCCAACTTGGCTTCTATCTTCGCCCTCACTTCTTCTGCTTGCAAATGAATTGCAGCGATTTTCTTTCTCATTTTCTCGATGTATTTGGCTTTCTTTTTTTCTAGTATATATTCCTGTTGAAACCAAAATAGTCACTCAAAACCAGATATAGTTTATTTACAAACTTAGTTAAAAAGATAAGTATAGGAAACTGCATGGCAAGATAGAAAAAAGAGCCAGACACGAGACATGGGAGGGAATTATAGGTCATTCGGAAATTACTAATGTGAGAGGAGGTTTACATAGGCGGTTTAAGGTTTGCTTGTGGCGGTTTGCTTGTGGGTGTAGGCGGTTTTTGAAAGTAATTAATGGCGGTTTCCAATTTGGATTGTTTCCAATTTTTTGGTTCAAATTGGAGTCGGCAATTGGGATCCCACCGGCTTACTAAGATATATAAATAGGGGGTCTGGATGCTTGTAATTATCAACCAACACAAGCAACAACGACTCTTCTTTAGAGAGAGCTAGAGAGAGAGAGCAAGAGTGAGAGAAATTTTTCATAGTTTTTTTAGCAGTGTTAAATTTCTCGGTCGTCGAAGATTTAGTATAGAAGGTTAATTTCTATACGGTACCATCTTGGGACGAACTTGCGGGTTGTGTGAGTCGTCTTCATCTATCCTTCAATAAAGATTTCTTGTTCGCCCGAGGACGTAGGCTTTAAAGCCGAACCTCGTTAAATTCTGTTCGCATATTTGATTTTGACTTAGCTTTTCGATTAATCTTCATAATCGGATCAATTTCTAGGATAGGTTCGATAGCTTCCGCGACTTTAGTTCTAACAACTAACCTCCATAGCTGCTTCAATAGCTGCTTTCTTGGAGTATTCCCATGATTCTACGATTGACAACTTTTTGTAAGCCCTGTTAAATTGTTTAAGCAATGTTTAACTTTTTATTATACCGTAAGTTGTTAGGTATAAAGACTAATGGAATATAGATCAAGATTACTTGCTAAACAAATAATTGAATTTGAACGTCAACCACAACAACTTAACATAGGTTTTGGTCATTAGTCAAGCGTTAGCAGACTTCATAAGTTGTTGAAATTTTTCTCATCTTCTGTAAGAACATAATAATGCAAACAAACAATTGCGCCTAATACATGACATTTAGAAATCAAACTGCAGTTCCTTACTTGTTCTTTAATTTTGTCTTCTCGCTTTCTTCCCATGCTTTGATTAAAGACAACCTCTTTTCGGT
>BEHA01050376.1:1839186-1867907 GCA_002897215.1 Eschscholzia californica subsp. californica | reverse complement strand
ACATAATATGTATACTTAATGATAGATTAGTCGGCCCTTATTTTCTTTTCGTAATGAAATAATTGATAGTTGGCCCATGACAACAATTGTTTCTTTACAACCAAAATGTCTTAAAGACAAAACAGAGAGACACACTAAATCAACAAAAAAAATAGACTAAGGAGAGAGGATCTTATACACTTCTTAATATTCACTATGTATAATTGGATGTACGTATTTAGATTGAGAAAAGTAGGCCTAAGAAAAATCCTAATTCTAAAATTGATAGTTGTAGGTCACCTACTTTTCTTTCCATGGAGTTTCGCATTTATTTATATATATATAATACAATATATACATACAACTTGTGAGGTTGGTGTTCCACTTGTTTTTTATGTCTTGCCAATGACAACCTAAAGTCTAAATATCTATCATGAGAACGTGATAACCATTTTCAGACACCAAATACTCCAAGGCTATAAATCAAATGATTGAAGCTGCCTCATTAATAGTTTATGTTTCACTCTTATTAAATGATAAGCTAATGTGTGATTTGATTAGAAATTTTAATTTCTTGACCTGTTCTCTTTCCATTCAATTAGCCCTCCAATCAGACTTAAACTAATCAAACCAGAAAAGAAGGAAAATAATATAAAATGACAGGAAGTACCCAAGGCTCAAGAAAGTGATTGTCCAAGGCTCTAAGCACATACTATTGGTTTAGAGTGTTTAATGATACCAAACGCGTCCTTAACTTTTTATGGAACTAGTCGGCGAGTAAAATGGTCTTCTCAATAAAGTCGGCCGCTGCCTACTTGGCATGTAGTATCCAATGTTGATTTTTCTACCACGTGTGATGATCCTACGGGATACCCAAGATTCCACTGGGATTCAGCTTACGTGGCATTAATTCCTACTTTCACACGTAAGCTGACGTAGTCACCTTGTGTTAGGTTAGATCATGCATGTGTGGATGTTCGTCTGACGTCACCTATTATTTTGAGGAAAATGATCAAATGTGCGGAATTGTGGCCGAACATAGCATCACGGCTCTTATTTTGATCGTTTCACATATTTTTATGATAAAACCATGACAAAATTAATATATAACAAAATTAATATATCTGTAACGTAATAATATCATATGATATAAAAAGGATGGTGAGATTTTGTGGAAAATTTGATGTAAATTACTAGATTCTAATCATGAAAAAGAAAAATTTGGCCTTCCACTTGGGTTTCTAGCATGGTTTTTCGGGTAAGGTATAATTAACAAAACAAATTTTCACTATAGAATGGGTAGTATCACCACCATGACAACTATTTTTTGAAGAGATTTAAATTAAAAATCTGGTTACATAAGTCATGATCTTTAGAAAAAAAAAGGTTTGTTGACATGTAAACCTAACAATATATATATATGCATTATTAATTAGGAGAAAATAACTATGCTGGATAGGTATTTACCACAACAGTAAATTAGTCAAACAATGAAAGAGCGACAGTTAATAAGCACTATGTGACTTGGGGCTTCATTTCTAATTTCTTCTCAAACATTTAAATATGAATAGAGTATATGTTTTAATAAACGCGCTATAAAGTGCCTAATTTGAATATGTTCGATGAAAGTTATCCAAGCCATAAATGGTGTTTTCAATCAAACGAAAATTAAAATACGATTCATGATATCCAAATACTCGAATGTGGTCCTTGTAGGGATATCGTGTTGATAATGGATGAGACATCTCTCCACACACGCCACATGAAAACCTAAAATTTCTTCTATTGTGGACTAATGGTGGCCACAACTATGAAAAAACCAAAAGGAAACTGAGATTGGTACACTTGAAAGATTGAAAGCCTTCTTTCAACCAGATGTTTTCACTAGTAAAAAAAAATCTACTCTTGGATTATGCAAGAGTAGAGACTTAGAGTTAACATTGTATGCGGAAAAAATATGAGTTCTTTAACATTTATGTTTAATCGTCTCTAGGATGACTATGGCGACTTTGCCCTATACAATATGTTGATATTACCTCCGATTAGCCACCATTTCATAGTCCGGAGACTTATTCATAACTTGAGCTTTTACTAGATCATTCAGAATAAGTTAACTACCTTGACTACTGACATGGCTCCTATAAACAAAGGATCTAAGCATTCTATTTGAGTGAAATGACACTAAATATGGTCTTACCCGCGTGCTACTCGCACTTGGGTCGTATCCTGATTGTCTACTGAAGAAAAGGAAAAATAGAATCTTCCTTACATCTAGTATATGGATCAAGCAATATACACCATTAATCAAAACATAAATAAATACAAAGTTTAGTCCAAATATCACAACATATGTTCATGTCTTATAAGTAATAACTAAATAGTGATGGGTTGTGGAATCTAATATTCCACCCATACTGTGTTTTTTTACTAATTCAACCCATTTTACCTGTCACTTCTATAATCATATGATATCATTGTTGATAGATGGGTTGTATTAGTAAAGCTTCAAACGCCTATCGACTTTTTTATATAGATGCGTAGCTAAAGTCATCGACAACGTGATTTGGAGAAACAGCTGATAATACGACAAAGGTTCCGAATAGAATAGTGACAATGGCATTGAAGTTGGCAAGGAAAGCTTCAGGTCCATACTTGTTAAGCCCAGAGCTCTGAAGAAAAGTGAGCTTCTCCAAGAACCCTAATGCAGCTGTTCCCACAGCCAATACATACACAAAGAGTCCAAATAGAGCATGCCATGGCACAGATTCGCCTCTTACTGCGGGTGATCCGCCCGGATAGAAGAACACCACAAACCCGAATACCCACTGCAAAATTTTCAAGAAAAATATATATCATTAACATTCTAAATGTTGGTCAATTACTCTAATCGAGTTTGAGCCCAAGCCTGCAAAATCAAACATCGGTTTGCCCGATATAATGCAAATACATACCTGAATGAAGTATAGAACGATCACTCCGATACCAATCCACGAATGCAAACTATACAAATTGGGGATTCCGCTCTCGTTGTGAAATTTGAAGGCGGCATAGATACCAACGACTCCGAGTATCAGAGCGATCCCGTGGAGGATTAAATGTATGAGCTTCTTCACTTCTTTCCTCCATGGAAGAGCTTTATAACTAATTATAGCTATTTAAAAAAGAGATTTAAGATTGTAAGGAGTTAATACATTTCAAGAACAATTGACCATCAAAGTGAGAAAGACTCTAGATTTTATTCACTTACCTTCACCTCCTAAGATAATGAAACCAATTAACATTAACACTGGATGAATCTGTAAATTAAACAACAATTATCCTTTAAAATTAAGGATTGAACAATGTTGATAAGTTTGAAAATTGAAAGCTTGTTTTCTCAATGATTAAAGTTCACTTAACCACAAATGTCTTAATCTAGCATCAAATTTATTAAATCAAGATGTCATATATACTTTACTATGTAACATTTTGATAATCCTTCCCAAATTAGTATCTTTTTTGTGGTGTTGGTTCTTTGGATACTGTACTATGACAAATACTATTTTCTTTCTTTTCTAAAACGTCTAAGGGGTAATGACTCTGTGCCTCGAACCCTTGACCTAGAGGGCGGAAACCAACTTAGTAACTACTCCAACCAAAGGTTTTTGACCTCTGGAAGATACTCTAGTCACTTCAGTCGGTATAATGTGAGATTTCAGGTACACCCTTATTACAATTTGTGGTCGAAAGTAAAACTAAGACAATAAAATATAAATGGATATAACCGTGAGTGGTTGGATTTGAAGGTTCAAATACAACTTATTATTCTCAAAGTTATTAGTAAAGGGATGAGTTTAACTAGACTAATAAAGTACTTAACATCCAGTTTGTAAGATAATTACAAATGCTAATTAATTTCCTCTGTTTTTACATACCAATTTATAAATACAAAAGAATTGCTAGTAAGTTTTTAGGGTTTATGGTTCATCCAACAAATATTAGGGCATCCAATTCAAATTCTTAACAAATCAAATTGAATCCCTTCTTTATCTCACAATCATCACTAACTTTTCTCTAGCTAGATACAGAAATCATATTAAAAATAGCATCAAAACAACCAATTTGATTTAGAAAACTTGAAATTAACTCATGAAGATCATCAAATTGATTCTTCTCAAGAATAAAAATCAAAATCAAGAAGTGGGTTATGATCAAAATTTACAATTTTTAATGAAAAACTTACATTGAAGATGAGAGATTTGTTAGTAGCGGATTCAAAAGCTAATCCTCCTCTGAAATGAATGTTCCAAATCAAAACAAGAATCGCTGCAATAACTCCTAATACGTGAGAAACAATGGTGAAAGGGTAAGCTCCTACTTTCAACTGTATCCCCATCTTTCTCTCTCTCTAACTTTCTTCTCCTTCTCCCAGAAATTTGGTACAATACAAATTTTCTTCCTCTGTTTTCTCCTTATTAGATAGATCGATCTTCTTTATATGACTCTGTTAGTCAAACATTTTGAGCCGTAGATTTTCCTGGTTGATTGTACTAAGATCCTTTATTTGATCAATCTTGACCATTCACAGTACTTACCTGAATAGCAAATTAGGGGCTAATTCTTAAATGGTCCCATCATTTGACCGGCACACCGTTTACTCCCCACTTTTTGTACTAATATATTGTTTGGTTCCTACTAAGGTTAATTCTTAGCTAGTGAAGGGCATTAATTAGGATGAAAGTACGAAAAATGAACTAAGAAATATACTCATGTTGTAAACACCAACATCAGTGGTGAGGAGTGAGACACTCCTCTTAAGAGGTTGAGCACCATTTCATAGTGAAGCCTTTTAAAACCGTGAGATCTAGGTGTGTCAAATCGGACAATGAAACTAGCAGTACGCATCATCCCACCACAACTTGGACTCCAACTCACATTCCTAAAATGAGTGGCAAGTCATACCTTTGATGAAATTAGTGGTGAGTCATACCTTAGGCGGATGGAGATAGTGTGTCTAAATTGTGGACACAACTTTTATTATAAAAGGATAACATTATCCATTTCATTTTCAATATAATAAAATGGGTGACAGGGTTGATCAGGTGTAGCAAAAATTAATTAATTCAATCAAATCTCAATCGCATCTGGACAAGATAGTGGGACAATTCAACGTAAATAAATAACTAACTAAATGTGTACAACACTCATAAGAAAAATTACAAATACTCTCCCATGAAAAGAAAAAAAAAATTAGCAAGAGATGTTAGTCACTTGACTACGAAGTAAATGGTAAACAAACACTATTTCAGACCATGCGATAATCTTATAGAGTTATAGTATAAAAACTTATCTTCGTTTAGTTTTTGTAGGGAGTGGAAACATTATTAATAGTATTTTGACCATCTTGGGTGTATTTTTAAACTTTACGAAAAAGCCAAATGTTGTATGAAATTTGGACAGGTAGTTGAGTTTGAACAACAAATTTTTGTGGGGCAGAAAATAAATTCACAAGCCAAATTCTAGTTAAGACCTCTTATTAACCTGCCCTAGCTTTTAGTACAGGTGCACGTTTGTGTTTCTATTTCAAATCTAGCACGGGATGCACGTGGTAGCAAGGGTTACTATCCCCTACTAAATTTCAACCGTTCTTAAACCTACTTTTCTTACTTTTTTTTTTTTTTTGAAAGATAAATAAATTAACTTTTAAACAATTTAAACATCTAAGGCTATGAAGAGTTGTATAATACATATTCGATTCGGTAAACTGACAACTAATCTTGAAAATGATATGAAATTTGATTTTAGAAGTTTGTTTGGTTAAATGAAAGATGAAATTTGTATTTAACACAAAACCTTGCTGACAATGTTGGGGTCTCGTGCCACATGTGAAACATGCTTTTTCTGTAACAAATTATGAGAATAAATTTTTTTTTTTCAGGCAAAGTAATAATTATTTTTAAATAACTTAATTATAAAAGAGATATTACACAATAGATGAATCCAATCTCATCGTCCGACGTTGCTAAATGTTTGACCTAACATTTTCAGCTAAAAATCTTTTGTCAGCAGAGTCGTTTATTTTCGCAAACTATTATTTGAGAATTTAAGAATATAAAATGAAGTCTTATGAAACACAATTAACATTTAGTTTATATTTGGCTTGTGTAAAAAGAATTATATGGGGAGAGGAGATTTGAGAGAGGATGATAGAAAGATTAGATGAACTCCAACTACAAAGTAAAGTCTGTGCTCCGGATGTTCGAACTAATACATCAGCCAATGTATTACATTTTCAAGAAACCCAAACAAAAGTTCTTCCTCAAGTTGATAGCGATGAATCCAATTCCATCAGGACCACCATAAGCTTCAAAAAGTGGAGCTGAAGTGCCCTTTCTAGGGCTAGCAAGAGTGCTCGACGCGCTCCTTCTTCCCTGGACCTGCATCTAATACATACTGTTTTGGCCAAAAGAAACTTTGAGTTATGACCATGAATAACGAGACCTACTGGCTACTGTTGCAGGTAAATTTACTGCTGCAGAAGAGACGTCTACGCTAATCTTCAAGTAATGCCTTGGGGGTGGAGACCATCTCAATGGGTAAGAAGGGCTAGAGCCTCTGCTGTGGCATACATTCTTATCTCCTTAATAAGACTGCAAAAGTTTATTTGTTGTCGATTATCAACGAGAGATGGAAGATGCCTTTGATTGTCTTGTATAAGTTGGGAAACATGTCTAAGAGTGGAACCATATAAATTAGATAAGGAGACTGACATTTCGGGTATCTAGTTATGGTTCCATATATCAATACAGTTATTGTCAATGATGGTGAAGCTATCATTATCATGTAAAGATTTGGAGAACCAAAATTGACTTGACTTTTTCCTCAGTTTAGTCCAATAATTACAACATTTGTTTATCTATGTCCTTACAAATAATAACTTAAATAATGGTGGATTGTGGAATCTAATATTCCACCCCTACTGTTTTTACTAATTCAACCCATTTTAACTGTCACTTCTCACAATGATATCATACATGGCTTGAATTAAAAAAGCTTCAGACGCCTATCGACGTTTTTATATAGATGAGTAGCTAAAGTCATCGACAACATGATTTGGAGAAACAACTGATAATCCGACAAAGGTTCCGAACAGAATAGTGACTATGGCATTGAAGTTGGCAAGGAAGGCCTCTGGTCCAGACTGGTTAAGCCCAGAGACTTGAAGGAAAGTGAGCTTCTCCATGAACCCTCATACAGCTGCTCCCACAGCCAACACATACACAAAGAGTCCAAATAGAAGAACATCACAAACCCCCAATATCCACTGCAAAATTTTAACGAAAAATATCTGTCATCAACATTGTAAATGTTGGCCAATTACTCTATAAGAGTTTGAGCCCAAGCCAAAACCAAACAAAAATTAACTCATCAAACTGATTCTTCTCAAGGAGAAAACTTAAAATTGAGAACAACAGGGTTATCATCAAATTTTACTTACATTGAAGAAGAGAGATTTGTTAGTGGCAGATCGGAAAGCTATTCCTCCTCTGATTCTTCTCAAGGAGAAAACTTAAAATTAGCAATTTAGATCTTTTTAGTACTTTTCAGGTCATTACAAATTGTTGCCTTTCACCTTCAACCTCTTCAAATTTATACATGATAAAATGGATTTTACCAAGTGTACCTAAAGAACATCCCTTAAGCCAATAACTAATGACTGGTCAAAGATTGCTTAATACTTTTAATTACCATTTAGTGGATCAAGTAACAAAAATGTCTGGGTGGTGTAGTTGGTTATCACGCTAGTCTCACACACTAGAGGTCCCCGGTTCGAACCCGGGCTCAGACAATCTTTTTTTTTTTTTCCTTTGGTGACCAATTAAACCATTTAATGTCCATAAATGTCTAATAGTTCGTTTTGCTCCAATGTAATTTCAGGATATTAACCCTAAGGTTCTACCCTTGGTTTAGCCGAAACAAACTTGGAATGTAAAAGTTGAGGTCAAACTTGGAATGTAAAAGTTAACTGTGACTCTTGTGGGTATGAACATGGTTATACACTATAGCTATACCATCTTTTACTTGTCCACTGGTTATACAAAGGAGATGGCATTGCTAATTCCTTTGCTTACATGCTTTTGTTTACTTGTTGGTACTATCTTTTGTGCCATCTTAGTTGATAGATGTGGCAGGAGAAGGCTTCTTCTTGTTAGCATATTTGGAATCATAATATCTCTTTCGATATTACCTTTTATGTTCTTTTCCAGTGGTCATTCCCCGACCTTACCCCATAACAATACTAAGAATCGGGTAGATCAGAAAAGTCGAATATGGTACAATGAAGAAAGAAGATCGTCGACAACTCATGGATTATGGTCATTAGTGGCTCTAGCAATGTACTTTGTTTTCTATTCGCTGGGTATAGGAACCGTTCCTTGGATCCTAAATACAGAGCTATACCTGATAAGATTTAGAAATACATATGTATGTTTCATTCGATAAGTCTTCAGTGTATTTTTAAGTTTTTTGTGTCCATACTTTTGCTTGAAACCCTAAGCTCGGTTAATGACATTGGGTATACGCTTTTATTGTTGTGTATCTTCTCATGTTGTGTATCTTCTCATGTTGTGTGGGGTTACTTCATATACGTCAACGTTCCAGAAACGAAAGGGTTTATACTTGAAGAAGTTGAACAACACTTGGTACTACAAGAAGATCATAAATCTATTTGCGACGAAACGGAGGATTTTATATATTATGGACAAGAATTACTCTTTCTCCTCCCTGTAAATGATTTGGAAATTATTAAATAAGATTTCTATTCACATGGGTAATTTTGTTTTTTTACTATAAGTAATCGTTCATTTTACTTCATTAATAGGATGGATCTCGTTAACATTCAGGCTTCAGCTAAGATGTTAGTATTTTCATTTGTATACTAGTATGTCGAGTCCTCTTCTAGTTATGCATCTTTTTTTTTATTATTCTTACCACCGGGGTTAATGCAATATTAATCAAGGTTTACTTCCTCACCCAATTTCTCGTCCATTGTGACAACATCCAAGACAAGTTAACTTTGATTTGGTTTTTTTTTTTTTTTTTTTTTTTTTTTTTTTTTTTTTTTTTTTTTTTTTTTATGAATATTTCGATCTTCTTTTTTCTAAGAAATCGAATAACAATTATATATCGTTGATCTTATAAGCCCGAGTCCAGACAATTATATATTGTTGAGCTCATAAATGCAAGTCCGGCATCTGCTATTTAGAAAGAGAAATAGTCCGACTAATGAGGGTCTGTATCTTCTTCACCCAAACTTTCATTTCTTTTACCCCTAAGAAATTATGGTGTAACAAACCACAGCGCCTACAAATTTTATCATGAACGAGACAAATTAATTTCAAGATATAGGATTTTCCTATTTTCTACTTTTTGAGTGAAAGCCATTACTTCATAAACAAAAGTTCTTACACTGTTCAGATATAGCATCCCTACTTCCTACAATAAAGCAAGTTATAGGGTCTAAATTGGAAGAAAAGTTAACTATGAAAGGGTGTAATGCAAAATTGTGGGTTGTCGTGTTGATGAGACTCCAAGTATAATGAGTTTGCTCGGACAACCAACTGACTACTCTTGATTGGAATGGTGAGAGATTTAATCTTTTGTCACAAAAACTTAAGGAACGCCAACAATTTATAAAAAAAAATTGCTTGGGCAGATTTTTTTTTTTTAGAAGTCGACTACGATCCGTCGTGACAAAGCATTGTGTTAAACACAATAACCGCCTAAGTTAAATTGATAAATGAATAATTGAAGAGTCCTAAAATCCGACAACAATTACTTTATTTAGAGGGATGCCCTAGTATACCAAAAAGTGGTAGACGACATTTTTTATAACTTCATCGATAAATTTTTTTTGAATTGTTTAGCGTGTGTCTCGAACTCTTAATCTATAAGGTAGAAAATTATACCTCTTATTAATTTTGTATGTCGTCGGCCAGTCGGCCTTAAATGAAGTTAAAATCCAAAAAGAAAAAGAAAAATTCTCATTCCAAATGAAGTCGGTCTCCTTTTTTCTTGTTATCTGATATTTTCCTTTTCCTAAGTTTGCCACGTGTAATATATAAAAATTACTCTTAGAAAAGTGACACGTATAGCATGTGTGTACACGTGTCGCGTTGTGGTAAGTGTGAGGCACCAGTCACAGATATTAATATTCTAACCGGTCGGTCGCCTTTCCTTTCTTCTTCTTCTTCTTCTCTTTAAATACCTCTCATCTTCCTTCTCTCTTTCATCACTCTCACTCTACTACCACTTTCTTATCAATCTCTCTCTCTCTAAAACTTAACTACCCTCTATCTCTCTAGATCTTTGGTACTCTCTTTGTAGTGATAATTTTGAATTGGGTAACTAAAAAAAGATGGATAGTCAGTTGAAGAGGACAGAAGGTCATCACTATGTTGATGAAGCTCCTCATGGAAATGGCATAGGTTTACACCCTTCCTCCTCTGCTGGTAATATATACTAATTAGGTTTTAGTCATTTTGGTTTTTGGGTTGTGTGAATTTTTCTCATTCTTACTAACTATTTCTTTGTTTTGTGTGTGTGTGTGTGTGTGAATTAGGTCAAGCAAATGATCCTCAAGAAGAACAACACCATGAGAAGAAATCAGTGTTGAAGAAAGTAAAGGCTAAAGCAAAGAAAATCAAAGATAAAATTATCGGCCACGATCACGGGCATCATGATCAGAATGAAGATGTCTCTGAAGAAGACGATGATGATGAAATGATTGAATTAGATCCTGAAGTTCATGGTGCACCCAGTAAGTTAACTTACCTGAATCAATACTCTAATTACCCACAAAGAGAAAACAGATAATCTTTCGCGACAGTTTAAGTGTCGCAAAAACCTGTGGATAATGGTATTACCTACGAATACAAAGATCGTCGGTAATACTGTTGTAGGAGACTTTGAAACGGTTTTATTGACGGCTTAAATGTAGCGTCGTGACTATACTTATTACCGACGGGTTTTGTAAAATTTAACCGTCGCTAAAAAACCAAATTTGTTGTTTTTGCTATTAATTGTGATGTCAAACTTACCCTTTTCACCACACTCATTACCGAAAAAGAGAATGCAGAATACCTTTAGTGACACCTCGAACGTAATAGTATTACCTAGTGTAGAAATTAATACTATTGTAGGACTTCGCTTTGTAACAGTTTTATTGATGGCTTAAGGAACATTGTCAATGTACCTACTACTGACTGTTTCAGTAAAACTATACCGTCGCTGAAGTACTATTTTTGTAGTGTTCTCCTACTCTTATTTGTGATGTCAAAATTACCCTTTTCTCTACATTCTAAATGCAGTATACGACTCCTCCTCAGCTGTGAACAACTCTCCCAGGGATGAGAAGGTAAATGTAGCACAAGGACGACCTGGCATTACAGTCTCAAACTTGCTCAAGGAAGACAAGGTAAACCCGGGTCACTCGCAACCCGGAAGAACGCAACCCGGAAGAACGGACTTGGGGAACTTCGGCAAGGAGGAGAAGTTAGTACATGAGCAACCTAGAACTGATTTTGGAGACCTCCCCAAGTTGGGACATGGGCAAAGTGAAACTGGTCTGGGCAACTTCCACAATGAGGAAAGTGTGGTACATGGGCAACCCCGTACGAACTTTGAAAATGTACCCAAGTTGGGACACGAGAAACTCGGAACAGGTACCGGCTACTTTGGCAAGGATGAAAATCTGGGACACGGGCAACCCGCAACCGACTTTGGAGAGCTCCCCAAGTTGGGACACGGACAACTTGGAACAGGTACCGGCTACTTTGGTAAGGAGGAAAATCCACCTGGAACTGACTTTGGAAAGCTCCCCAAGTCGGGACACGGGCAACTCGGAACAGGTACTGGCTACTTTGGGAAGGAGGAAAATCTGGTACATGGGGCACCCGGAACTGACTTTGGAAAGCTCCCCAAGTCGGGACACGGGCAACTTGGAACAGGTACAGGCTACTCTGGCAAGGAGGACTATCTGGTACATGGGGCACCCGGAACTGACTTTGGAGAGCTCCCCAAGTCGGGACACGGGCAACTTGGAACAGGTACCGGCTACTCTGGCAAGGAGGACTATCTGGTACATGGGGCACCCGCAACTGACTTTGGAGAGCTCCCCAAGTCGGGACATGGGCAACACGGAACAGGTACCGGCTACTTCGGCAAAGAGGAAAATCTGGTACACGGGCAACCCGAAACTGACTTTGGATATCTCCCCAAGTCGGGACACGGGCAACCTGGAACTGACTTCGGAAATCTCCCCATGGCGGGACACATGCAACCCGGAACTGGCTTTGGAAATCTCCCCAAGTCGGAACACGGGCAACACGGAAATCTCCCCATGGCGGGACACATGCAACCCGGAACTGGCTTTGGAAATCTCCCCAAGTCGGAACACGGGCAACACGGAACTGATATGGGGAACTTTGGCAGGGAGAAAAATCTGGAGTATGGGCAAAAATTAGGAACTGACTTTGGAAACGTGCAGCTGGGGACTGAGTTGGGGCTTCCTCCCAAAAAGGACGTTAATTTGGGACACAGGCATTTGGAACATGGGCCACTAGATACCGGCGAGAAGATGATAAATCTGGGGCAAGGCCAACCTGGAATCAACCTGGAACCGTTCGAGGCAGATCCACATGCACCAAGAGGCCGACACGGAACTCTCTCACCTGGAAATTACCAGTCTAAAGTAACCGATCCTACAGGCGCTGGTACGATTCCTATACTTTCTGATTTCACATATGCTTCGTTCATTCTTTCAATCGATTGATTGTTTTCATTGGTGTAATAGGTGGAACCGAAGCTGACATGAAACCAATTATAAACACATTAGGTAAATTGGAGGTTACAGACGAACAAGACTTGGAACTGAAGACATCATCAGTTAGGACGGGAAGTCATGACCAATTCTCTTCGTATTCACCTTCAATTGGAACCAAAAACACAAGTCCACCAATTCCACAGAGTTTGGATGGCAGCACGAAATCCGAGTACCATTCAGAACCAGAACAGATGAATATAGACCAACCAAGGAACCAGAACAGTAGCTACACTGGGAAAATCACTTCAGCTGCATCAGCCATTGCTGGTAAAGCAATTTCTGCAAAAGATGAAGTAGCTTCAAAACTCGGGTACGGGTCGGACCGCCATAACACTGCTACACTCGACACTGATGAAGATGACCTGAATATGAACAAAGATGGATATGGCCAGCAAACCACGACAACAGCCGTGGGTGAGTACGGGAGGCAGATAGCTTCAACTGTGACAGAGAAGTTAGCACCTGTGTATGAGAAAGTTGCAGGAGCTGGAACTGCAGTTGTATCCAAAATCAAGGGTACGGGCACCGACCATACGGGTTCAGATGCGGGTAAGGATACAGGTGTGGGGACAGGAGGCACTGGTACTAGTCTGAAGGAACAAGGTCAAGGTGAAGGGGTAACAGTGGTGGAGTTCTTAGCGAAGAGGTTTACGCCTGGAGAAGAAGATAAAGCACTTAATGAGATAATTTCAGAGGGTTTGCATAAGAAAAAAGAGGATTACCCAGAGCATATAGCCAAGTCAATGGACAAGGTGACTGAGTCGCCGGAGGTTGCTAGACGATTGGGAACAGATCGTGATGATAAAGGTGATGGGTCGAAGGGTGGGGGGAGTGAATCGGGCGGGTCAGAAGGGGTGGGAATGGTTGATCGTGTGAAGGGAATGGTGGGTTCATGGCTAGGAAAAGGTGAGAGTGGTGGTGACATAAGGGAGAAGGAGATAGACAATTGAAGTTTGGGGTTGCTGCTGCACTAATAATAATAAATGATGATACTTGAAAGTAATGAGTATATCTGTTTGGGGGAAGATTGTGCTGTTGGAAGGACCGAAGGAATTGTGGTTTTTGTTTTATGTAGTTTTGATGTTTTATCTTCTCATAAGAAAGCTTTTTTTTGTGTTCAGTTTTTGTGATGTATCAAACGGTTGTTAGACAAATATCTATCTTAGTAATTAATGTTTGACTACCAATTGGCGTTTTTCTTTTGTCTGCTCTGAATACATCTACTTTTGCTCGAATGCCGCAGACACCTTATATCAATTTTGACCTTATATCACTTTTGGAGGCGAATTGCCAGAAAGAAACACAATGCCGTGAACACAGAACACCTTGTATCAGTTTTGGAGACGAATTGTGTGGGCTCCGAAAGAAACATTTGATACCTTTGTTCAATTTGTACCTTTGTTCAGCCATTGTTCCGTCCCGAAAGAAATCTCTCTGGTGTAGTGGTAGGAAATCTCTCTTAAGCGCTGATACTCCTGATACTCTTAAACCCATGAGATATTGGGATGAGTCTTATTACGGGATTTAAAAAAAAATAAATTCGGTCCATTTGGGAACTAGTTCGCATACAATTGGTATAAATAATACTGGGTGAGGTATTTAAAATTCCGCCAAAATTTTTCTTGCCAGCATCTACTCAGAAAATGAGTCCCCCCACCCCCACCGAAGAAGAAGAAGTAGAACTTCCCGCCTCTTCTTCTTCTCTTTCTCCAGTTGATGAATCAACAACACCAAATCAAAAATGGGGAGAAAGGGTTTCAGATAAAGTTTTCTCTCTTTACAAATCTCTCCCTAAGAAAGGAAAACCTCAAGGTCGAGAAATCACTGTTCTTGCTGCATTTCTCCTCTCTTCTCCTTCTCAAGGTTCACCCACTTTCTTTATTTCATTACCCCAACATCAAAAAACAAAACCCTAGTTCTTATTTCTTCAATTCACATGTATATAACTTTCGATTAATCTCTTTCAGATCTTCAAGTTGTCTCGTTGGGTACGGGAACTAAATGTCTTGGACGATCACTTTTGACTTCAAGGGGTGATGTTGTTCATGATTCACATGCTGAAATTGTTGCTCGGAGAGCTTTAATTAGGTTTTTCTCTTTTTTGTTCTTGGATTAATTTGTTTGATTACTACTTATATAAAAGAAAGTTTGAAACTTTACAGTTATTGGACCCCTTTGATTAGGTTTTCTTTCAGTTTGTTCTTGAATTGTAGCTCTTGATCATGTAAATGTTATTTGGGTAGGTTATAAATCTGGAATCCATCAGAATAGTCGAAACTTACTTAATATGAAGAAGTTAAACACTTAAACCCCATCCCTTAAACCCTAAGGATATTGTTTGAGATAGGTATCGTTCCAGTTAGTGGTTTGAAATGCTTAATTTTAACGAAATACTCGGTCATCAGCTCACTGCTTATTCAAGAGGTCTGTGTTCATTTATATGCTAAAACATTTGCTTTTTGTTGTGAGCAATTGCACATGCTGATTTTGACCATGCGAGAATGTGAACATACTTGATGTTTAACCTTGACTTTGTATTTCTGCTTTAGAATTTACTAACTGATCTGAAAATCTATAGGTTTCGTGTTATATTTTTGCATTCCTTCATTGTTTCAACAGGACACGTAAGTCAATGCCGATTCATCCTCATTGTGCAGGTTTTTATATTCTGAGGTTGGATGCCTTAATGAACTCCGGAAGGATCATGAAAGTGATAACTGCAGCAAAGAGTTGGAAGCGGTCACAGTAAAAAACTCACTCTTCCATTTGGATCCAGATAGTGAAGGAACATACAGAATGAAACCGGGCTGGAAATTGCATTTTTATATTACACAGTTGCCGTGTAAGTTTCAAACTGTTTCTTTATAGCAGTGCGCAGTTTTCATTGCTAGTTCGTTCGTGAAACATCTAATAGAACGTTACTCATCCTTGTAGGTGGAGCTGCCTCTAGTACATCTCTGCAATGTGAGATGAGGAAATGCCCCCGAACCAATGGAAATTCATCACCATCTCTCGGTTGCAGAAGTGAATCTATGGAAACATCAAGGAATAGTAATGGTAAATTGGTAATTGAGATTTTAACATATCATTTTGGTAACAACTGATACATATCTTAACGGCTATAAGTTTCAAGTTCACTCTTTTCAAAAGTAATCTTCAAACACTGAGCTCTTCCTTTGTGAAAGAAGTGCTCATGTATCAATTACTCACCCAGTGACTAATACCCAAATGAAGCTAGCAGTTCAACTCATCATGTTGCCTTTTCATCTGGGACAGTTAGTCATGATGAACTGTTCTTCACCTAAACTTATTTTTACTCAGCAGATGTGATGATTATCATATTCCTCTGAAATGTAATGGGGTGTTAGTACACAATGATGGTGATGAGAAATATGTTATACTACTTTTTTCCCTTCTTAATGGTGGGTCAATCCTCCTCTTTTTCTCCTTTCAGGAAGTTCTTCCCAAGTCATTAGTTTGGTACAGAGGAAACCTGGCCGTGGTGATACAACTTTGTCGATGAGTTGCTCAGATAAAATAGCTCGATGGAATGTTATGGGAGTTCAAGGTTTAGTTCTACCTGTTGTTACTTTGATGAGTTATAATTTCAAAAGTACGCCAATCTTTTTCTGTAGATGTGAAACCATTTTTGCTAATCCTGTGCTAGTGGGATGGGTTGTCGCCGAGCAAGGCATGCTCATTGTAGTTATAAATGATCAAGGACGTAACATTGTGTATTAGTTATCTTAAATATGCCCAACCTTTTTCATTATCGTAAGAGTTTACCTATTATAATGTCGTTGATCATGCTTATTATTATAGACAAGCCATGCATCACTGACACGGATATGTAGGCTGGTCTCAAAGTGGGTCATACCAGATATGAGCGGGTTGGTGAAAATGCGAATAAATTCACTTTCTTGCTTTATTTCTTACATTCTCTAACTCTGCCCTTTTAAACAAATATATGTATAATATATTCACACACTGAACAAATGATCCTAGAATGAAATTTTTTGGTCAGAAGTTTTAACTCGACTTTCACAAGATATACGTATTGTTTCGCTTCACTTTTCACGGGATGTATCATAGTTATAGACTTAAAGTTATATTTTTTCTTTCCTCACTTGATACCAGAGACTCTTACTGTGTTATTATTTCCATACAGGAGCTTTACTTTCCTACTTTATTCAACCAATATACATTTCATCCATTACTGTTGGTCTACCACCTAACAATACTACTGGTGAAGCTCTGGAGAATTATTTAAGAAGAGCTCTTTGTGATCGCATTCTTCCATTATCAAACAACCTGACAACTCCTTTTCAAGTGAACAAGGTTATTAATGTGTACATTATCCCAATATGTATGACTACGATGAATCAATTTATGATTGGTGACATGTTAATGGCAGCCATTATTTTGGGAGGCTCCAATTCCACCTAGTGAGTTTCAGCAATCCGAGACTGCCAAAATGACTTTAACATGCGGGTATTTATCAAGTCTTCATATTGACACTTTTAGGGTATTGCATATCACCATTCAACATCTATTTGCTAATAAATGTTTTTTACGCTTCATTTTGATAGTTACTCTATTTGTTGGAACAAGTCTGAATTTCACGAAGTTATTCTCGGAACTACTGGTAGAAAGCAAGGCACCTCTGCTAAAGGGGCTCTATCTCCATCTACCGAATCATCTTTGTGCAAGTAAGCTACAAGCTTTCCCTGAGAATTTGTGTCAGCTTAAAAAGCTTTTCCCATGCACTTTCTAATGGTTAAATATGTGAAAGCAAAGGGCAAAATTTACATTTTCATTTTCTTAATTAGGAGGCGATTGCTAGAGCTATTCTTGTCAGTGAAACGTGGCTGCTGCTCTGAATTTCAAGCTGACAAGACCTCTTATCGAGAACTGAAGGTTGACCTTACGTATAATACACTTGAAATTTATGCATATTACTACTGAATATAATGAACACGAGGACATGCATTTTCACATTGGGGTGCACTCTTCTTACATAATGACAACAATTTTTAGATTGGTTATTCGTCCTGGTGGGTTAGAACATATTAACCTAACCCGAGTGTGGCATCAATAAAGCTCCTTTTCTGGACATGCCATTGTCAAAGTGGGCTATCGATTTACAGAGGCCAGCCACTTTGCTAACTGGTTGGGAAAGATGAACTCTATTTGGTGAGAGTCCGTGGACAACACAGGGCTAGATGGAATTTCTGTAACTCTAACTTTGGCATCGTAGATAAATAACTGCATCTTTGTCCTAGTCAGATTATGACTAAACTCAACCATTTGGGTCTTGCAAAACTAGAACTCGAGTTAGAACTTTTGTGTCACTCTAAGGAGATTATGCTCTATCTTTTTTGAAAAAGGTTTGATATGTTATTATTCTTAATCAGTCAGGAGCTCGAGAATACCAATCAACTCTTAAGATTTTCAAAGATTCTCCGCCTTTTAGTAATTGGTTTGTGAAACCTTTTGATCTTGAGGAATTTTCGGTTTCAAGATAGCCACGTAAGTTTATATATTGGATATAACCAGTGTAAAGATTTTCTTTCTCAAGAACGATCTCGCAAAACTCTCTAATCTTATAATTATCTACTGCTGTCATCTGATTTTGTGCAGATCAAAACAATTAAAGAAACAGCAGAATTCATAATACGACGAAATGGAAAGTTGAACAATAACCTCAGGGCAGCCGAAATCCCCAAGTCATTGATGACGGGCTGGTAACGCGAGCAGTAAGCAGCGATAATGATCTCTTAGACAGTTGTATCTAGAAGTTTACTTCATTTCTTTATTAGTCTTTCTGGTCAATTTAATTAGTGACATAGACCAGATTCTATCATGTTATTTATTTTCTTCTTGTATACGCCGTCTGTGGCTTAATATTTTTTTTATTTGTCTGAACTGTAATTCTTACCAAATCCAAAAGAAAACAGAAAAACTCGATAATGGGTTTTGGATTGTGACATCATTGTTCTAGACTTTTGAAGAAACAGAAAGATTCGATACAAGTGGGAGAAAAGGGTTTAAAGTTTTCTTATCTCCTGAAGAACTCAATTGGTAAAGATTCATATAATGGGCTTTGTCATGCCTTTCCAATTTATATTTGTTTTTGCAGATCTGAATTGTACCACTTAATCATTAATTAATCAAGTTGGTAAGTTCTCAATTATTGCTATACTTAAAAATGTCATATTCTATACTCTTTTGTACTTATATAAAACTCTTTTTGTTTCGATTTTCAGGTTATATATCGATATTAAAGTCATTGCAATCCTATCGTCACCGGCATGAACCTGATTTTTTCGTGCTAAACAACTCATAGTCCAACAGGTACACACAGACAGCTCTCTCTCTACGCATAATAAAACACTTGCCCAAATTATTAGTTTTTGTACTCTTCTGATTTCATGCTCGTCTGATGATGTCATTCTTCATTTGAGTATTATGTACATGATATGAACAGAATATTTCTGATGGGTTTATTTCTTCGACTTCGTTTGACATTCGTGAACTCATTCTCCTAAATCAAGAATTAATTTACAACATCATCTACTAAATAAATCTAGAATTGATCTTAAGTCTAGGAAGAACCCGAATAATAGTTGTTTGATTTATCTTATTAGGTGAACCTCTAGGTTATTAGATTATAAATTTGCGATAAGATTGTTTCTCTCTCATCATGTCTCCACTAATCGATGTATTTTTCTTTTCCATTGTTTTGTATTTTTTCCTGCAATATTTATAACATAGACTAATTGATGTGCAAATAATTCCTAGGCTTGGGTATACAGGCGAAAGACTAATCGAACTATCTAATAACTAGTTCCCTCTGAAGTTTCCGTCAGGATAGTAAAGCTCCGAGGCGAGTTATATCCGGTAAAACTACTACCACTCGTGCTCATGCTTATCCTTTTATGAAACATCAAGATTTGAACTCTGTTCTCTTCGGTTTAAGATGATACCCATGACAAACTCTTAAAATGAACGAAGAGATTGTATTTTTTCCCCACAAAAGTAAAAATATCAATAATTTATTATGTATTTCTATAAAAATTATTTACTCATCACATTATAGATAACCATATTTTTATGATAACTACAAATTTTTAAAAGCTTAATTAAGAAAGTAATTTGAGCTATTTCTTGTCATCTTTCTTTTCTTCCTTCTTTTCTTCTTTCTTCTGTTCAACTTTCTTTTCTTCCTTTTTCTCATCTTTCTTCTCTTCTTTCTTTTCTTCTTTAGCAGGACCAACAGAGATTATATCAATCTTTCCAATCTTCCTCAACTTTTTAGCAATTGCAATTGTATCCATCTCTCCTGTAACTGTTAGCTTTTGCTCCTTCATATCGGCAGCTATCGAATCCACCCCTACATTCATAATCCCATTCACAATCAAAATCTTGTTTATGATTAAAAATAGATTATCTATTATATTAAAATTAGCTAATAAAGTTGGTCATGTTTTTTGTTACCATAGATATCTGCAACAGCTTCCATAGCTTTTTGTTTTGTTTTCTCATCGGTCATGGTCATGATCTTTACGATCACCTTTTGCTGAAAATGAAAAACACATAACTAATTAGATTAGTATGTACTAATTACTGTAAGTTCTGAGTTCATTGATCTAATTCTAGAGAGAGAGAGAGAGAGAGAGGAAGAGACCTGAGTCATGGTGGGGAGAAAAGAGAGAGAGAGAGAAGGGAGAAACACAAGAATGAAATGTAGAACTAGAACAGAAAATTGAGTTATGTTTAAGTGGGAAAAGAAGTGTACTACACTTATAGAGGTGAGAGAGAGAGTCATAGTCAAAGAAGTAGTGCCCACATCACTTGCAAAGGGTTACAATTTTCTTTCACTTACTCATTCAAGTCCACATGCACACATTCTCTCTCTAGATCTCATGTTCTACTTGTGGATTAGTTTTTTTTTTCCCATTTATTCTGCTCTACCTGAGTGTTGGGTTATTAGGTGATTTAGGTCTCTTTTTATTTTTTTCCATGTGCCTATTGTTGTGTGATGGAACTATTAAGAACTAAACTATGGTGGGGTTTATCTCATCAAAAAAAAAAACTGTGGTGGGGTTCTCATTTGCTTTCTATTCATCTTGACTCATCTAGGTGGAATCATTTAAAGTTCACCTCCCAAGGACAAATATAGTTTGTGGTAACATCGACTTTGTTTTAATTTGCCAATAGATGTAGATTGATTGCAGCTCTAACAAAGTCCAAATCAGTTTTTGAGGATCCCAAAACCATCCAGCTTCATCGGTTTCATAGACCTCATATTCGTCTGAGTCCATCACCCGGTGAAAAATCTACGAGCATTAGTAAGGTAAAAAAAATCCCAAATTTCAAAATAGAAATATCGAGAGACAAAATTAAAACGTTTCCATTAACGGATTTTGAAAGCAGTGGTAGGTTGTGAAAAAGAATTGCCAAGAAAACCAAACTGGTTCTTGGTTCGTAAAGCCATCTTCAGTCTACGTTACTCTAGGCCAGGCCAAGCCAGAGTCATCTCCAGTTACGAGAGGAATAATAAGAATATTAGTTGGAGAATCTGAATTAAGAACCCAAATATAACTCTTCTTGGCAAATGGGTGTGGAAATAGGGTGATTAAAAACTTTAGAACGGTGTAGTCTCCTAATATTCTAAGTGGAATCTCAGATGTCTAAACATCTAACATTAGTATCTCATGCTACACCTAATAATGAACTAAAAGAATAGAGAAATAACTTAATTCATATTTCTTGAGACTGATTTGATTGCTTTTTCCGGAAGACCTAAGCTCTACTTGTGCAGCTTCTCTACTGGAGGCACCTACGCAATCGATTCGGTCTTTCTCTCTTCAAGTTAGCTTTCTCTCCTTCAAGTTAACTAAGACCTCTTTAAGCGACGAAAATAAAAACTCTTTTACTTTGACTGGATAGATAGCTTAGGAATTGATTCTCTGTTTAGAAATCTCATTTTCAATGGGCTTAGACTGACCGACCACACCATGACCGACTGACTCATTTCAGACATTTCTCTGGCCCGGATTCAGTCCTTGCCTCTGCCTATCCCCTCTAGTTAGATCTTCTGATTGGGTCGACACTCTTTTGTGTAACCCGTTATAGGATCTGGTCGTTATTAGCCACGTATCATCCGAATGAACCGCGGATCATAGTTGGTTTCTAGCTAAACATTATGATTTGTTAGGAGTTTTAGTGTTTGCAGCTCACTAAAACCTTAGGACTCATTCATCTTTAAAACTCTTCCCAAACCTTAGGACTCTTTAATAACAAACTTTTATAAGACTTGAGCAAACATAAGTCGGGTCGCAAGAGTTAGAGTTATACTCATATTAGAGCACTTTCAACAAAGAACATCGAAGTTGAGGTTAACAATGATAATTCAGGTCGTTTTTTAGATCAGTTGATTGGAAGGATACTCAATTTACAGAGTTACTTGGTCAATCAAGCCATCATTCATCTTTGAGATAAAAAAAACAAATCTTCTGGATTATTATAAAAATACATAAAAGATGGTCTGATTTTGTTTGCATGAAAAGATAAACTGAGCAGTAAATGAAACATTGCTACTATTTTTTCTTCTGTTTCAGACAAGTAGAGATTTTATATATTATATCATCCAGACACCTAAAATAAGCATACCTCCAAGATTTTTTCACCAATAAAACACCCCACAAACACCAAAAACCTACCACAAATCCAAATGGTAGCCCCATATAAAACCATTTCATCTCAATCCAATCTTCATCGTCTTCCATTGATCCTTCACTGTCACCATTTGGTGATTTTTGAGGTTGTCCATCTTGGTCGCATTCCTTGAGTGGACGACCACATAGATCATGGTTTCCGATATAGTTCAATTCGGAAAAACTTTGTAGTTGGGTGCCTAAAGGAATTTCCCCTGACAAGTTGTTATATGACAAGTTCAAGTAACCAAGAAAAGTTAAGTTCGCCATGCTTTGAGGGATTGATCCTGATAGTCTGTTGTTTGACAAGTCAAGCGATTCAAGTGAACTTAAAAGACCAATTTTTTTGGGGATCCTTCCTGTAAATCGATTCTTCCCTAAGCTAAGAATCTTCAATGCGTAGAGATATGTTAGTTCTTCGGGGATCTCTCCGTGTAAATTGTTGTTTGAGAGGTCGATAGCTGCAACAAGATTAAGCATGATGTCTCCATATACCATTTCTTTACCTTTGACCACAAATTTCATATCCGAGTCAAAATTAGTATCACTTGCATATGTAACTGAATCTTTAGGATTATTCGTGTTGTAGTAAATACCTATATTTGGGTAAGACTTGGAACCCATTTTACTAATTTTTTTAAAACATCTTGGAATTGATCCTGATAGATTGTTATTACCCATATCCAATATTTGAAGCATATTGAGGTAACAAAGTTCTCTAGGAATTTCACCATAAAACATATTCGAATGTAGCTGCATAATGATAAGCTCCTTAAGCCTTTCTCCGATCCATGTTGGTATCCTACCGGTAAGTCTATTCTCACCAAGATCAATCATCCTCAACAGAGTACAATTTCGCAACGAGAAAGGCAATTCTCCATTGAGAGAGTTGTTTTGCAAACGCAACGTCTGAAGTTGAAGCAAAACCCTATAGAACTTGGAATCTTTCCTGTTATATTGTTGTTTTCCAAACTTATAAGAACCAAAGATGTCCAGTAAAACCAACAATCAGGAAGTTCTCCAGATAGGATATTCTCAGAAAGATCAAGAAAGAGCAAGTAATTCTGATATTCTATAGGACTACATAGTAAAACAGAAATAGGTCCCGACAATGAATTCCTTGAAAGATCAAGTACTTCGACCTGAGAAGAGATTAACGGTAAGTTACCTGTGAACCGGTTTGAGTTCAAGTAAATTGCTCCATCAAATTTAGTCTTCAATAACACGTTTGATAAGTTCCCCTCAAGTTGATTGTGTGATATATCTAAATTGTGTAATTGGGAAGTCATGTTCCAAAACCAACTAGGAACTACACCTGAAATTCCTGTATTAGATATATCTAGCGAATCAACGTCTATTTGCGTTCGTAACCATTCAGGAAATCGGTTCCCGATCGAACAATTTCGAAGTACTAAATATACAAGTTGAAAAGGAGGAACCCAGTCAGGGCTTAAGTTTAGGACCATTGAACTGATATCTAACATACTTAGTTTCTTAAGATTGGCTAAGTGAGCTTCTGTTACAGTACCTTCTAGCATGTTATTAAAGATTTTCAGTACTTCTAAATTTGTGAGGTGCCAGAAACTTTCTGGCAAAGACCCATTTAACTTGTTATCGTTAAGACTTAACACTCTCAACAAGGACAATCTTCCGAAAGACATGGGAATTGAACCAGAAAATGAGTTTTCCATAAGGTCGACAATTTCTAGATTCTCTAGACTTCCCAATTGATCAGGCAAATGACCGGAAAGTAGATTGAATCGCAATTTTAACGATTTCAATTTGCTTGCAAAACATCCAGATTTATTTCCTAAAAATCCAGAAATCTCTCCTTGAAGTTTGTTATTAGACAAATCTAATATCTCCAAGTTGCAAAGATAACCCAAGGTTCTTGGGATCTCTCCCTGCAACTCATTCTGACTCAAATCAAGGTTCACGAACGAATTCAAGTCACTAATGGCTGTCAGAATTGGTCCTCGAAGATGATTGTTACTTATATCAAGAGTAACAAGATTGGTAAGATTATATAACCGTTCAGGCAAAGAAGAGTTGAAATTGTTAAAGGAAAGATCAAGAGTTGCAAGAGATGTGGAATTTACAAGCGAAAGAGGCGGCATGGAGTTAAGTACACAACCAGATAGATGTAATTCGGTTAAAGATGGGAACATATTAATTAAATGAGGCCAATGATGAGATACCTTTGTAAGGTTGACATAGCTAAGGTCAAGGTATTCCAGAGAAGATAGATGATAAAGCCATTCAAGATCATCAACCTCAAGGAGTGATCTTGAGGAGCGAAATACTTCCGAGAATGATGAGATATCAAGATGGTAAAGACGTGAAAGGTTACCGAGTTGAGGAGGAACTTTACCACTAAAATGAGCTCTGGATATGTCAAGATTCCTCAAATGTTGAAGTGAGCCCAAGAAAGACGGTATTCTAGTCCCATCGAAACTATTCAAACTTAAGTTTAAGTAATTCAAATATTTCAACTCCAAGAGAGAAGGATTAAGTTCACCACTCAATGAACAATCACCAAGATGAAGTTGAACAACATTGCTTTCAGTTTTGTTGTTGCAAATTACACCTTTCCATTTGCAACAATCTTTACCAAACCAATTAGAGAGATGATTGAAAGGATCTTTAAGATCATGTTTGAAATTTAGAAGAGATTTTCTCTCTATTGGATTACAAAAGGCATTACCCATACTAAGGTTTTTCGGTGTCGACACAAGTACAACAGCAAACAAACAAAGAATTATCAAACTAAGCTCCATAACTAGGTACAAGGAAAAGCCTTGAGCACTAAAAATATAGAGTCTAACTTCATATATAAGCACAATGGGCCTCTGAAACATCTATTGGCTTGTTTGATTGTTAACAATTCCATTTTTTTTTAACCTTGAAAATGAGGGTAGCTCCTTCTACAAGTTTCATTGATTTTTTTTTTTTTGTGTTGAAGATATGTTTTTTCGAATTTGATTTTCACTCCTTGAAAGTGAACCAAAATTTTTTTATTGTAATTGAGTTTACTAAACACATTGACCTTGGACTTTTCCTACACAAGAATCTTTATAGTGTCTCATTCGAGAAGAATTGTTTTTAAAAATTAACTCAATGAGGAAGATGTCAAAACAAACTTGGGACATAATCGAAATTAAACCAATTATAAATCCCCCACGAGGTTATATTATACTCATGTATTAATTACAGAAAGACACGGTGGTCATTTTATAAGTGTGAGGAAGAACTTCGTCTCTTCAGTTAGTTTTTCAGATGAGAAATACCCAAAACCACTTGAGGACAAGGAAGTCGAAGACAACAACCACAAGTAAAACTTCAAAGTTCGGAATCTTCCTTATAATGACTCAAGTGACCCAAAAAAGTTACTCCTATTATGATGTAAAATGAGAACTTGAAGGAATTGAAAGCTTCCTTCAATCCATTTTGGTATTATATATGGGCTAGTGAATCCATTCTCAGAAAGATCATAGGGAGTTAGGCCCATCTAAATGAATGGTTAGAGGCCCATTGACCCACAGTTCATACAGAGAATGCCCATTATATGTACTTATTACTTATGTTTCCATGTGACTTTGATTTCTACCAAGTGGCGGGAGGTGGGTCACGTACCAAATCTAACATGCTTTAAAATTCTTCATGTTTCTCCTTAAATAAGCCTGTACATAGACAAATAGTGTCTGGATGTATCAATTTCGTTTTTAAGTTTACGTATCTATCAAATGTTGGTGGACTCAGTTTTGGTTTACTTATACTCTACCCTACATAATAACTACACCTTATTAACCTTATTAAATATTACTTGTACTAAAACAATCATAATAAACTATAAATCTCTCCCAATAATAATAATATAGAATGAAAACAAAATATTTTTAAGGTCGATTTTGACATTAGAATTCAAGGAATGGTCAATTTTGAGTTCAAACTTATCTCACTTTCGTTTGTTAATTTTTAAGAGTTCTTTTTTGGCTTATCTGCTCAACACTAAGTAGTAATGAGTTTATCTTATTCAGTAATTGATAATTGTAAGCATCTATAGGTGGTCTCCTTTTTACTCACGCCTGTTTTCTATTTCTGCATCCCACGGATTATGCAAGCATGAGGACATTCAGACTGAAGCTACTCCATACTAGGCTTGAACAACACAAGACTAGTCCAAAACTCAGGTAGAGTGTCAAAAGTGAAGACGAACCCGAATAAAAAGACTAGTGGCCTTTAGAAACACCCTTAGTAATTGGCCTTAGAGGGTGTTTGATTTTTTAGCACTTATAAGTGCTACCACTTACTAAGTGATAATCACTTAGTAAGTGATATCACTTGTAAGTGATATGGCGTTTGTTTTCTATCACTTCTAAGTGTTTGATTTTTATTTTTATATTAATTCTAAATGTCATAAAAATGAGAAATTGTCTATTTTGACCTTAAAGTATTTACATATTAGCATTTCATACTAATTCATTATGCTCGCGAATTTGGATACAAGAGAATTACGATTTATGAATGCTTGACGTTGAAAATATTAACCTCAAGTAATTAAAAATTATGAAGTAGAAAGAACTTACTTTGCATCATGGAGTTTGGGTGGTTCCGCGATTAAAAATGTCTTTTTTAGCACTTAGAAAGTAAGTGCAAAAAGATAAGCTCCAAGTTGGAGCTTACTTTTTTGCACTTACTTTGACCCCACTTATAAGTGATATTCACTTATTAAGTGAAAAAAACAAACGGTCTAAAATTGTCGGCCCGCACTTATTAAGTGAAAATCACTTAATAGGTGCAAAAATCAAATACCCTCTTAGGTCTTTAGATTTACTATAGGGTTTTGGTACAGGAAGAACACTTTTTAGCAAAGGCAGTGCATTAGATAGGGAGAGCACTCTTTTTAGAATAGGGAGGGCTAAACATTTTTTTTTAAATATCTCAAATTTATACTTTGGTCCCTCCCATCAAACTATTTTGGACCAAAAGAGAGAGAAGAAAGTATCTTCCTGTTCGACTAAAAACCTTCGAGAGAGAAGAGAGAATCTTGTTCGACCTAAAACCTTCGATCAAATCAAAGAGAGAGAAGAGAGATAAACATCCTGAAAAGGGGAAAAACCCTAAATCTATTTGATTCTATCAAAAAGAGAGATATAGAGACAGAAACCTAAACCCTAGATGACTAACACAATACTCATCTCTATAGAGAGTTTGTAATTCTTGTTATTGCTTGATTTCTCCATAGATTTTTAGGGTTTTACACTAACTAAAGTAACTTTTGAAGATTTCAAGTATTAATATTGCAATGAAGAATATAAACAAGGGTGTAACTCGAAAAATATATAAGTGACATTTACATAAAAGAAATTTCGCTTAGCCTAAATAAAAATTCATGAATAACAACTGAAAATTTTAAAAAAAATTCGGACAGAGCGGTTGAAAAAACAGACTGATTTCAGCCATCTCAGCCGAAATTTATTACTATTTTCAGCGGGACCGACCGAAATTTGTTATCTTTTTCAATCGACTCAACTGAAATTTGTCGTCTTTTTCAGTCATTATGACCGAAATTTGTTGTCCTTTTCAGCCGACCCTACCGAAATTTGTTGTCTTTTTCAGTCGATCCAACCGAAAATTCTTTACGAAAAAAAACGACCTAAAACCCTAAAACGTTTGTTCAACCATATAGGAAGACAAGAAAATGATATTTCTTTACCTGAGACATATTATCTTAATTATAAATGTCTTTGTTTAAGTCGATAGCTTCGTTTAAGTCGATGTCCTTGTTTAAGTCGATGGTTTCGTTTAAGTCGATGTTTACGTTTAAGTCAAAGGAATCTTCTTTCTTGATGTAGGTTGCCTCCTTCATTAACGGTGATTCCTCATTCATGAGATCTTGAGGCATCATTAAAAGCTCGAAACTAAGACTATAGTGATGATAAATTTTGCAAGTTTTTTAATAGCAATGGTGATGTTGATAGTAGTGACGATATTAGGGTTTTGGTTGTGTTACGTGAGAGAAACTACATGTGAATAAAATATTAGATTTATTATTAATTTTTATCTAAGTCCTTCTATTTTGGCACTATTTATTAAGTGATCCTTATAACGCCCTCCTTAAACTAATTTGGTAAAGGAAGAGCAAATACATAAATTGACAT
>BEHA01050376.1:1782025-1823760 GCA_002897215.1 Eschscholzia californica subsp. californica | reverse complement strand
GCAACAATAAAACTGAAAGCAATGTTGTTCAACTTCATCTTGGTAATTTTTCATTGAGTGGTGAACTTAATCCTTCTCTCTTGGAGTTGAAACATTTGAATTGCTTAAACTTAAGCTCAAATAGTTTTGAGGGGATTAGAGTACCATCGTTCTTGGGGTCACTTCAACGCTTAAGGAAACTTGATATATCCAAAGCTGGTTTTAGTGGTAAGGTTCCTCCTCAACTCGGTAACCTTTCAAGTCTTTACCATCTTGATTTGTCATCAGCTTGGGAAGAAGTTTTCTCCTCATTTTTAGTTCTTGAGGTTGATGATCTTGAATGGCTTTCTCATCTATCTTCTCTTGAATACCTTGGCCTTAGCTATTTAAACCTCACAAAGGTATCTAATAATTGGCTTCATGTGATTAATATGCTCCCATCTTTAATTGAAATACGTCTATCTAACTGTGTACTTAACTTCATGCCATCACTTTCGCTTGTAAACTTCACTTCTCTTGCAACTCTTGATCTTTCCGGAAACAATTTCAACTCTTCTTTACCTGAATGGTTATATAATCTTACCAATCTGGTTAGTCTTGATACAAGCGAGAGTCATGTTCGAGGACCAATTCCAACAGCCATTGGTAACTTGAATTCGCTTGTGAACCTTGATTTGAGTCGGAATGAGTTGGAGGGAGAGATCCCAAGAACCTTAGGATATCTTTGCAACTTGAAGATATTAGATTTGTCTATTAACCAACTTCAAGGAGAGATTTCTGGATTCCTAGGAAATTCATCTGGATGTTTTGGGAACAAATTGAAATCGTTAGACTTGCACTTCAATCTACTTTCAGGTCGTTTACCTGATCAATTGGGAAGTCTTACGAATCTAGAAATAGTCAACCTTAAGGTTAACTCTTTTTCAGGTTCAATTCCCATGTCGTTAGGAAGATTGTCGTCGTTGAGAGTGTTACATCTTAGAGATAACAAGTTAAATGGGTCTTTGCCAGAAAGTTTCTGGACCCTCTCGAGTTTAGAAGAACTGACTATCTACAATAACATGCTAGAAGGTGATATTACAGAAGCTCAATTCGCCAATCTTAAGAAACTGGTTATATTAGATATCAGTTCGATGGTTTTAAACTTGAGCTCTGACTGGGTTCCTCCTTTTCAAATTCATTATTTAGTCCTGAGGAATTGTTCAGTCGGAAACCAATTTCCTGAATGGTTACGAACGCAAAAAGATATTGTTTGGGTAGACATATCTAATGCTAGAATATCTGGTTCGGTTCCTGGTTGGTTTTGGAACATGACTTCCCAATTATACTATTTAAATATATCACACAATCAACTTGAGGGGGACTTATCAAATGTGTTATTGGAAAGTAACTCATTTTATGGAGGAGGTATTTACTTGAATTCAAACAAATTCACTGGTAACTTACCTCGTATATCTTCTATTGTCGACACACTTGATCTTTCAAGGAATTCATTTTCAGGACCTATTTCGGTTTTACTATGTAGTCCTGTAGAACATCGGAATTACTTAGTCTTTCTTGATCTTTCTGAGAATCTTCTATCTGGAGGACTTTCTGATTGTTGGTTTCACTGGACATTTTTGGTGCTTATAAGTTTGGAAAACAACAATTTAACAGGGAACGTTCCAAGTTCTATCGGGGTTCTACTAAAACTTGAGACGTTGCTTTTGCAAAACAATTCTCTCGATGGAGAATTGCCTCCCTCATTGCGAAATTGTACTAAATTGAGGATAATCGATCTTGGTGAGAATAGATTTGTGAGTAGGTTGCCAACATGGATAGGAGAAAGCTTTAAGGAGCTTGTTATTATGAGGCTACATTTGAATATGTTTTACGGTGAAATTCCTAGAGAACTATGTTACCTCAATATGCTTCAAATATTGGATATGGGTCATAACAATCTATCAGGATCAATACCAAGATGTTTTAGAAATTTTAGTAAAATGGGTTCGAAGTCTTCCCCAAATATAGGTATGTACAACTACTCGAGTACTGGGAAATATTTCACTATGAATGTGAGTGATGCTTATTACACAGAAATGAAACTTGTGGTCAAAGGTAAAGCATGGGTATATGGAGGCATCTTGCTTAATCTTTTTGCAGCTATCGATCTCTCAAACAACAATTTACACGGAGATGTCCCCGAAGAACTAACATTTCTCTTCAGATTACAAATGTTGAACTTAGCAAATAATAGTTTGATAGGAACGATCCCGAATAAAATCGGTCTTTTAAATTTACTTGAATCGCTTGATTTGTCAAACAATAGATTATCGGGTTCAATCCCTCAAAGCATGGTGAGCTTAACTTTCCTTAGTTACTTGAACTTGTCATGTAATAACTTGTCAGGGAGAATTCCTCAGGGTCGCCAACTTGGGACTTTTACTGAGTTGAGCTATACAGGAAACCATGATCTCTGTGGTCTTCCACTCGATAAATGTGACAAAGATGGACAACGTCAAAAAGCACCATATGGTGACGGTGAAGGATCAACGGAGGACGATGAAGGCTGGATTGAGATGAAATGGTTCTATATGGGGCTACCATTTGGATTTGTGGTAGGTTTTTGGTGTTTGTGTGGTGTTTTATTGGTGAACAAGACTTGGAGGTATGCTTATTTTAGGTTTTTGGATGATATAATATACAAACTCTCTCCTTGTCTGAAGCAAAAGAAAAAATAGTGGTCTTGCACTGATGGGTTTATCTTTAATGTAATAATACACTTTGCTTTTCTGTAACTGAACCAGAAGAGTTTGTGTCGAGTTTATAGTTATATTATATATCTCAAGTTTATGTCGTACGAAATCCTAGTTTATGTATTACTGAAAAACATGAAAAACTCTCGATAGGAATACTGAAAAACAACACAAAGTATCACAATTTAGGACAATCTTATGTTTTGAAATTTAAACCCAGAGAGAGAACAACATCAAAATCAGTCTCTGTGTAGCTGGTTGATTTGGAAAGATGGAATACTGTACTTGCAAGGGTGGAGAATAAGTCGAGTCTCATCAGCAACGGAGATAAAAAGTTTCCAGAATTACGGGAAATGCCTAACCAGGATGTCCACGATAACGTATTTGCGTTTGAATTACTCCTACTCGAAATAATCAGCTGGATTTGATAAGAATACTTGATTTGCCAGACAAATTAATACATTATCTGTCCTTATGTTCCGATGTTGGAACTCTTCGAATTGCAGGCCAAAGAATACGTAGAACATCCAGAAGTAATATCTTATCTGGTAGACCCTGAATTGAGACATTTCAGTTTCGACGATCTTAAGGTAATATGCGAAGTGGTAAAACTCTGCATCTTGTCTGACCCCACAAAGCGACCGTCGATGAAGTTAATGTGCTCCATGGTATAAAATGGAACTCATACATCAACATCTCCGGATTTTTCAGAGTCTTCAATGGCATGGGCAAAGCTAGCAATTTCTGTTAGTTGTGTTTGAATAAAATATAATAATTCGTTTTTATTTTGAGTTAAAGTGAGTTTACTTTTTGGATGGAACTATTTTCATCCACAAACAAACAAAATACTCTTTGTGCTTGCGACACGTATAGAATAAAGTAGAGAACACTTTCATCATCCTTACTAATATAGAAATTGAAACGTTCAAACTAAATGTTTTGTCCCACATCTTTCAAAGAGAAAAACAAGCTTTTGTTTATAAGGAGAAAGTTGGGTGTAAGGGGTGTGGCTTCTTGGGGTTACAATAGTGCTCTCCAGATGAGAGACCCATCAATTTTTAGAGGCACACCTTACCCTGGGCACACCACAATTTCTTTCATTTCTCACTTGCACACACCGGTCGGCTCACCGGCAGACTCGGAAGAATCCAAATCCACGAGTGGGTTTTGTTTTTACACTAGCAGGAGCTGCAGTTGCTTGGACGTTAGCTATGAAATCAGAATTCATCGCACTTGATAAAGCCGTTGAAGAAGCTGAATGGATACGAAACTTCAATTCTGCAGTTGCTTGGCAGATCCTTTAACGAAAGGATTATCTAGAGGTGTTGTAAATGTAACGTCGAGGGGGATGGGGCTAAAGCCCATATTAGAATAAATCATCTATGACGGACACCCAACCCTGGAATTGGAGATCTTGTGCCCTTGGTTTAATGAGACAACTAAGTTGTAGATGATAGTTTGTAAACACTCAAAGGAGAAAACTCCTACCCACCCCTATGGCAGAGTGTACCTGTTCAATGTGGGGGATGAGATCTATAGCTTGTGTATACCAAGTGGGGTGGAACAGGACACCCTTGATGGACTCACCTATATGAGTGGAAGTGGGGCCGCTTCCTATGAGAATTTGGCTATTCTCTAGAGCACTCATGAATACTAGGATATGCCCATGGCCGATAACGAGCACAACCGAATGATCTTGACAGAAATCAGAGGACTTGTGTGTGAGATTTGTTGATCGAGTCTACAAAACAGAAGTTCAGTTCAAGAACATCATGTTCACTGAACGACTAGAAGTCCCAACGAACCATCACAAAGCAAAGGTTCAAGTCATAACGACATCTTCGCTGATACACAATGCCTCATACTCTTCTCTTCTATTCAACTCTTCTAATTTTATTCATGTGGGGGATTGTTAGTTGTGTTTGAATAAAATATAATAATTAGTTTTATTTTGAGTTAATGGTGTGTTTGGTTGTAGGATTCCTATCAAAAGTGAGATTTGGTAGGAATCATGAATCCTTGGTATGTTTGGCTACCAAGAATCCTAAGACTCTTGAATCCTAAGGATTCCTAATTCCAAAATTTGTATTGGACCAAAATCCCACCATATCCCCTAGGATTTGTTAGGATTCTGGATTAATAAATCTAAATTTCAAATTTAAATCAACGAAAAAATATTTCCTTTTACAAAATAATTATTTTAAATTTCAAAACATTATATATTTTTTTCAAATATCATTTTTTTCCCGAAAATTATTTTTCCCCCGAAAATCATTTTTTTCCCAAAATATGATTTTTCCCCCGAAAATCGCAAAAATAGTTTTTTTTTCGAATATCCAATTTTTTTTCCAGAAAACAGATTTTCCCTTAAAAAAAATTTCCCTCCAAATTTGTTTTTTTACCGAAAAATTGTTTATTTTCGAAAAAACATTTTTCCAAAAACTGAAATTTTATAAAAACCTTTTTTACTTGATAGAGACCGTGTTTTTCCCAAAAGAAAAAACTGTGCTAAAAAAAGATTTTCGTGAAAAAAATACTTAAATAATAATAAATCATAGGATTCTTATTAGTTGCCAAACAAACCATAAAATATTACTTGGATTCATGAATCCGTGGAATCATGAGACCCAAGGACTCATGAATCCGCGGATTCATGATTCCGTCATCCAAACACACCATAAAGTGAGTTTATGGTGCTAAAAAAAAAGTTTCCGGGGAAAAAAAAAAGATTTTCGTGAAAAAAAAATACTTAAATAATAATAAATCATAGGATTCTTATTAGTTGTCAAACAAACCAAAAAATATTACTTGGATTCATGAATCCGTGGAATCATGAATCCCAAAGACGCGCGGATTCATGATTCCGTCATCCAAACACACCATAAAGTGAGTTTACTTTTTAGATGGAACTATTTTCATCCACAAATAAAATACTCTTTGTACTTACAACACTTATAGAATAAAGTAGATAACACTTTCATCATCCTTACTAATATAGAAATGGAAACTTTCAAACTAAATATTTTGTCCCACATCTTTCAAAGAAAAAAAACAAGCTTTTGTTTACAATAGCGCTCTCCGGAGGAGAGACCCATCACTTTTTAGAGGCACACCACAATTTCTTTCATTTCTCACTTCCACACACCGGTGGGTCGTGTCACCAACCCGGCCTCGGACTCGGTCTCGGTCTACCAGAAAAATGCCTTATTTTTCTCTGACCTTTTCCTCCCACTACTGGCTAGTGGAAACAATCCAGTACGACATTTTCTCTGACTTCCTCTTCCATTACTGGCTAGTGGAAATAGTCCACATACGTGTGTACTGACTAGTTTGATCAAAACGACCTGAAGTCGTCAGATCAGGTTTCCCTACTCTAAAAATAGGAAAAACTCCCAGAGGAAAAATACACAGAAAGCAATTTTTATCTCTCTCCCAGCCTTTTACTCTTCTCTCTGTTATAGTTCTGTCAAGATCAGGAGATTAGAATTGAAGTTTGCTTCTTCAATTTCTAATAAGGAATAGTTGAATCCTAGGGGACTACGTTCAGATACTGCAAAAGCAATACCAGATTCGACGGTGGCAGGGGCGTTTAAAGTCTTTAGGACACCGAGTCCAACTCGTGCCTCTGTTCCACCATTATTGTTCTATTGTCTACTTGGAGGTGCATTATCTCTGATTGGTTCAATTACTACTTAATTAAGCTTTGCAAAAAAGATAAGTTATCTTCTTAATCTTACTGTTTAGTGCTCAATTAATTTCCGATTTTATTATTTGGTTTTTAACACTATTTTGAATAACAATTTCTTCGTAGTCTATACTGATTCTAACACGATGTAAATCCGAACTTATAATCAAAATACTTCTCATTTCTTCCACTTCTCTTTGCTTTTTCCATTCTTTCATCTTTATTAATGAAAATATTTTCTTTTGATCTGTACATGTAGTTAGCACTCTCGACTTTGAATCCATCCACCTGGGTTCGACTCCCGGTAGGACCTTTTTTAATGGAACAACAATCCCGACCTGATCTATACACGATACTTGCACTATATCTAATAATTCTATATAAGAAGCTCCGTCAAATTCTCGCGTCAAAATAAATTTCCGATTCCATCTGATCCTTCGGATAATGGATTTTACGTGGAAAAAAAAAATCAATGAGTCACTTGAGTCATAATAACGAAAATGCTGAGCTTTGAAGTTTTACAAGGCATTCTGATGTAGACTCAGCGGAATTAAAAGAAAGACGATAAAAGTAAACGAAGAACGATAAAATAACTGTAAATAACTGAATAAACTTAACTTTGATTAACTTTAATTGGGTTTTTCTCTTCAATATGAATATCAAGACAGACTGGACCTCCTTTTATAGGATATTAGACTTTCCTAGATAGACTCAAACTAGGATTCCTAAATATTAAAGATACTCAAACATAGAACCTTCCTAAATAATAGAAATACTAACATAAGGTAATTTCCTAAACCTAGATTCATTATGAATGTTACTAAACTAGGAGGGTGTTTGATTTTTGCACTTATTAAGTGATTTTCACTTATTAAGTGCGGGCCGGCAATTTTAGGTCGTTTGTTTTTTCACTTAATAAGTGAAAATCACTTCTAAGTGATGACAAAGTAAGTGCAAAATAGTAAGCTCCAAGTTGGAGCTTATTATTTTGCACTTACTTCGTGAGTGCTAAAAATGACATTTCTATCCTTCTCCTAATATTGTAATTACCAAATATAATTTTAACTAAGAAGAAAATCTTAAACAATTGACAAATACAAAATCTTTTTATGACTTTCGCTATGACTATTCTCTATCTTCACTCATTACTCACCTAAGTTTTTCTCTTAAATTTTTGTTAGCATCTCTTCCTTCACTAATCATGGAACACCCAAACTCCATGATACAACTAAGTTCTTTCACCTTCATAATTCTTAATTATTTACGATTAATATTTTTGACATAACATTCGTAAACCGTAACTTTATTTTACCTAAACTATCGAACTTATTAGGAATTAGTATAAAATGCTAATGTGTAAATACACCAAGGTTAAAACAGACAATTTTCATTTTTATAACATTTAGAATTAATATAAAAATTAAAATCAAGCACTTAGAACCGACAGAAAACAAACGCCATAGCACTTACATTTGATATCACTTACTAAGTGATAATCACTTAGTAAGTGGTAGCACTTGTAAGTGCTAAAAAATCAAACACCCTGGACTCTTTCTAAGCATGACGTTGTTTGCAGATTTCTCATACAATTTCTTCGTCGGGAGAATACCGCAGTGTCTGAAGTATCTTCCAGGGTACCTCACCTCCACTTTATTGTACTGACTCCTGTCTTTTTTTTTGTTGCGAAGGTCAGAAAGAACATAAAACCTCACTTCTAGCAACTCATAAGACCACTCCTATTTTGATGGCAATTAACATTCTTATCTTCTTTATTTTACAGATCAAGTTTTGAAGGAAACTGTTTACAAAACACAACCTCCAAACAACGTCATGCTTCCCAATGTGGTATGTATCCATTGAGTTTTGTTAAAAGAATACAAGACGCGAAATAGTGAATCTCTTTCTTTTTCCACCTCGTGAAATGTGGAATATGATCATTAATACGATTCATTTGCAGGTGCTTCTCCACCAACAGAGAGCCGTCAAGGATCCGTCCTGGAGTACCAACACCAACATACAAAAGATTTACCAAAACATAATGGGGGAGCAAAACCTACATGGCTCTTTGCTCTGGAAGTGATAACCGGAAGCATAGTAGGATTCATCTTACTATTTGCTCTTCTTGTAGCTGTTAGAAAATGTAAGGGGAAACACTGTGTTATGAAACTGAAGAAGAAAGCAGGAAATGGGAACAGACAAGTCAAGATAGATATAGGTAAGTTTGTCGAAGTAAGAATGATCGTATTCTAAATATTTCGAGTTGTACTTGAGTTTTTCTAGATAGTCTCTAGTCTTGACTTCATTTTTGTTTTGGTTTTGCTATAGACTCTGATATGCTGAACGATGTGGCGAGGTTGAGTAGACAGGAGCTAGAAATAGCTTGTGAAGATTTCAGCAATATCATTGGCTCTTGCCCGGACACTCTAGTCTATAAAGGGATCATGAAAGATGGGTCTGAAGTTGCTGTGATCTCTTTATGTGCCGTAGAAAAGCATTGGACATCCTATCTTGAACTTTATTTTCAGAGACAGGTAACAGCTCCCTACTTAGACTAGGCATAGTATGCGGTGATTTGCGCATTTTCGCAGTCCAAATAACGCTTAGTTGGTTTCTCTAAAGTTGAAAATTTTGAAATGAATTCGCGATTATGTCCCTCAGGTAGCAGATCTAGCAAGATTAAATCACGATAACACTGGAAGGATACTAGGCTATTGCAGAGAGAACGACCCATTTTCAAGAATGATCGTCTTTGAATATACATCGAATGGAACACTATATGAGCACCTCCACTGTAAGTCCTTTTGTTTCTATTCATTTCATATGAAAGACTTAATCATGATTAAGGGGCTTGATACTAAGATCGTCTATATTCTTTAGATGGTGAAGGATGTCAATTATCTTGGAGAAGACGCATCAAAATCATTATAGGCATTGCTCGTGGTCTAAGATATTTGCACACAGAACTTGAACCTCCATTCACAATATCTGCACTAAACTCTACATCAATCTATCTCGCAGAAGATTTTTCTCCCAAGGTATGCTCAAATACATTGTCAGAAAGATAAAAATTATCGAAGTCGTGTAGAAGACTATCTAGGAATCAGTTCAAGATCGTGACTCAGATTTAACTATGAATTTTTTTTGAAGAAATGCTATCTATGCTATCCCAAGGAATTCTCATTTCTTACGAACATTGATCATTTACTCTGTGTAGCTGGTTGATTTTGAAAGATGGAATACTGTACTTGCAAGGGTGGAGAATAATTCGAGTCTCATCAGCAACGGAGATAAAAAGTTTCCAGAATTACGGGAAATGCCTAACCAGGATGTCCACGATAACGTATTTGCTTTTGGATTACTCCTACTCGAAATAATCAGCGGGAGACCTGCATATTGTAAGGACAGAGGGAACCTGCTTGATTGGGTAAGAATGAATATATAAGAAAACTTGTTTTGTTACACAAATTAATTCGTTATCGATCCTTATGTTTCGATGTTGGAACTCTTCGAATTGCAGGCCAAAGAATACGTAGAACATCCAGAAGTAATATCTTATCTAGTAGATCCCGAATTGAGACATTTCAAATTGGACGATCTTAAGGTAATATGCGAAGTGGTAAAACTCTGCATCTTGTCTGGCCCCACAAAGCGACCATCGATGCAGTTAATGTGCTCCATGTTAGAAAATGGAATTCATACATCTAATTCTATAGATTTTTCAGAGTCTTCATTGGCATGGGCAGAGCTTGCGATTTCTTCATAGTCTATACTGATTCTAACACGATGTAAATCCGAACTTATAATCGAAATACTTCTCATGTCTTCCACTTGTCTTTCCATTCTTTCATCTTTATTAATGAGAATATTTTCTTTTAATCTGTACATGTAGTTATTGTGAGAGTAGTTAAACTTTGAATGAATAATAATATAGTTTTGATACTTTCTTCTTTCCCTTTGTTGTTTTGGACAAGATGTCATTACTAGAGAAACAATTGGGCGAGTAGTAGGGCATCAAGTGGTTCTATATTGTAGTGGTTAGCACTCTGTGTTGGGAAAAACGGGCACTTAGGCGCAGCGGAAATATAAGAGTTTTTCCCTTTGTGTTAGTTACAAGGATAATATAGAAGAATATGTGGAAGCAATAAACAAAGAACTGAAAGTAAATAAGACAACGATTTTTAACGTGGAAAACCTCCTCAACGTGAGAAGTAAAAACCACGGGACTCGTAGTCCAACCAAATCAACTATGATAGCAAAGTAGTTACAGACTACGTCCAACCGAGACTCAGACCCTTCCTCAAAAGAGTCAATCTCAAACACGAAGAAACACGGAGAAACCCTCACAAGAAAGAACAAAACAGTCCAGAAATCTGCAGCCCAAAACGACCCTAAATTCACTAGGATTCCGGCGACCAATCAACGATCCCTCCGTACAAATACTAGACGAATATGTCAAGAACAGTTCTGCAAAATTTTAGCTCAATCGGAGAAGAACTCACCGTCGGATTTTCCAAACAACGAAGACTGCGCGTGCTGAAAAAGTTCTGCCCCGCTCTTCTCGGCAACCTCCTTCTCTCCCTTCTTCTCTTGTGCGTTTCTAATTGTGTTCTCCCCTTTGGTGCTTCACACACACATCTAAATTAGGTTAAGGTAGTATTTATAGACTCCCCCTTAATCCTAATTCCACCGTCATAAGTAACCGACCCAAAGAAACTCGACTCGGGTCCGGGTTTAGTTTCCTAATCCAAACCCAACTAGGTTTCCCCACTAGGAGGAAAATCCAACACTCTGGACTTTGAATCCAGCGACCACGGCTCAACTCACGGGTTCACTTCAGAATTTACAGTATCTTGCTCTAGATGGTAACGGTTTTACTGGCAAGATTCCTCCTCAGCTAGGTAACCTTTCAAGTCTTTATTATCTTGATTTGAGACATAATGAGTTGGAAGGGGAGATACCAACAACCTTGGAAAATCTTTGCAACTTGGAGGTATTAACTTTGTCTCAGAACGAGCTTCAAGGAGATATATCATCAATATTATTTACAAATTCATCATTTAGATGTTTTGCGCGCAAATTGGAATCGTTGATCTTGGAAGATAATCTACTTTCTGGTCGATTACCTGATGAACTGGGAAGTCTTAAAAATTTAGAATTACTGTATCTTGCAAGTAACTCATTTTCCGGTTCAATTCCTATGTCAATAGGAAGATTGTCATTGTTGAGAGTGTTAGATCTTGGTTATAACAAGTTAAATGGGTCTTTGCCAGAAAGTTTATGGCATCTATCAAATTTAGAAAGATTGGTAATCTCCGATAACATGCTAGAAGGTAATGTAACAGAAGCTTACTTCGCCAATCTTAAGAAACTCCAATATTTAGAGATCAGTTCGATGGTTCTAAACTTGAGCCCTGACTGGGTTCCTCCTTTTAGACTTCGATATTTATTCCTGACGAATTGTTCAGTCGGGAACCAATTTCCTAAGTGGTTACAAACTCAAAAAGATGTTCTTTTTGTAGATATATCGAATGCTGAAATTTCTGGTTCAGTTCCTAGTTGGTTTTGGAACATGACTTCCCAAATATTCTCATTAAATATATCACATAATCATCTTGAGGGGGACTTATCAAGTGTCTTGAGAAGTACGACGGGAGGGGAGTTTTACTTGAACTTAATCAAATTCATAGGTAACTTGCCACTTATATCATCTAATGTCAATATACTTGATCTTTCCAAAAATTATCTTTCCGGCCCTATTTCTGTTTTACTATGTAACACGGCAGAAGATATGAATTCCTTAGAAATTTTGGATCTTTCAGAAAATCAACTATCTGGAATGCTTCCTGATTGTTGGTCTCCCTCGAGATCTTTGGTTTTGATAAGTTTCCAAAGCAACAACATAATAGGGAATGTTCCAAGTTCTATGGGCTTTCTTAGTCAACTTCAAATGTTGCATTTACAAAAAAATTCACTCAATGGAGAATTACCTCCCTCATTGCAAAATTGTACCGAGTTGAGGGTAATCGATCTTGGTGAGAATAGACTCACAGGTGCTATACCAATATGGATAGGAGAAAGCCTTAAGGATAAATCAGAGTTCTCCGACTACATTCTAATATGTTTCATGGTGAAATTCCTCAAAAACTTTGTTACCTTATCAGGCTTCAAATACTGGATATGGGGCATAACAATCTGTCCGGATCAATTCCCAAATGCTTTAGCAATTTGACTACAATGGCTTCAACCCAGCACCCTAATTCCGGTGCTAATTTCAATTATAATCTACTTAGTGCCAAGAACATAGTAGACTTTGTGGTCAATGGTAAGGAAATGGCGTACGTAGAAAGTTTGCTTAAACTTGTAGCTGGTATTGACCTTTCAAGTAACAATTTATATGGCGAGATCCCCGAAGAACTAACCTATCTGTCCGGACTGCAAACATTGAACTTAGCAAATAATAGTTTTGCCGGAGGAATCCCAAAGGGAATTGGTCTATTGAGTTCACTTGAATCGCTTGATTTGTCGAACAACAGACTATTGGGTCCAATCCCTCTAAGCATGGTGAACTTAACTTCTCTTGGTTACTTGAACTTGTCATGTAATAACTTGTCGGGGGAAATTCCTTCGGGCACCCAACTACAAAGTTTTTCCGAGTTGAGCTATACCGAAAACCATGATCTCTGTGGTCTTCCACTCGATAAATGTGACAAAGATGGACAACGTCAAAAAACACCAAATGGTAACGCTGATGGACTAATGGAGGACGATGAAGATTGGATTGAGATGAAATGGTTTTATATGGGGCTGTCATTTGGATTTTGTGGTAGGTTTTTGGTGTTTGTGGGGTGTTTTGTTGGTGAAGAAGACTTGGAGGTATGCTTATTTTAGGTTTCTGGATGATATAATATATAGTTTATGTACTTCTATTAAGCAGAAGAAGAAATAATAGTCTTGCACGGATGAGTTTTATCTTTATTGTAATAATAAACTTCGGTTTTCTGTAACTGGACAAGAAGAGTTGGTGTCTATAATTATACTATTTTCTCAAGAACTATGCCATCTCAGTTCACTTCAACTGTTAGACCTTTCTTACGACAATTTGTTAGGATCGATTCCGAGATGTTTCAGCAATTTTACAACAACTTATCTGTAGGACTCCCCAAAGAACTTACCCGACAACCATTTTACAGGAAATATCCCCGACCAAATCAGCGAGATGAATACACTAGAATATCTTGACTTATCAAGAAACACTTTCAGGCTTAATTCCTCAAAGTAGGGTGAACTTGTCATATAATGATCTATAAGGGAAAATTCCATCCAAGTACCCAACTTCGAAGTTTAAATGAGTCGAGTTATATGGGTAACCAACAAGGACTCTGTGGTCCTCCACTAAAGAACAGCAATGATGGAGATAAGAAACTTCAAGAATCCGACGAGCACGACACAACCAAAGAGGAAGAAGTTGAGGAGGAGGACGCCACAATTAGTATTCCATTGGAACAGACTTATTCCACAATTAGCAACTACCCATTTCCCAACTTCGTTTGTGTTCGTCAAGGACAAGGAGTACATAACTAATCATACTCGATCCTCTAGGATCAGAATTAGGACTAACTTGCCATATTACACAAACGATCCATAGAAACCATCCTTAAGTGACAATATATATTAGAGAGATCAAAGAGATGCAACATCCGGCAGGAGAAGTTAGTTAGTATTTGGCGGGAAAGAATGCTATTATGCATAACCCTACCGTTGGTTGAGAGAATTATTTTCACTAACAGTTTCAAAGGTGCTTTCCTTAACAAAAAAGAAGTTCAAAAGGTGGTTCCGGTACGTGTTAAAGGCATTCACCTCGAGGAAAATTTTAAGGGGAAATATGAAGAAAGTGTTAGTGTAAAAAGGATGTCTAAGTGGTGTATTTGTTATTATCTCATATATCTAGGGACAATACTGTAATTGTACTTCTCTCTTTCATTTCTATAAATACAACTCAGCTGCCCTACATTTGGGCATCCTTGATTTCAACAATCACATGGTATCAGAGCCGTTCCCTTAAGCAAAATCTCTTGGTCCTTGTGTCTCTCAACTCGTCTTCTTCTTCTTCCTCTTCTTTTCTTCTTTGTTTTTCACTGTTCCATTAATGGCCACTCCAGAGCCTAATCCTTCTTCTCCTATTGCTGTTTCTATTCCTTCTTCTCCTCAAACCACTGTTTCAACATTACCTTCTCTCACCAACATAGCAAGCTTGGTTTCGATTCGATTGGACAATACAAATTACCTCCTATGGCGTAGTCAACTTCTTCCAATCCTACACTCCCAAGACCTGTTTAAGTTTGTCAATGGAACCTTCCCCCCTCCTGAATTTCTCAATACTGAGAATACCTCCACTCCTCTTCCAAACCCTGATTTTGTCTATTGGTACAGGGTTGATCAAATGCTCTTGTCATGGCTAAATGCCACTTTAACAGAACCCATTTTGTCTCAAGTTCTTGGCCTCACTTCTTCTCGAGCAGTGTGGGAATCCTTAGAACAAAGTTTTTCTTCTTTCAATTCGGCTCGTCTCATGAACCTAAAACTTCAGCTTCAAACCACAAAGAAGGGCTCCCTCTCTGTTTCCGATTATCTTCTTCGTCTAAAGAGTATTGCTGACTCACTTGCAGCAATAGGTCACCCTGTTGTTGATGAGGAACTTGTCCTTATTGTTCTCTCTGGTCTTGGTTCGGAATATGAAAGCTTTGTCACTTCTATGACAACTCGTCTTCAACCTCCTACCTATTCTGAACTACAGTCTCTGTTACTTACCCAAGAATTTCGTCTTCAACTTCTTCAACCAACCATTCCCCAACAAACAGCCTTGCTTACAAACTCGACCCCTTCCTCTCAATCTTTCTCTACTTCTCGTGGTCGAGGTCGTTATTCAAACAGAGGTGGTGGACGTGGTCGAAACTCTTACTCAAACAGGGGTGGTTACTCTCGTCAACAATACTCCTCTGTTCTTGGTAAACCTCCTGATAGACAAGTTGTTGTTTGTCAATATTGTGGTCGAACTGGTCATACGGCTAGACAATGTTACAATCTCACTCGTCCAAATGATTTTCATCAATCTTTTGCTGCTCTTGGTCTTGATTCCATCAACCCTGATCCTCACTGGTACATTGATTCAGGCGCTACATCTCATATTGCTTCTGAGACTGCCTCCATTGTTTCTCGAAATGATATCCCTGCTCCTGATCAAGTAATTGTTGGTAATGGAGGTTCTGCTCCTGTTGCTGGTGTTGGTAATTGTTCTTTAACTTCAAACCTAATGCTTAAGAATGTTCTAATTGTTCCATCCTTTAAGAAGAATTTAATTTCCATTTCCCATCTTCTTCGAGATTTCAATTGTGTTGTTGTTTTTGATCGGCGTGGTTTCTTTGTTCAGGACCTTCCCACAGGGAAGATGCTCCTCGAAGGGTCGATTGAGGATGGACTTTTTCGTCTCTCCTCTGCTCCTGTTCCTTCTTCTTCTTCCTTCTTTGCTCAATCAATGTCTGCTGGAACTCGTGCTTCTCCTGATGTTTGGCATCGGCGCCTAGCTCATGTTCACCTGAAAAGTTTAAATTACCTAATTAGTGATGATGCTTTGCCTTTATCTTCTACTATTATAAACAAAACCAAATGTATTAGTTGTTTATCTGGTAAACATCATCAACTATCTTTTAATCAAGTTAATCATGTTTCTTCTTCTCCAAATGAATTAATTCACAGTGATGTTTGGGGTCCATCCCCTGTGTCTTCTGTCTCTGGTTTTCGTTATGTTGTCTTGTTTATTGATGATTATACCCGATTCACTTGGGTCTATTTTATGAAAAACAAATCAGAAGTTTTCACCCATTTTCAAATGTTCAAAAAGTTAGTGGAAAAACAATTTTCGAAACCAATCAAAATTTTCCAATCTGATGGAGGAGGAGAGTATGTGAGCTCTGATTTTTCCAATTTTCTTGTCTCTAAAGGCATACAACATCGGAGGTCATGTCCTCACACCCCTCAGCAAAATGGGGTTGCTGAGAGAAAAATTAGACACTTGGTTGAGACATCACTCTGCCTTCTTCATCAAGCTTCGATGCCTTCCAAATTTTGGCCCGATGCATTTCATACTGCTGTTTTCACTATAAATCGACTACCCTCATCAATCCTTTCAGGTCAATCACCATTTGAAAAGCTTTTCAAACTCAAACCAGATTATAGTATTTTCAAAATTTTCGGGTGTCGATGTTTCCCCCTTCTCTCTGCTTACAGATCTTCAAAGCTTGATTATAAATCTAAACCTTGTATCTTTCTGGGATATAGCTCGAATCACAAGGGTTATCGTTGCCTTGATGAAGAATCTTCTCGAATCTATATCTCCAGAAGTGTTATTTTTGATGAAGAAAAGTTCCCTCTGTCATCGTCTTCTTCCTCCACTCCATCTCTCTGTTCAAACTCTCTAACTTCTCCTCTGGTCTTGAGATGGACGATTCCAGCTGATTCAGATCTTTTTAGATCTTCCTCGCCACCTGTCCCACCTCCTTCATCTCATTCTTTGGGTCCACGCGTTTTCTCCTCACCAACTTCACCTCATCGTACGGCTCCTCTGATTCCACCTGGTTTTGAGGGCCGACAATCCTCTGCTCCCTCTCAGACCACGTTATCCCACTCAAATGCGTCCACAGTAAGGGTACCTTCTGATCCTTCTCCACTACCCTCACCCACCACTCTTCCCTCTGTGTTGTCTCCTCTTACAACGCCACCTCGCCCCACTGGTCCAGCGATGGTGTCTCCCACCTCTCACGTGCCTTCTATAACCAATTACCTCACTCCGAAACCCTAATTTCAAATCCCAATTCCAACTCTCAAATCAATTCGAATTTACCTCTTCTCCCTACCACTTCCGTTCATCCAATGGTTACACGTAGTCGTGATGGCACAAGAAGACCGAAGATTTTGCTTACCTCTCATGAACAGGAACCAACCACATACTCTCAAGCTTCAAAATCAGATCATTGGAATTCAGCAATGGCAGACGAAATTCATGCGTTACACAAAAACAAAACCTGGACTCTTGTCCCTTATAAATCCGATATGAACTTAGTTGATTGCAAGTGGATTTACAAAGTTAAACGAAGGTCAGATGGTTCGCTACTTAGGTATAAAGCTCGTCTTGTAGCTCGAGGTTATACCCAACAACCAGGGATCGATTACGAAGAAACTTTCAGCCCTGTTGTTCGTCCAGAAACAATTCGTGCAATACTCTCCTTGGCTGTGACTAAAAATTGGGGAATTCGCCAATTAGATGTTAAGAACGCATTTCTCCATGGCAATTTACAAGAATCTGTTTATATGAATCAACCCAAAGGCTTCATCGACCCTTGTTATCCAACATATGTCTGCAAGCTCAACAAAGCTCTCTATGGTCTCAAACAAGCTCCTCGAGCTTGGCATCAAAGATTTAGTGACTGCTTATTTCGTCTCCAATTTCAGCAATCCATATCTGATCCTTCCATGTTTTATTTTCATCATAACACTGATTTGATTATTCTGTTGTTATATGTGGACGACATAATTGTAACAGGATCGTCGTCTATGCTACTTCACTCGATGATTACTCAACTAAAGAGGCATTTTGACATGACTGATATGGGAGAATTAAGTTACTTTCTTGGAATGGAAGCTGTTAGAGATTCATCAACTCTTCTTCTCACCCAATCGAAGTATACATTGGATCTTCTTCAACGCTTTGGTCTATCAAACTCCAAACCAGTTCATACACCTGTCCTCTGTGGTACCAAGCTATCAAAATCAACTGGTGTCCCTATTGATGATCCTCACAAGTTCAGAAGTCTCGTCGGAGCTCTGCAATATCTGACCATGACTCGGCCGGATATAGCCTATGCGTGAATCAGGTATCGAAGTTCATGCATCAACCAACTGATATTCACTTAATAGCTGCAAAACGCATACTTCGTTACTTAAAAGGAACTATCTCTAATGGCATATGTTTTCGAAGAGCTTCCTCTTTCAATATCACTGGTTATTCCGACGCCGACTGGGCAGGATCACCTGATGACCGGCGGTCAACGACGGGTCTTTGTATCTTCCTTGGTCCAAATATAATTCAATGGGCCTCGAAGACCCAGCCCACAGTGGCCAGGTCGTCCACAGAGGCCGAGTATAGGGCCGTCTCCAATGCTAGCTCGGAAATACGGTGGCTACAAAACTTATTAAACGAACTGGGTATTTCCTTATCGGCACCTCCTGTTATATATTGTGACAACTTAAGTGCTACATATCTCACAATCAACCCGGTTCTTCACTCTCGCACCAAACATGCCGCAATTGATTACCATTTTGTACGCGAGCAAGTTAAGTCTGGAAATCTCAAAGTACACTATCTACCAGGTGATTCACAAATAGCTGACATTTTCACAAAGGGGTTACCCTCGACAAGATTTGATGACTTACGTTTCAAGCTCTCACTTGTTCAAGGCCGTTCGACTTGAGGGGGGGTGTTAGTGTAAAAAGGATGTCTAAGTGGTGTATTTGTTATTATCTCATATATCTAGGGACAATACTGTAATTGTACTTCTCTCTTTCATTTCTATAAATACAACTCAGCTGCCCTACATTTGGGCATCCTTGATTTCAACAATCACAGAAAGAAGGCGCTATGAAAAACTCTTGCGGCCCCTTTAAAATCCCCATTCATTGGAGAGTGAAAATTCATTACTGTTCAATAACTTGTGGACAACAACCGTACGTCTGACTGCCCCAACCAAGTAATTTTAAAACATCAAACCCTGAAACACAAATCATATTCAGATCTAATATTAAACAATCAAATTAGATCTAGTATTGAACAATCAAATTAGGTTAGAATTTGTCTTAAAGCATAGTTAGGGCAAGATACCATTTCGAACTGCCCAATCCGAAGTTTTCGAACTGGTCAATCCGAAGTGTTCGGACTGGTCAATGTTCGCGCCCTTTCTTTAGGTGTTGGACTGACCCTCCCGTGCCTCCTACCCCGTCGAAAAACCAAAGCAAATTGTCAGTCTAAAACCTCTCGGACTGGCCGAGTCCGAAACACTACTTTTTGGCTTTCGGAGTCAATCTTCCCCACCGAGTGTTAACAACAACTTTTTCGGGGCCTTTAGCATAGATTACATCTATAAGGACATATGACATGGATTTGAAATTCAAAAATTAAAGGAAAAATGAGTGAAAAACCCAAAAATCTAAACCCTAATAAGAAAAAAAAACCCACTCAAAAATAATAATGTCAAAAAAACCCATTTTTTGAACATTTTTCAAAATGTTCACAACATATGTAATTATGTTGTTAACAAGACAACATATTCTTTTCATAATTCCATTGTTACCCTTATATGTTGACAACATATATCATTGTGTTGTTATAAAATGTTGAAAATATCTATAATAATGTCCCGACTTATTATAAAATGTTGGCGTCATATATAATTATGTTCTTAACAACATATATAATGTATTAGTCAAAATATTATTTGTTCGTTAACGGATTTGTTAAATACAAAGGATAATATGCATAACATTTTAATTTTTGTAAAGGACAAATAAAAAAAATGTTTTAGTCTTTATATTTATGTCTAAAGCAAAACAAAAAATGTCGAAACCATTTATTTTTTCACAAGACAAATCGAAAAATGTGGTAGCCAAAATGTTTGTGTTAGTTTGTCTATGTAAAATGCAAAAGAAAAAAATGCGAAATATTTTGGCAAAACAATGTCTAAGCAAGAACGAATTTGTTCAAAAATTTCAAATTGTTGAGACAAACTAAGATTTGTTCAGAAATTTAAAAAATTGTCGATAGCAAACCAAGAATTGTTCAGAAATGTTCAAACTTGTTTTTTGACGTTGATTTGGGCGGAAAATTTCATTTTGGAGGGTAAAATTGTATTTTTACCTACTGGGTTTTTTCCTCATTATTATTTAGTATTGGGCCTGATTCTCTTTAACTTCCCCATTTTGGGCCTTATAATTACCGGCATCTACAATAATAATTTTAATAATTAAAAAAATATTACAAATATAATGTGATTGATTTGAGAGAGAATAAAGGGTGTGAACATTTAAAAATGGGGGATTGGTCCTTGATTCCGAAACAAATTGATCCTTGATTGAGGTAGGGAATTATGAGATTGGATTGACACGAAACAAGTACATTTCTTTGTTGTGTGTGATTGTTTACTTTCCATTGTTTTTCTATGTTTACTTGATTTCGTTTCAACATCTCATTTGTACAAAGGAGAAACTCAATTGAGATGGGATGGATTAAACTTGTGAATAAGCATGGATATTTGTAGCCTTGATTCACCTGTTTCATCAAAAGAAGCAATTAGTTATTACCAAGTTTTCTCCATCTTCATTAATGCCAAGCTGCAGTTTTGTTCCTCAAGACGCGGAAAGGATGATGATGTTTGCCTCCATGAAAAAAACATGCATGCCTGAAATTCAAAGCCCTGGTACATAGCCTTCTTGAATCTCAACAAGTCTCTTCAATTTGACCCCACCACATAACACGTTTTACTTCATCGTAAAAAAAAATTGAGTTACTTCAATCCTAATAAGGAAGATTCCGAACTTCGAAGTTTTACTTGTGGTTTGTGGTTTGTGGTCTTGGACTTCCTTGTCCTCCAGTGATTTTGGGTTTTTCTCACCTTAAAAACTAGCTAAAAGAGACGAGGTTCTTCTTCACACTTATAAAGTGATCCTTCATGTCTTTCTATTAACCTCGTCGGGATTTAAAATCGGTTTGATTCCGGTTATGTTCGAAGTTGGTTTTGGTCAAATATGACATCTTCCTCAATGAGTTAAAAATATGTGATTTTTGTAGAACGGAATACCCTCTTTGTGATGAAAAATTGCACAATGTATAAGAGAGTCCTTGTGTGTATGAAAAGTCCAAATGTCAATATGCTTAGTAGTCCTTGTGTGTATGAAGTTTCAGACAGCCCTTGTGTCTATATATGAACTCAATGGTGAAAGCATTGAGGAGGTACCTTGGATTTCAGAACAATTATAAGTAAGACTTGTTAGAGCTCAAGGGTTTTCCTTGTACCTAGTTATGGAGTTTAGTTTGATGATTCTTAGTTTCTTTCTTAGTTTACTTGTGCCGACACCGAAAAACCTTAGTATGGGGAATGCCTTTTGCGATCCAATAGAGAGAAAAGCTCTTATTAAGTTCAAAGTTGATCTTAAAGATCCTTCAAATCATCTCTCTAATTGGTTTGGTAAAGATTGTTGCAAATGGAATGGAGTGATTTGCAACAACAAAACCGAAACCAATGTTGTTCAACTTCATCTAGGTGATTTTTCATTAAGTGGTGAACTTAATCCTTCTCTCTTAGAGTTGAAATATTTGAATTACTTAAACTTAAGTTCAAATAGTTTTTATGGGACTAGAATACCTTCTTTCTTGGGTTCACTTCAACATTTGAGGAAACTTGATATATCTAAAGCTGGTTTTACTGGTAAGGTTCCTCCTCAACTCGGTAACCTTTCGCGTCTTTACCATCTTGATATCTCTTCATCCTCAGAGTCACTCGTTGAGGTTGATGATCTCGGATGGCTTTCTCATCTATCTTCTCTGCAATACCTTGACCTTAGCTATTTAAACCTCACAAAGGTATCTAATTATTGGCCTGATTTGATTAATATGCTCCCATCTTTATTTGAATTGCATCTATCTAATTGTGTACTTAACTCCATGCCGTCTCTTTCGCTTGTAAATTCCACATCTCTTGCTATTCTTGATCTTTCCCTTAACAATTTCAAATCTTCTTTGCCTGAATGGTTATATAATCTTACCAATCTTGTTACTCTTGCTACGAGCAATAGTCTTCTTCAAGGACCAATTCCGACAGCCATTGGTAACTTAAAGTCGCTCGTAAAACTTGATTTGGATCGGAATGAGTTGAAGGGAGAGATCCCAAGAACCTTAGGATATCTTTGCAACTTGGAGATATTAGATATGTCTGATAACAAACTTCAAGGAGAGATTTCTGGATTCCTAGGAAATTCATCGGGATGTTTTGGGAGCATATTGAAATCGTTAGCTTTGCACTATAATCTACTTTCTGGTGGTTTACCTGATCAATTGGGAAGTCTTAGGAATCTAGAAGTAGTCAACCTTAAGGAAAACTCATTTTCGGGGTCAATTCCTGTGTCACTAGGAAGATTGTCATTGTTGAGGGACTTAGATCTTAGCGATAACAATTTAAATGGGTCTTTGCCACTAAGTATCGGAAACCTCTCCAGTTTGGAAGAACTGGATATCTCCAATAACAGGCTAGAAGGTGATGTAACAGAAGCTCACTTCGTCAATCTTAAGAAACTGGATACGTTAGATATCAATTCGATGGTTCTAAATCTAAACTTGAGCCCTGACTGGGTTCCTCCTTTTCAACTTCGAGAGTTAGTCCTTATGAATTGTTCAATAGGACATCGATTTCCAGAATGGTTACGGACGCAAAAAGATATTTATTGGGTAGACGTATCAAATGCAGGGCTATCTGGTTCAGTTCCTATTTGGATTTGGAACATGACTACCCAATTACAATATTTAAATATATCACACAATCAACTTGAGGGGGACTTATCAAATGTCTTATTGAAAAGTAATTCTATTATTGGAGGATACTTTTACTTGAACTCAAATAGATTCACAGGTAACTTGCCACTTATATCTTCTCGTGTCGTAACTCTTGATCTTTCAAGGAATTCATTTTCAGGACCTATTTCGGTTTTACTATGTAGTCCTGTAGAACATCGGAATTACTTAGTCTTTCTTGATCTTTCCGAGAATCTTCTATCTGGAGGACTTTCTGATTGTTGGTTTCACTGGACATCTTTGGTGCTTATAAGTTTGGAAAACAACAATTTAACAGGGAACATTCCAAGTTCTATAGGGGTTCTACTAAAACTTGAGACGTTGCTTTTGCAAAACAATTCTCTCAGTGGGGAATTGCCTTCTTCGTTACGAAACTGTACTCTGTTGAGTATCATTGATGTTGGTGAGAATAGACTTACAGGTAGGATACCTTCGTGGATAGGAGAAAGCCTTAAGGAGCTTATTATTATGCGGCTACATTCGAATATGTTTTATGGTGAAATTCCAAGAGAACTTTGTTACCTCAATATGCTTCAAATATTGGATATGGGTCATAACAATCTATCAGGATCAATTCCAAGATGTTTTAGAAATTTTAGTAAAATAGATTCGAAGTCTTCCCCAAATTTAGGTATTTACTACTACTCGATTACTGACAAATATTTAACTGTGAATATGATTGGTGGTTATTACATAGAAATGAAACTTGTGGTCAAAGGTAAAGAATGGGTATATGGAGACATCTTGCTTAATCTTTTTGCAGCTATCGATCTCTCAAACAACAATTTACACGGAGAGATCCCTGAAAAACTAACATTTCTCTTCGGACTGCAAGCATTGAACTTAGCAAATAATAGTTTTACGGGAAAGATCCCAGATAAAATTGGTCTATTAAGTTCACTTGAATCGCTTGATTTATCGAACAATAAATTATCGGGTTCAATCCCTCAAAGCATGGTGAACTTAACTTCGCTCGGTTACTTGAACTTGTCATATAACAACTTGTCAGGGGAAATTCCTTTAGGAACCCAACTACAAACATTTTCGGAGTCAAGCTTCACTGGGAACCATGATCTCTGTGGTCTTCCACTCGATAAATGCGACGAAGATGAACAACAACCTCGAAAAGCACCAAATGGTGACGGTGAAGGATCAATGGAGGACGATGAAGACTGGATTGAGATGAAGTGGTTCTATATGGGGCTACCATTTGGATTTGTGGTAGGTTTTTGGTGTTTGTGGGGTGTCTTATTGATCAAGAAGACTTGGAGGTATGCTTATTTTAGGTTTTTGGATGATATAATATACAAACTCTCTCCTTGTCTTAAGCAGAAGAAAAAATAGTAGTCTTGCACTTTTGAGTTTATCTTTAATGTAATAATACACTTTGCTTTTCTGTAACTGAACAAGAAGAGTTTGTGTCAGAGTTTTTAGTTATATTATATATCAAGTTTATGTCGTATGAAATCCTAGTTTATGTATTCTGAAAAACATGAAAAACAGACTAAAAACAAACAAACAAAAATAATGTTCGGAAGAAAATTTTGCTCTTCTGGCAATTTTCATTGGTTGTGAAATCAAAATCGAAAACAGCATAAGGAAATTCATTTTCGGGGGAGCAAGCAGCGAAATCTTCATAGCTCTCGTCTGGTTGTCCAAGTCTTTCAACAGCTACCTGTTGTATTTTCTCCTCAATCTTAAACACAATGAATCGGTAGTTTCTTTTCGCTTTTAATTCCAAGAACTTGAGCTTACACTCATCATTCAGACATTCACTGCCATTCCAGAGGCCGAATTCGCCCACTCCATCGAAATTGAGTAGACAGGAGCTTGAAGTAGCTTGTGAAGATTTCAGAAATATCATTGGCTCTTGCCCTGACACTCTAGTCTATAAAGGGATCATGAAAGATGGGTCTGAGGTTGCTGTGATCTCTTTATGTGCCGTAGACAAGCATTGGACATCCTATCTTGAACTTTATTTTCAGAGACAGGTAACAGCTCCCTACTTAGACTAGGCATAGCATGCGATGATTTTTTGCGCATTTTCGCAGTCCAAATAAAGCTTAGTTGGTTTCTCTAAAGTTTAAAATTTTGAATTGAATTCGCGATTATGTTTATGTCCCGCAGGTAGCAGATCTAGCAAGATTAAATCACGATAACACTGGAAAGATACTAGGCTATTGCAGAGAGAACGGCCCATTTTCAAGAATGATCGTCTTTGAATATACATCGAATTGAACACTACTATGTGAGCACCTCCACTGTAAGTCCTCTTGTTTCTATTCATTTCATATACACAACTTAATCATGATTCTGAGATTATCTATATTCTTCAGATGGTGAAGGGTGTCAATTATCTTGGAGAAGACGCATCAAAATCATTATAGGCATTACTCGTGGTCTAAGATATTTGCACACAGAACTTGAACCTCCATTCACAATATCTGCACTAAACTCTACATCAATCTATCTCACAGAAGATTTTTCTCCCAAGGTATGCTCATCAAATACATTTTCAGAAAGATAAAAATTATCGAAGTCGTGTAGAAGACTATCTAGGAATCAGTTCAAGATCGTGACTCAGATTTAACTATGAATTTCTTTTGAAGAAATGCTATCTATGCTATCCCAAGGAATTCTCATTTCTTACGAACATTGATCATTTACTCTGTGTAGCTGGTTGATTTCGAAAGATGGAATACTGTACTTGCAAGGGTGGAGAATAAGTCGAGTCTCATCAGCAACGGAGATAAAAAGTTTCCAGAATTACGGGAAATGCCTAACCAGGATGTCCACGATAACGTATTTGCTTTTGGATTACTCCTACTCGAAATAATCAGCGGGAGACCTGCATCTTGTAAGGACAGAGGGAACCTGCTTGATTGGGTAAGAATGAATATATAAGAAAACTTGTTTTGTTACACAAATTAATTCTTTGTCGGTCCTTATGTTTCGATGTTGGAACTCTTCGAATTGCAGGCCAAAGAATACGTAGAACATCCAGAAGTAATATCTTATCTAGTAGATCCCGAATTGAGACATTTCAAATTCGACGATCTTAAGGTAATATGCGAAGTGGTAAAACTCTGCATCTTGTCTGGCCCCACAAAGCGACCATCGATGCAGTTAATGTGCTCCATGTTAGAAAATGGAATTCATACATCTAATTCTATAGATTTTTCAGAGTCTTCATTGGCATGGGCAGAGCTTGCAATTTCTTCATAGTCTATACTGATTCTAACACGATGTAAATCCGAACTTATAATCGAAATACTTCTCATTTCTTCCACTTGTCTTTCCATTCTTTCATCTTTATTAATGAGAATATTTTCTTTTAATCTGTACATGTAGTTATTATGAGAGTAGTTGAACTTTGAATGAATAATAATATAGTTTTGATACTTTCTTCTTTCCCTTTTGTTGTTTTGGACAAGATATCATTACTAGAGAAACAATTGGGCTGAGTAGGAGGGCATCAAGTGGTTCTATATTGTAGTGGTTAGCACTCTGGACTTTGAATCTAGTGACCACGGGTCAACTCCCGGTAGGACCTATTTTTTTAATAGAACAACAACCCCGATCTGATCTATACACAATACTTGCACAATATCTAATAATTCTATGTAAGAAGTTCCGTCTAGTCTTCGCTAGTCCTGTCATGACAGAGTATGTAAGTGGTCAAGTCTTTAATTCGTAGGTCCTTTTTTCTGCAGAACCATTAACTACTATATATGAACACTTTGCTTTCTCTACATTGTACATGTCGTTCTTTAAATAATTAGATCATGGAGCTTATAATTAGATTATTGATAATAGCGGCTATTTCCATTCTGTTGTCTTCATGTAACATGATCAAGTTTAATGCTGCTTGCAATCCAAGAGAAAGAGAAGCTCTTATTAACTTCAAACATAATCTTAATTATTCTTATAAACTCTGGTATTGGGTTGGTAACGATTGCTGCAAATGGAACGGAGTGATTTGCACAAACAAAACTGAAGGTGATGTTGTTCAACTTCAACTTAAAGAGTTTGCATTGAGTGGCGAACTGAATTCTTCTCTGTTGGAGTTGAAACATTTGTATCACTTAGACTTAAGTTATAACCTTTTCAAGGGGATTCAGATACCAGCTTTCTTGGGTTCACTTCAAAATTTAATGTATCTTGATTTGAATGCTAATGGTTTTATTGGCAAGGTTCCTCCTCAGCTAGGTAACCTTTCAAGTCTTCATCATCTTGATTTGAGTGAGAATTTTGAGTTGGAAGGGGAGATACCAATAACCTTGGGAAATCTTTGCAACTTGGAGAGATTAGATTTGTATAGTAACAAACTTCAAGGAGAGATATCATCATTATTTACAAATTCATCTAGATGTTCTACGAGAAAATTGAGGTTATTATATTTGGAAGATAATCTACTTTCTGGACGATTACCTGATGAATTGGGAAGTCTTGAGAATCTGGAAGTACTGTCTCTTGCATATAACTCATTTGTTGGTTCAATTCCTACGTCACTAGGAAGATTGTCATTGTTGAGAAGCTTATATCTTAACGATAACAAGTTAAATGGGTCTTTGCCAGAAAGTGTTGGGCACCTCACGAATTTAATACAATTAAGAATCTCCAGTAACATGCTAGAAGGTGATGTATCAGAAGCTCACCTCGCCAATCTTCAGAAACTACAGGTATTACGTATCAGTTCGATGGTTCTAAACTTGAGCCCTGACTGGGTTCCTCCTTTTCAACTCCAACAAGCGTCTTTGAGAAATTGTTCAGTAGGACATCGATTTCCTGAATGGTTACGAACGCAAAAAGACCTCGAAGACCTAGACATGTCGAATGCTGGAATATCTGGTTCAGTTCCTAGTTGGTTTTGGAACATGACTTCCCAATTAAACTATTTAGATATATCACACAATCAACTTGAGGGGGACTTATCAAATGTGTTATTGATGGGAGTAGTAATTTACTTCAACTCAAACTTATTTAGAGGTAACTTACCTCGTATATCTTCTACTGTCGCTGCACTTGATCTTTCAAGGAATTCCTTTTCAGGATCTATTTTTGATTTACTATGTAGTCCGGTAAAAGATAAGAATCCATTGTCAATTCTGAATCTCTCGGAAAATCAACTATCTGGAAATCTTTCTGATTGTTGGTGTCATCGGAGATCCTTGCTTTTGATAAGTTTACACAGCAACAACATAACAGGGAACGTTCCAAGTTCTATGGGCCTTCTTAGTCAACTTCAAACATTGCAATTACAAAAAAATTCACTCAGTGGAGAATTACCTTCCTCATTGCAAAATTGTACCAAGTTGACGATAATCGATCTTGGTGAAAATAGACTCACAGGTGTAATACCAACATGGTTAGGAGAACTTAGTGATAGCCTCTCTATTCTCCGACTACATTCCAATAAGTTTCATGGTGAAATTCCTCGAAAACTTTGTTACCTTATTAAGATTCGAATACTGGATTTCGGTCATAACAACCTGTCTGGATCAATTCCAAAATGCTTTAGCAATTTATGTGGCGAGATCCCTGGAGAACTTGGCGTGGATCCCGATACAGTTGTTAGCATCGGTACAGTAGTCTTTGAGGCCAAAGGTCAAAATATGACATACGGAGAAAGTTTGATTAAACTTGTTACTGGTATCGACCTTTCAAATAACAATTTATATGGCGAGATCCCCGAAGAACTGACTAACCTCTTCAAATTGAAAACGTTGAACTTAGCGGATAATAGTTTTACCGGAGGAATTCCAAATAAAATTGGCCTTTTAAGTTCACTTGAATCGCTTGATATGTCGAACAACAAATTATCTGGTGCAATCCCTCAAAGCATGGTGAACTTAACTTCGCTCGCTTACTTGAACTTGTCATATAACAACTTGTCAGGGGAAATTCCTTTAGGAACCCAACTACAAACATTTTCGGAGTCAAGCTTCACTGGAAACCATGATCTCTGTGGTCTTCCACTCGATAAATGTGACGAAGATGAACAACAACCTCGAAAAGCACCAAATGGTGACGGTGAAGGATCAATGGAGGACGACGAAGACTGGATTGAGATGAAGTGGTTCTATATGGGGATACCATTTGGATTTGTGGTAGGTTTTTGGTGTTTGTGGGGTGTCTTATTGGTCAAGAAGACTTGGAGGTATGCTTATTTTAGGTTTTTGGATGATATAATATACAAACTCTCTCCTTGTCTTAAGCAGAAGAGAAAATAGTAGTCATGCACTTTTGAGTTTATCTTTAATGTAATAATACACTTTGCTTTTCTGTAACTGAACAAGAAGAGTTTGTGTCAGAGTTTTTAGTTATATTATATATCTCAAGTTTATGTCGTATGAAATCCTAGTTTATGTATTCTGAAAAACATGAAAAACAGACTAAAAAACAAACAAACAAATAATGTTCGGAAGAAAATTTTGCTCTTCTGGCAATTTTCATTGGTTGTGAAATCAAAATCGAAAACAGCATAACGAAATTCATTTTCGGGTGAGCAAGCCGCGAAATCTTCATAGCTCTCGTCAGGTTGTCTAAGTCTTTCAACAGCTACCTGTTGTATTTTCTCCTCAATCTTAAACACAATGAATCGGTAGTTTCTTTTCGCTTTTAATTCCAAGAACTTAAGCTTACACTCATCATTCAGACATTCACTGCCATTCCAGAGGCCGAATTCGCCCACTCCATCGAAATTGAGTAGACAGGAGCTTGAAGTAGCTTGTGAAGATTTCAGAAATATCATTGGCTCTTGCCCGGGCACTCTAGTCTATAAAGGGATCATGAAAGATGGGTCTGAGGTTGCTGTGATCTCTTTATGTGCCGTAGAAAAGCATTGGACATCCTATCTTGAACTTTATTTTCAAAGACAGGTAACAGCTCCCTACTTAGACTAGGCATCGTATGCGATGATTCTTTGCGCATTTTCGCAGTCCAAATAACGCATAGTTGGTTTCTCTAAAGTTGAAAATTTTGAAATGAATTCGCGATTATGTCCCTCAGGTAGCAGATCTAGCAAGATTAAATCACGATAACACTGGAAGGATACTAGGCTATTGCAGAGAGAACGACCCATTTTCAAGAATGATCGTCTTTGAATATACATCGAATGGAACACTACTATATGAGCACCTCCACTGTAAGTCCTCTTGTTTCTATTCATTTCATATACACAACTTAATCATGATTCTGAGATTATCGATATTCTTCAGATGGTGAAGGGTGTAAATAAATATGGAGAAGACGCATCAAAATCATTATAGGCATTGCTCGTGGTCTAAGATATTTGCACACAGAACTTGAACCTCCATTCACAATATCTGCACTATACTCTACATCAATCTATCTCACAGAAGATTTTTCTCCCAAGGTATGCTCAAATACATTTTCAGAAAGATAAAAATTATCGAAGTCGTGTAGAAGACTATCTAGGAATCAGTTCAAGATCGTGACTCAGATTTAACTATGATTTTTTTTTTGAAGAAATGCTATCTATGCTATCCCAAGGAATCCTCATTTCTTACGGACATTGATCATTTACTCTGTGTAGCTGGTTGATTTCGAAAGATGGAATACTGTACTTGCAAGGGTGGAGAATAAGTCGAGTCTCATCAGCAACGGAGATAAAAAGTTTCCAGAATTATGGGAAATGCCTAACCAGGATGTCCAGGATAAGTTGGATAACGTATTTGCGTTTGGATTACTCCTACTCGAAATAATCAGCGGGGACCTGCATATTGTAAGGATGGAGGGAGCCTGCTTGATTTGTTACACAAATTAATTCAGTATCGGTCCTTATGTTTCGATGTTGGAACTCTTCAAATTGCAGGCCAAAGAATACGTAGAACATCCAGAAGTAATATCTTATCTAGTAGATCCTGAATTGAGACATTTCAAATTCGACGATCTTAAGGTAGTATGCGAAGTAGTAAAACTCTGCATCTTGTCTGACCCCACAAAGCGATTGTGGATGCAGTTAATGTGCTCCATGTTAGAAAATGGAATTCATACATCAAATTCTGCAGATTTTTCAGAGTCTTCATTGGCATGGGCAGAGCTAGCAATTTCTTCATAGTCTATGCTGATTCTAACACGATGTAAATCCGAACTTATAATCGAAATTTTTCTCATTTCTTCCACTTGTCTTTGCTTTTTCCATTCTTTCATCTTTATTAATGAAATTTTTTTCTTTTAATCTGTACATGTAGTTATTACCTGATCAGAATTATGAGAGTAGTTAAACTTTGAATGAATAATCATATAGTTTTGATTCTCCTTGTGTATATGTAAAGTTAATACTCAAGTCTACGAGACCCTTGTATTTATTATATAAAGTCAGTCATCCAAGTCCTTAGTAAGCCCTTTCAAAAAAAAAAAAAAAGTCTTCAGTACCCTTTGTGGTATAGTCTAAGAGCAACTCTTGAAGCAAATTTTTTGATGGCATTATCAAGGAATTTAATTTTGTTATGGCCCGAGTTGGTTTTTTGGTCAAATATTTGCTTACTTGTTGTATTTATGTCCACACAAAACTTGATCAAGTATGGTAAGCCTAATATTGTTCATTGAAATCCGATAGAGATACACGCTCTTATGAAAAGTCCAAAAGTCAATATGCTTATTAGTCCTTGTGTGTGAAGTTTCAGACAGCCCTTGTGTCTATATTGATGTACCTTGGATTTCAAAACAATTGTAAGACTATACTTGTTAGAGTTCAAGGCTTTTCCTTGTACCTAGATATGGAGTTTAGTTTGATGATTCTTAGCCTCTTTCTTAGTTTACTTGTGCCGACACCGAAAAACCTTAGTATGGGCAATGCTATTTGCAATCCAATAGAGGGAAAAGCTCTTATTAAGTTCAAAGTTGATCTTAAAGATCCTTCAAATCATCTCTCTAATTGGTTTGGTAAAGATTGTTGCAAATGGAATGGTGTAATTTGCAACAACAAAACTGAAACCAATGTTGTTCAACTTCATCTTGGTAATTTTTCATTGAGTGGTGAATTTAATCCTTCTCTCTTGGAGTTGAAATATTTGAATTACTTAAACTTAAGTTTGAATCGTTTCGATGGGACTAGAATACCGCCTTTCTTGGGTTCACTTCAACATTTGAGGAGTCTTGACTTATCCCAAGCTGGTTTTAGTGGTAAGGTTCCACCTCAACTCGGTAACCTTTCACGTCTTTACCATCTTGATATCTCTTCTTTCTCGAAAGTATTTCGCTTCTCAAAATTATTCCTCGAGGTAGATGATCTCGAATGGCTTTCTCATCTATCTTCTCTGGAGTACCTTGACCTTAGCTATGCAAACCTTACAAAGGTATCTAATTAGAGTCCATGGGTATATAGACCAAAATCATATTGATAATAGGTTAATAGACCACTCTTCTTAGATTATGGATTTTTGATCCTTTTACAAAAAGGGCATAAAGTACGTGTAATTTATTTGATATTACCCAATGTGTCCCAAATCAAAAAACCCCGGGATATTTGAATTTCCGAGGGTTTTAGGAAACTTTCCCAAAACCCGTGGGCGTGATTTGAGGAGAATATCTAGAAGACGAAACAGAAAGTAAATGTGACATTTCATAAAGACCGTTTCTCTCTCTAAACTTCTCGTTTTGGTTTTTCAACCAAATCGTCCGAAGATCTCGTTCATAAACCCTAAAGAGATCGTCTAAACCAGAAAGTTTGCATCCTTTCATCTTCTCCATTCATCTTTTTCATTAAAAAACCTCTTCAGGTGAAAAGGTAAGCTGGTTCATAAAATTCTTTTGGTTATGAAATCGATTTAAACCGAAACGTGAGGTTCTTTTCGTTGAAATCGTTATAAATAGTTGTTGCATGTCATTTTAACTTACTATTGAAGAGGATTTGTGGATTTTGGTAAAGATTTCTCTGTAAATAGGAAGTTTCTTTTCGGTTTAATGGAGATTCAAAAATATTTAGGGTTTTTTCGTTCGTTCTTATTTTGTGAAAAAGGGTACAAAATCGATTTTGTTTCATGAAACAAAAGATCTTTAGATGTTTTTGAAGATACTCTCGACATTAAAATGTTTAGTTTTACTTGAAAAACCTAAATCTTATTTCTAAACTTTTATTTTTGTTTCTTAATAAGATAACTTTGTGTTAAAAAAAACATATAATTTATGGAAAATGGAACCATTATTTATGATTTAGGGTTTAATGAAATTTTAGATCTTGGTTTAGGGTTTAATGAAAATGTTGTTTATTGCAGTAAAAGGTTGAATATGGCACCTAAAGGTAAATCCAAATCGAAAGTTACTGAAGAAACAAGCACATTAAGAAGGAGTCCAATGAAGAGAAAGGCCACTGTTGAAGAAGAAGTTGTTAAGAAGAAATCAAAAACTAAAGAAACATCAGTATCTGAAGTAATGTATTTGGAATATTATATATTTTATTGATATTGTGAAGCTACATTGATAAATTATGATTAATTTATCTTATATGGTTGATCTTTTAACAGTTTATGGCTTGTTGTTTATACAAATTTGTGATGTTTGATTTAAAATATTCATTCTTTATATAGAGTTTTTCATAATGTTAGGTAAAGTATACGTACTTTACATGATTTACGTTATAATTTACATTTGTGTTTTTTTGTAATATTTTGCAGGCTGGTGGTAGTTCTAAAAGTATGAAGTCGAAGGACAAAGGAAGCTCTAGTAGGTTGGTTGATATAGTTGGGGAACAGAAACTAATACCGGAGCAAAAGACATCGGCACTATTCAGATACACCCTCAGCAAACCAATTGAGTTGATCAATAGCATCCGTTCCTATATGACGGAAGAAATGAAGGAGGAGATAAGCAAAACTCCTTTCAGTCAATTGTTTGATGCTATGGCAGAAGGTACAATATTAAGGGAGAATTACACTAGTCGTCCCACAATTGCCATTTTGGATGTTCTTTGTCGATATAAAAAATCGACAAAGAAATTTGTTATTGGGGGTATTGAGATAGAATTCAAACCTGAAGATGTATCTTTGTTGTTGGGAATGCCAATGGAGGGTTCAGAATATGAGGCATTCCCTAAGAAAAATGATCTAGATCCTATGAAGTGTGCGTTCTTGACCAAGTATTTCAAGGAAACACTTGAAGCATCAAGAAACAAAAATATGGGTCTTTCAAGTGCTGTTGTTGGGAATGCACTTCAGAAATGCGTAAGGAACAGTGAACCAGCAATAGAATTTGTTGGTCTTCTAATTATGATGTTTTCGGCGAGCTTCCTGTTTGCCACTTTGGCTGGTTTTACTGTATTGCCTAGCATATATAAGAACATCCAGTCTAGAAGAGCAATCAACAGGGTGTCATGGCCAAGAGCCATACACTCATATATGATGGAAACGATCGACAAACATTCAGAAGACCCAACCAAAGCATCTGGTTGCTTGTTACTGTTGCCTGTGAGTAAATATTTTTCAACCATCTTTAATATAAATTGCATATTATTTCATATAAAGTATGAATAATTTACATTTCTTTTTTACCCTTAGTTCTGGGTGTGCATGCATACTAATCTGTATCCGAAGAATGCACTGAATGAAACAAGATACCCAAGGTTTTTGAGGTGGTCTGTGGATGGATTTAAAAATGGGATGGAAAAGGATCTAGCTGCAGTGGTACCTGAGGAGGTAATATCAATTTTTTATCCGTACTTTCATTGATTGAAATTTAAAATTCTGAACAAATATGTAATATTTGTTTAAAAAGTATATATAATTTATAATAAATCATATATACTTTCTTAACTTTGTTGAATTCATTTACATAAGACTCTGTTATTTATGTAAATTTATACATACAGGTTTATGAGGATGTTGTGGATGAAGTGAGTGAAGAAGAGAAGGAACTGTTAAAGTTTACTGAAAAGGTAGTTGTGGAAATACCTTTTGAAGAACAGTTGAATAACTTGGAGATGATGGAAGCCCTGAGTAGAGAAGTGAATAAACAAAAAGAAGAATTAAAGAAAAAGGATGAGGAGATTGAAAGTTTGAGAAATGAAGTAACACAATTGAAGTTACTTTTACAGTCTGAACAGAGGGATGAATCATTGTTTCATAATGATTATAATGAAGGAAGTGGTGGAGTTAATGTGGACCAGAATGAGGAGGAAAATAATGTTGGGGAGAAAGATAATGTCAATGATGAGAATATTGATGGAGTACAACCGGATGATAAGGTTCAGGAAGAAGAAAATGTTGAAGAACAACAACAGGAAGGTCAGTAATTATCTATACTTATACTGAAATTATTTATAATTGGTAGTAAATTATGCATACTTTACAGATACATTTATAATCACAGTCTCAAATGATATATACTGTTTTGAAAATTTTATTACAAATGATTTATTTACACATGATTTATGTTGTCAGATGATGATGGAAACGTGCCATGCACAGCCATTGTGTTGGTGCATAATGAGGAAGAGCAGAATTATAGTTCAACTCCCAATTTTGATTTGGGAATAGATTTCACAAATGCACCCGACTTCACCGACGTTGTTCAAGTTGCAAAAACTTATCAAGATAATGCTGAAACAGAGAGTCTCATAGATGATGACTTTGTCCAGACAACTCCAACCACAGTAAAGAAGAAGAGAACAAAATCAAAAGCTGTTAAGGGGGGATCGGACAAAACAGTTGATCCGGTTGAAACGCCAAAACAGAATTCTCTTATTAAGAGAATCAAACAAGCTCCCAGAACAAGGAAACTCACTGAAAAGGCCGAACCAAAAGAAAAGGCCGAGAAAGAAAAAAAAAGGAGATTGCGAAAAAAGAAGTTGTGAATGTTGAAGAACAAGATAAAAAGGGGAAGGGAGTTTCGATTGATGATGATGAACCACTTAGCAACTGGAAGAAGAGCAAAGTTTGGAAGAAAGTGAAAGACAATGAGAAGGGTCTGCTTGAGGAGTTCAACCAAGGAGTGAAGATGAAGTAATGAATTTGAAGTTTAATACTTGTCTTTGACTATGTTATGGAATGTTTTGTTGTTTGTGTTACATTATGATGATTGTAACAAACATAATCTGTTATCTCTAATATAATATAAATATTTTGCTATAAATTCAACTTTTAAACTAACAACAATTAACATGCAGAACAATTGTATGGGAATCAAATCTGACAAGTGATGTTAGAGGAAGAGAGGTGAATTGGCTTATGATGAACTGTGAAACCGATGCTCAGCTTATAAATTGGTGGTCAAAGCATCTATCTTCCAAAGTTTTAAAAGGAGCTGGACAAGTGTTCGTTCTCGCTTCTGAATTATGGGTAAGTTTTAATTACAGAAGTCATAATTTCATATTAAAAAAGTTTTTATGTGTATAAATTACATGTTTTAACAAATAAAAAGGTTAGAATGATAAGAAAAGTATGTATACTTTATTAAACATATGTGTTTTGTCTGTCGTAAAGTATGAATACTTTACTGGAATGTATTCATATTGATTTATACAGTATGTTGTTTTTATTGGACAGACAATGATAAATTGCAAGTCAGCTCAGTCAAACATAGACCCCCACCTATCGGATCGGTTAATAAATGAGACTGAAAGAGGGCTTATATCTTATATAGTTGCTCCAATGTGTCATTCGATGAGTACAGATGTCAGTAGGGGTATTCATTGGACTTTGTTAGTATTTGATTACTTTGATCAGTCTTGGACCCATTACAACTCGTTGTTCTTTGACATAAAGCTCCGTAAACAATGTGAAGAAAATGCTGCAAGATATGGACAATACATATTAGATCTGCTTCACAAAACAAAATATGTGAGTCCTGAATTTAAGAAAAAATGTAAGATTTCGAAGACGCCGTATGATCATCAACAAGGAGAAAAGTAAGTACATAATATTTCACACTTTTGTGATTACTGTAATGCATGCAGATAGTTACATAGTTTATAAATTATTTTGTGGTTTCATATTAATTGTTATATCAATGATTGACAGTGCGGATTGTGGACTATTTGTTATGCTTCATATGGATTTAATATTTATGAAACATTACAAATGGGCAGTACCGGATGAATACCTTGCAAGAGATTGGATTGAATTAGCTCAGCGTAGAAGAGCGGAAGTGACGTACGAGCTATTGAATGAAACCAGAGATCTGTGGAAAAAAACTTTAATATAGTTTAGATTAAAGTATGGTTTTATGTTTTGAATTTTAAAATAGTTGTAATGAATTATATGTGCCAGTTTGAAGTATAAAATATTTGGATGGGAACAGTAATTTTTAATTAAAATTTCATATTTGTTGAAAAATGTCTGTAATTTTTCAAGTTTCTTCCTTTAATTTATGACACAAACATGAGTAACGTGTTGATAAATAACGTGTTATGTAGTAAACACGTTAAAAAAATGAAATAAAGTACGGACAACATGAGGCAAAGTATGAATCTTTGAGAATAAATAACAGTCAATTTATTAAACAAAACAAGAACATTTAAACAGAACATATATGTAAATTTAAAGTCTGTAAAAACTTTAACTAATTTGCACCAAATACATCAATTGTACTGTATTTGGTGTAATTGGTGTTCTTTAATATTAACCACATATGTTAGGCAAGTATAACCTTATGATAGAGAATAAACTTTTGATAGAGAATAAAGATAGAATAGTAAAAACAAAACATAGGAAAAAAAGTTTGAATATTTGAAAATTATGTGGATTGAAAGTGTTATGTAACATATTTAAATACATCAAATGTTTACCCTACATGTTTTGCGATTGTGGTATGAAGGTTGCTTACACCTACCACATATCCTTAATTTTCTTGGCATATTTTCCGAGCTCTCGATCCGTACTGTTCTTGGACGACCTGGTCTACGACGAATCAACGGTGGGAGAATTTTGGTAGCTTCATCAAAAATCCTTGGTTCATCAACATTGGATATAGGCATTATATGTTCATGGTAAGTCTTCACATAAGACTCCGTTGTCCAAATAGGATCGTAAAAACAATCTTGTTGGTCTTCAGGCAAGCTTTTAATACACAACATTGCGTGTTCACAAGGAACACCATCAACTTGCCACCTTCTACAAGTACAAGAAATCTGTAGAAGATTAACACAATGAGAAGGTTCTGAGTAAACCTCGAATATAAATGGGGCTGCCTGGGCAATATTCCAAGTTGCGGCACTATCATATTTTGCTTTCAACAGATCAGTGATGGTTGGACACAAGAATGTCGTCCATTTTTTAGACAATTCGCGTGCTGTGTTCATTTTGTTCATTATATGAATACGAATTGCCTCCAACATTGCTGTTATTGGTAGTCCACGAGCATGACGAATCTGATTGTTAAAGGATTCTGACAGTTGAGATGATATCGCTGTGTATCTGTATAAAACAAAAGTAAGTAAATTTTCTTATATTTTATTATAAAATGAAAATTATATTTATAAAGAATAAATACTGTACATAAATGATGTATAACTGTTGTGCAAAGTATGTGTAATTTTCGTAACAAAGTAAGTACTTTATACGGTGAAGTACATAATGTTCTGATAAAAACCAATATAGATAATGAAATGAATAGACGGTTTGAATTGATCGTACCTTATACCGGGAAAGAAAGCATCTGCCCAAGAAGAAGGGTCTAAGGATTGAAAAAATGCAGCAACTTTTGAACCACCCATCTGTATCATCTGGTTAATAGTTGCGTGATATTCAGACTCGGGAAGAGCTCTAGCTGCCTTGAAAATTAATGTTTGGAAGAATTTTGATTTTCTAGCTCCATTTGCCAATCTTAAATTCAGATTGTTCCTTAGATGCCAAACACAAAACGAATGGTGTGCTGTCGGAAAAATGTTCTTAACACCGTTGATTATACCGTTGTGACGGTCTGAAATAAAGATATAAGTCCTTTCCATATTCAGAGCATTGCGCAAATGCCTTAGAAACCAGTCCCAATTTTGATCATTCTCAACATCCACCACAGAATATGCTAACGGAAATAGACCTGTAATTTGAAAATATTTGAGTGAAAGTACTTTGTATTTAAATATTTATAAAGGATACCACTGTAAAGTTTTCATAATATATGGTATAAAGTATGAAAAGCTAAAGAAGCATGTGTATTTTATGTAAAGTATTCATAATTTACTGTAAACATATGGTAATGTACACAGAAAAATGTAATATAATGTTAAAAAAATTGGATACTTTTTATATTAAGTTTGATAAATTTAAGAATGTTCAGAATCTACCATTGTTACCGTCTTTAGCCACAGCAGCCAGTATGCACCCGTTAAAACGAGTTTTGCAAAAAGTCCCATCAACATATAAAACTGGTCGACAATATTGGAAGCCAACTATACAAGCATGTGGTGCAATGAAAATTCTTTTAAATCTCCGAGACACCTCATCAACTTCAAGTTGTACTATGCTGTTTGGGTTGGTACGTGAAAAGGCATCAGCATACCATCTAAGTTTTGCATAGGAATCTCCTTCTTGACCAAATGCTTCATTCATTGCTATTTTCTTCCCCTCGTAAGTGTAGTAATATGGAAGTTGGACAGCGTAATCTTTCAAGAAATCTTTCTTCAGACTTGCTGTGGAACGATCTGGACTTCTTGTAACCTCATCTAAAATAAGTTTCCCAACAAATGAACTGTTTATTTTTGGTTTCTTGTTCTTCTTAATGAAATCTTCACAGTCATGTTTCATTTCCATGTCTTTCAAAATAAACATAGATTCGCATTTCAATGGAGCACATCCATGTACTCTCCATTTGCAATCTTCAACAGGACATACAGCAGTTACTCGCTTCGAATCATTTTTAATAAATTTAAAATCATGGCCAGTATTTATACTATATTGCCGAAGAGCAAATCGAAAGGCTTTAGCACCCCCGGGAAATAATTGACCAGGTTCAGTAAACATTTTATCCCAACCCTCGGATTTTAGTATCGTCTTCTTGCTTTGTAGTGATGAATCTGCTTGAATCTCCATCTGTTCTGTAAAACATAATATTAAATTATAATTACGGACAAATTATAAAGCTCCGTAAATAATTCAAAATGTACAGAACAAATTACGTACTTTGTTCTGTATGTATGATAATAACAGTCAATTGCAAAAAAAAAGTACGCATACTTTGTAGCATGTAAAAATATAATTTATACCTACTACAAATTTATTTACTACACTATGTCAGAAAGTATGTATAATTTGTAACAAATTTTATCTATGTACATGTTATTTACAACATCATATTAGTAAAAAGTATAAATACTGTAACGTAAAGTATACATAATTTATACTACATACAAAGTGTTTTCCTTACGGATCTGAGATGAACTAACTGGAATCTAATACCTATCATTATCTGTAATATCAGTTCAATTTGATCTGAAACAGACATAAAAGATGTGAAACATCTAAATATTTGAATGAAAACATCAGATCTAAATTTCATGGATTCAATAAAAATGAAACAGACAAATCAAATACATGAAAGAACATTTAGTTATAGAAGATTACAGCAAAAATACAGTTTCATATTAAATGATATGAAAAAGATGAACATTTGATTTTTATCAAATCTTCAATAACAATCGTTAAACTATAAGCCAATATACATAAGATTTTAAACCTGAATAGTTGTGGCTAGAATAAAGATATAATCAGTAAAAACCCTAAATAACAATGGAGGTTGTGATGATAGCTCTTGATTGAATACTAATCAATGGAGTTTTTTACAGCTGGGCGAGAGTTTAATGAATGTTTAATGAAGATTTCATTTTTAGAGAGATAGTGGGAAAGTTTCTGGATTTCGGTTACGGAATTATAGAGAGAGAGTTGTTAGTTACTTATAAAACGTGATTGGAGAGAGAAAGTTGAGATAAATATGGAGAGAAATCTAATACGGTTTAGAATGAAAATCACGATTAGATATTAAAAGAAGGTTAATATAGGTATTACATATATAATAAGTATTATATGGATTTGTGAAATCTCTCTAGATGACACTAAAAGGACCAGATATCTATTATGATTATTATTTAGGTTTTCAAATCCTTTTTAGGATTATAGAGGATTAAATCTCCTATTAGGACCCTATTTTTGGTCTATAGACTCAAAAATTAATCTAATTACTGGACTCATTTGATTAATATGCTCCCATATTTAATCGAATTACGTCTAACTAATTGTGCACTTAACTCCACGCCACCTCTTTCTCTTGTAAATTTCACTTCTCTTGCTATTCTCGATCTTTCCAGTAACAATTTCAATTCTTCCTTGCCTGAATGGTTATATAATCTTACTAATCTTGTTACTCTTGATATAAGCGACAGTCTTCTTCGAGGACCAATTCCCACAGCCATTGGTAACTTTAATTTGCTCGTGAACCTTGATTTGAGTAATAATAATTTGGAGGGAGAGATTCCGAGAACCTTAGGACATCTTTGCAACTTGGAGATATTAGATTTGCCTAATAACAAACTTCAAGGAGATATTTCTGGATTCCTAGGAAATTCATCGGGATGTTTTGGCAGCATATTGAAATCCTTAGATTTGCGCAATAATCTACTTTCTGGTCGTTTACCTGATCAATTGGGAAGTCTTAAGAATCTAGAGATAGTCAACCTAATGGAAAACTCATTTTCGGGGTCAGTTCCTCTGTCACT
>BEHA01050376.1:1738797-1776174 GCA_002897215.1 Eschscholzia californica subsp. californica | reverse complement strand
CTTTTTCCATGACCGAACCCGGTCATGGACCAACCGGCCAGAGAGAGTAGATTTAGGAAGTCCCTGTTTTAGTATGATTATTAGATAATTTAGGTTTAGGTAATTATGCTATTTTAATATTTTCAATAATCGGAAGGTCCAGATTTGAGTCTAGTTATTTAGGCAGTTGCAGTATTTTAATTATTTAGGAAAGTCTAATTCAAGTCTATCTAGGAAAGTCCAGAATCCTATAAAAGGATATCTAGTTTGTCTATTATTCTCAGATTGAAGAGAAACCCCTTTGAAGTTTTAATAAAGTTGAGTATTTTAGAGTTATTTAGCCTTTATTTTATCGTTCTTATTTAGTTTATTCATCTTCTTTAATTCCGCTGCGTTTCTACATCATGTGGTATCAGAGCCACCAAAGTTTTGGGTGAATGATTCTAGAAATTTTTTTCCAGACGAATTAAATCAGTATTAATCATATTCTATTCCAAAAGAAGATTATAATCCATTAGATTATACTCATGAAGGAATAACTACTCGATGCTTATGCGCTTCATGTTTGTATGCGAATAGAGATTCGTACGATTATCATTGGAATCCGGGAGAAACCGTACGAGAAAACCCATCACAACCTCCATCTTCTTATTATCCGACATCAATCGCAACACCACCACCACCTCCGTACTCTAATTATACACCACAACTGTCCCGTTATCAATCCCAAACATCACCACCACCACCTCCGTACTCTTATTATTCACCACCGTATTCACCACCTCTACCATCTTCGGTACCTCTACTTTCATACACTTATTATTCGCCACAACCACCACCACCAACACAATCATCTTCTCTTTCCTATTCACCACCACCGCCACCACATTCGTCTTTTGTCGAAACGGGTCCATCGTTAATATCCGATTTAGCTAAGATTCAACATATGGTGAACGACATCAAAACAATAATACGTCAACCATCTTCTTCGCCAATTTTATCTTTCAATCAGGAAGAAGATGTGATTAATGATTTGATTGATACGACTACTAGGACGGACGTTATGAATCGATCTGCTTGGGTATTAACTAAAGAAGATGAACCCGATGATATTCAAGAAGAAGTTCACGACGAAAACAATAATCTTTCATTATCGGAAAAAGAAAAATCAATTTGTGTTGAGATCATTGCTAATGATCAAAGAAACCGAACTACTCCATCTTCTGTTGCTTTCAATGATTCCGAGCGTTTGATCAGAGATACTGCCATGAACCAGGTGGCCATGAACCCCATTAACATTGTTTTCGATGCCAAGCGATTGATTGGAAGGAGACTCAGTGATCCCATCTTTTCGGCTGATATCAAGCTTTGGCCATTCACTACTAGTCCTGGCGATACGCCCATGATTTTTGTAAACTACAAAGGTGAAGAGAACCAATTTGTTGCCGAAGAGAAGCATTGGCCACTCACTACTAGTACTACTGTTGGTGGTAAGAGATTCAAGTTACATAGCAAGTCATTGATGTTAATGAGGAGCCACCCATCTGAACCTAGACGCCAAACAATGTCAACAGAAGAAGAATTAAGCTTCACTGAAATCAAATTACCTTATCCGAGACCCATCAATGGCAATCTTTTCCCTTCCATCATCACTTCAACCCCATCTTCCATCTGTGATCTCCCTCTCTTCATAAACACCATAAAACAGGAAAAACCATGTTTAGAATCCCTCCTTCACTCAATTGGAGTTCTTCTATTGATAGGGTTTCCTGTAAATACTGCTTCAGATTTCAATGAAGTTATTGAAGTTTTTGGTTATGAAGAGTTTCCTTGTGTTGATGAAGCTGCTTTTGGGACAAATATTGTGGGGAGGGTTTGCACTGCTAATGAGTCCCCACCTGATCAGCAAACCCCTTTCCACCTTACAATGGCTCAGATTCCAGAGTTCCCAGCAAAATTGTTTTTCTTTTGTGAGGATGAGCCAGGATGTGAAGGAGAGACTCCTATAGCTCTTACTCATGTCATCTATGAGAAGACGAAAGAGAGATTTCCAGAGTTTGTTGAGAAGCTAGAGCAGCATGGTTTGGTCTATACGAGAATATTAGGGGCTGGAGATAACCCGTCATCTCCAATTGGTCAAGGATGGCAGTCGGCATTCTTAACTAAAGATAAAAACACACCTGAAGAAATAGCTGCTCGACCGGGAATAAAGTTGGAATGGACGGATGATGGAGCGAAAACAATCATGGATCCAATACCCGATATTAAATATGACAAGTTCGAAGATATAATACTTCGACCAACTGGTATGGAAACCCTAACTAAAGCAATCGATTTCTCTTCCCACACAATCAATCTTGTTCCGACCAATCATGTACTTCACTCCAATCCTTCGACGGTGCACGCTTCAATTCATCACTGTAGTGAAGCCCTAATTGATGCACAAAAGACGGTGGAGATTCAACCGGGTTGGTCTAATGGTTACAATCGTCTCAGTGCTACTCATGTAGGTCTAGGTGATTATGAGGAAATTATTCATGCTTCTAAGAAAGGTCTTGAAATTGATCAGAGTAATGAAATCCTAAAATCTGGATTAGTTGATGCCCAATCTTCCTTTCCACGATTTCTATCTTCGTGTTCTTTTCCTTCACCTTTTGGAAATATCTTTCAAGGGCCAAATTTATGGGACAACAAGGTCAATACGGACGTTATGAAGGCATATAGGATGCAGAGAGTTCATCATGAAGTTCCAATAAAGGATTTCTTGAATAAGATTGTTAAATGGTTGCGTCTACCATGGGAGGATGGCGAAATGAACGCAATTTATTCACCAATAATAATTTTGCGAGCTTCATTGCAATTTGAGACTGAGAATAAGGTTGGTGATTTCTTGCAAAGTGGTATTTTTCACAACAAAATTCATATGAAGTGGGAATTACGAATCGCCATGGAGGAATTCCTTTACGCGGATACATCCAACTTTTCATAATCAAACCGTTCGGGACGAACCTCTTGGGAGAAGGGGATGCTGATGCAGGGGCACCCGGCGTGGAGACTTTTTCCATGACCGAACCCGGTCATGGACCAACCGGCCAGAGAGAGTAGATTTAGGAAGTCCCTGTTTTAGTATGATTATTAGATAATTTAGGTTTAGGTAATTATGCTATTTTAATATTTTCAATAATATAATATACAAACTCTCTGGTCGTCTGAAGCAAAAGAAGAAATAGTAGTCTTGCACTGATGAGTTTTATCTTTAACTAGGTTTCCTCCCCGTCCTACGGTACGGACGGGGAAGATCCCTCTTGGCTACCGCCTTTGAGGAAGAGAAAAATAAATTTAAATTACAACATAAATTACATTAACTTCCCTTAATTTGTAGATCATATTTCAAAATCAATAGAGGAGAGATAACCGTGTGTTTAAAGAGGAGAGAGTGAAAACTGTATTTATGGAAGAAATACCATTAACAGAAAAGATTTGATAAAAAATTGAAAGATTTAATTTCAATTTTAAGTGAAATAGTTAGGAGATAAATTGGGAAGATATAGGAGAGTGGGTTAGTTATTTAGATCTCTCATTTTCTACTGATTTATATTATCCGTCGGATGTGTTCCCAATTAAATCTCTAAAATAAAATGGACGGTCAGACTTATCCCATAGATAACCGACTGATTTGTTTTAATATAATAGATGTAATATTAAACTTTGCTTTTTTGTAACTGAACAAAAAGACTTAGTGCCAAGTTTATAGTTATAATATATTTCTCAAGTTTATGTGGTATCAAATTCCAAACCTCAAGAGAAAACGTATCTTCCCAGGATTCAGGAACTTCCTCAGAGCATGGTGAACTTAAGTTTTTTGTGTCATATAATAATCTATCAGGGGAAATTCCATCAAGTACCCAACTTCGAAGTTTAAACGGGTCGAGTTATATGGGTAACCAACAAGGACACGGTGGTCCTCGCTGAAAAATTGCACCAATGGATATTTTGGGTTCCTTTAAATATGATATTGTTCCCGCTTTGACACCAAACTCAATGACTACTAGGTTTAGGTTCTAGTGAATTCTCATAGAGCTTTTGAAGAACCTCAATGTTCCTGACACTTGAAATTCGACTTGCTTTTCCATTCGGAACAAAATCTGCAAGTAGACATTATTCTCCATGCGACGTTCATTTTTTGGGTAAGCAAAATCAAAGAGAGCATAACGGACATTCATTTTCGGGTAAGCAAGCAGACTTATCAATTGACCACCATGTCTTTCTGTACCCGGAGGTGTTTGTGGTGGTTAACAGAGATGGGCCTACGGTCTCCTGCTCTTAAGAACAAGATAATATATGCGGATGTTTCGGTTGTCAATGTCTATTCAGTCAGAAGAGTTATGCTTATATGATTTGGATTCTAAGATTTGTAATGTATCTTATTTTCTTTCTTGAGGTAATTATTTTCACATCAATGATTATTTAAAGAAGTTATTATGGTTGTGGACTTTCTAACCACGAATCTTTGAGGAAAAGTTTCGAGAACTTGTAATTTTTCAACATATAAACAGAACATTTGGAGAAATTTTAGGACAACTTTGATATTATTCAAACAATTTCTCTTACGTTAATGGATGCTTAGAAACATAATTGTGTACCCACATGGATAGGAGAATGCCTCAACGTTCTCCGAGTACGTTCGAATATTGCATCCTGGTCATAACAATCTATCCGGATCAGTTGTAAGATGTTTAGTAATTTTACAGAAATGGGTGTGGAACGATTCTCACATTTTTTGAATTTTAGTTATGTTAATAACAAAAATGCAATAGAACTTGAGGTCTACTTTTGCAACAAAAAAAAGAACTTGAGGTCAAAGGTCAAGAATTGGTATATGGACTAACTGTTCTTGAACCTTGTTGTCTATATCGACGTTTCAGACAACAATTTATACGGAAAGGTCCTTGAAGAAATAAGGGAAAATCTGTGCGGACCGAAAATTTTGAACATATATGAGAATCATTTTACAGGAAATATTCCAAAGAGAATTAGTCATATAAACTCACTTGACTGGCTTGATTTATCGAACAACAGATTATCGGGTTCAATTCCCGAAAGCTTGGCAAATTTAACTTCCATAAGTTACTTGAACTTGACATATAACAACTTGTTATTGGGAACAACGATCTATGTGGCCCTCCACTGAAAAAAAATATGACAAAGATGGACAACCTCAAAAAGCACCAAATGGTGACAGTGAAGGATCAATGGAGGACGAAGAAGATGAAGACTGGATTGAGATGAAATGGTTCTATATGGTGCTACCATTAGGGTTCTTGAGAATTTACGATGATCTTACGTTTCGGAATTTAAACTTAAACTCAGAGAAAACAACAGAAAAAAGGCAGAAATTCTTCCTCAGACCATGTCTTTCTGTACCTAATATGAGTATAATATAAACTGGTGGGGATTTATAATTGGTTTGATTCCGATTATGTTCTAAGTTGGTTTTGGTCAAGAAGACTTAGATGAGTAAAAATTATAGTTGAACTTGAACAGTTGAACTTGTCTTGTAACATAATTACTTTGCGACAAACAAACATAAAATTAATTATAGTTCGTAAGAGACTAATTTATCGATAACCCTCGTTTCAATCTCTGTTACACGGATAAATTATAGGTGTAGTAGGTTCCAAAGAGACTAGAAGGTTGATGAATACATTACCTTGGCGTGAAGTGAACGACGGAGTCTTCATTGGTCCAGTCATGAGAATATGTTTATGTAAAGTCTTAATTAGTAGGTCTTTGCAACAGAAAAAAGGGTCTTTAGTGGGTCCATTCTGTGTATCTAAAGTCAATTATCATATGATTTCAAAACCATTAACTAGTAAGACTATCTAATATAAAAAAAACACTTTACTTTGATCTATAGACATTGAACATGTCCAGATGTCCTTGTTTAACTAATTAAATCATCATGGAGTTTACAATTAGATTATTGATAATGGCTGCTATTTCCTTTCTGTTGTCTTCATCAAACATGATCAAGTTTAGTGCTGCTTGCAATCCAAGAGACAGAGAAGCTCTTTTAAACTTCAAACATAATCTGATAGATCCTTACGATTATCTCTCGTCGTCTTGGGTTGTTGGTAATGATTGCTGTAAATGGAAAGGAGTATTCTGCGAAAACATAACTGACGGTGATGTTGTTCAACTTAAACTTAGAGATTTTGGGTTGAGTGGCGAACTGAATTCTTCTATTTTGGAATTGAAACATTTGTATTATTTAGACTTGAGTAATAACAATTTCAAACAGATACCAGCTTTCTTGGGTTCCCTTCAGAATTTACAGTATCTTGGTCTATCCACTATTGCTTCTGCTGGTAAGGTCCCTCCCCAGCTAGGTAACCTTTCAAGTCTTTATTATCTTGATTTGAGTTTTAATACTTTGGAAGGGGAGATACCAAAAACTTTGGGAAATCTTTGCAACTTGGAGGTATTAAATTTGACTTATAACATTCTTGAAGGAGAGATACCAGCGTTCTTGGGTTCACTTAAGAATTTAACGTATCTTGATCTATCCGATAACGGTTTTACTGGTAAGGTTCCTCCTCAGCTCGATAACCTTTCAAGTCTTTATTATCTTGATTTGAGTTATAATAAGTTGGAGGGGGAGATACCAAGAACCTTGGGACATCTTTGCAACTTGGAGGTATTACATTTGTTTGATAACAACCTTCAAGGAGAGCTATCGAGATTATTTACAAATTCATCTAGATGTTCTGCAAACAAATTGAAATCGTTACAGTTGGATTATAATCAACTTTCTGGCCCATTACCCGATGAATTGGGAACCCTTCATAATCTGGAAGAACTGTCTCTTACACATAACTCATTTTCTGGTTCAATTCCTACGTCTCTAGGAAGATTGTCATTCTTGAGAGTGTTAGATCTTAGCGATAACAATTTAAATGGGCCTTTGCCCGAAACTTTCGGGAACCTCTCTAGTTTAGAAAAATTGTGGATCACCAGTACCATGCTAGAAGGGCAGATACCAAGAACCTTGGGAAATCTTTGCAACTTGGAGGTATTATATTTGACTTCTAACAATCTTCAAGGAGAAATATCATCAAGATCATTTACAAATTCATCTAGATGTTATACGAACAAATTGAAATCGTTAAACTTGAAAGATAATCTACTTTCGGGCCGATTACCAGATGAATTGGGAACCCTTGAGAATCTGGAAGAACTGTCTCTTGCAGGTAACTCATTTTCTGGTTCAATTCCTATGTCACTAGGAAGATTGTCATTGTTGACAAAGTTAGATCTTAGCAATAACAAGTTAAATGGGTGTTTGCCAGAAAGTTTCAGGAACCTCTCGAGTTTACAAGAATTGTATATCTCATTAGAAGGTTTTCTGACTGAAGCTAACTTAGATAATCTCACAAGACTGAAAGTATTAGATATCGATTCTTTGGTTCTAAACGTGAGCCATGACTGGGTTCCTCCTTTTCAACTCCAAAAAGCGTCTCTGAGAAATTGTTCAGTAGGAAAACGATTTCCTGAATGGTTACAAACGCAAAAAAGTCTTACAGAAGTAGACGTATCTTATGCTGGAATATCTGGTTCAGTTCCTAGTTGGTTTTCGAACATGACTTCCCAATTACACTGTTTAAATATATCACACAATCAAATTGAAGGGGAGTTACCGAATATGTTCTCGATGAGAGACTTCCATGGTATAGTTGACATGAACTCAAACCGATTCACTGGTAACTTACCGCGTATATCTTCTCCCGTTTATGAGCTTGATCTTTCGAAGAATACCTTTTCAGGACCCATTTCCAAATTACTTTGTTATCCAAACACGTATTCCTTAATCCTTCTTGATCTTTCAGAAAATCACCTATCTGGAGAACTTCCTGATTGTTGGTTTTATTGGAGATCTTTGGCATTTATATATCTCCATAGCAACAACATCACAGGAAAGATTCCAAGTTCTATGGGGTTTCTGCTTCAACTTCACGCATTGCGTTTGCAAAACAATTCTCTCAGTGGAGAATTCCCTTCCTCGTTGCGAAACTGTACTCTGTTGAGTATCATTGATGTTGGTGAGAATAGACTTACGGGTCATATACCTTCCTGGTTAGGAGAAAGCCTTACCACACTTACTGTTCTTCGACTACGTTCTAACGAGTTTAATAGTGAAATTCCTCGAAAACTGTGTTACCTCACTAAGCTTCAAATAATGGATCTGGGTCATAACAATCTGTTCGGATCAATTCCAAAATGCTTTAGCAATTTTAGTACAATGGCTTCTAAACGTTACTCAGACGCTTTTCCGTTATATTATGTGCCAAATACTGAGTATACAGTAGACTTTGTAGTTAAAGGTAAAGATATGGTCTATGGACAAAGTTTGCTTAAACTTGTTGCTGCTATCGACCTTTCAAGTAACAATTTATATGGAGAGATCCCAGAAGAACTGACATATCTCTACGACTTGCAAATTCTGAACTTAGGGAATAACCGATTTACAGGAAAGATCCCAAATAAAATTGGTCTATTAAGTTCACTTGAATCGCTTGATCTGTCGAACAACAAACTATCGGGTTCAATCCCTCAAAGCATGGTGAACTTAACTTTTCTTAGTTACTTGAACTTGTCATATAACAACTTGTCAGGGGGCATTCCTTCGGGCACCCAACTGCAAAGCTTTTCAGAGTTCAGCTATATCGGGAACTATGACTTATGTGGTCTTCCACTCAAGAACTGCAATGAAGATGAACAACAACCTCGAAAAACACCAAATGGCGACGACGAAGATGAAGATTGGATTGAGATGAAATGGTTTTATATGGGGCTACCATTTGGATTTGTGGTAGGGTTTTGGTGTTTGTTTGGTGTTTTGTTAGTGAGCAAGTCTTGGAGGTATGCTTATTTGAGGTTCTTAGATGATATAATATATAGTTTATGTACTTGTCTTAAGCAGAAGAAAAAGTAGTGGTCTTGCACCGATCAGTTTATCTTTGATCTAATAATAAACTCTGCTTTAGTATAACTGAACAAGGAGAGTTAAATGTAATACTACTATTTACATGTATGCATATCAAGGATTGACAAGGAATATATTCAGGACACAATCTGTTACTTCAGCTTCGTAGTCCACGGAAAGCAACTCCTACAAGCATAATATATAGATTGTGTACTTCTGTCTAGCAGAAGAAAAAATAGTAGTCTTGCACTGATGAGTTTATCTTTAATCCAAAAAATAGTAGTCCTTATGTGGGAAAGCAGAGTTGCAAGTTTTGAAGTGTTGAAATTCCTACGAGTAATGTAACGCCCAATGCCTTAGGAGATATCGACATTGTCCCCACTTTTGACACCAGACCCAAACCCAATGGCTACTGCTCTTAGGTTTTAGCAAATGCTCCACTACCCTCCCATAATGTCTCTACAGGTACTACATTTGAGCTCGCACGTATAACCTAAGCTACTGAAACTCTACCAAGTGACTTGGAATTATTAATTACCAGTAGTGTTATCCTTATTTTCAAGCATAATTGAATCTTTAGCCGTAAACAAAACGCGAACGGATGTTTAGGTGGTCCCTTGTGTGTTTGTGAGGTCAATAATCAAGTCTTTAGGAGACCCCTTATGTTTATACGTATAGAGTCAATCGTCGAAGTCTTTAGTAGGTCCCTTGCATCTATCTCATATCAAATAGCTTTCTGTGAAGTCTTATAGCAAATCTTTATATAACACTATCTAGGAATTTAATTTGGTTATGGTCTAATTTGGTTTTTTGGTCAAATATGGTGTCTTCTTTATTGAGTCAACTCTATAATAATCCCCTCCAGAGACTAGACAAATCTTTCTTTAAGCTCCTTTCACTTAATCATGGAGCTCACTGCTCAGGTTGATTTGCTTACTTGTTGTAATAATCTTCACTGTGGAACAGTTTCATGAGTAGTGTGGAACAGTTTCATGAGTAGCGTGGGGATTGTCTGGTGTTTCCCTAGTTCTATTACAGATCTCATGGTGGCCTGGAAAGGTATCAAAGGAAGTAAACATAAGAAGGCCATTCTCAACATAATACCCAAAGCCATCCTTTGGGCAGTTTGGAGTGCTAGAAACGATGGGATTTTCAGAGACAAAATTCGGTCGATAGAGTACATCTTCTTCGCGGCTAAATGTCTTATTTACCACTGGAGCAGATCGTATGGGTGGGCCAAAACTTATACGTTTACTAGCATGGTTGAGTCGTGGGACAGTTTTTTGAGTTATCTTTAATGTTTAGTTTTCGTCCTCGCCCATTTGTTATTGGGCTGACATTTTGGGGTGGTGTTTTTGGTGTGGTTTTTTGTGATTGTCTTTCTGTCCTGTTTTTCTTGTTTTCTTTCGGCTACTCTAGCCGAGTGTAATCCCCTTCATCGCTTCGTTTCAATATATTTAATCAAAGTATTCAAAAAAAAAATAATAATCTTCACTGTACTCCGATAGAGAGAAAAGCTCTTATGAACTCCAAGCTCTTATGAAGTGAACACCCGAGTCTTGATTGTCATGAGAATATGTTTATAAGAGAAGCTCTTATAAACTTCAAGCATGATCTTAGTAATCCTTAAATGAACTCTCGTCTTGGGTTGGTAATGATTGCTCTAAAGGGAACGGAGTAATCTGCGAAAATAAAACTGAAAGTTATGTTTTGGTTGAGTGGTGAACTTAATCCTTCTCTGTTGTAGTTAAAACATTTGTATCACTTGGACTTAGGTTGGATTAATTTCATGGTGATTCAGATACCAGCTTGGTTCACTACAGAATTTACAGTATCTTGGTCTATAAGGTAACCATTTTGATGGCAAGGTTCCTCCTCAGCTAGGTAACCTTTCAAGTCTTTATTATCTTGAATTGAGTTTTAATGAGTTGGAAGGGGAGATTCCAAAAACCATTTGATCGCTCGCTTTTCCCTCTTCGCTCCAAATAGTATTTCTCTTCGAGAATGTACTTTTTCAAAAATAAGTATTTTCTCGAAATGCGTTTTTTCAAAAGTTCCTTTCTCATAACCTTTTTCTTTTCAAAAGGTGTTTTTTTATTAATCGTTCTTTTCCAAACTTTTTTATTTTTTGGAAAAATAGTTTTCGTAAAAAAAAATGTTTCTTCAAAATGATATCTTTCAAATAGGTATAAATCTTTGGATATTTTTCCATTGCCAAACAATAAAATATCATTTAGAATTCGTGTATAAGTGAAATCATGAACCCCAAGAATCAATGAATTCCTAAATTAATGATGCTTTCGTTAAAAAACACCACACTATTTTTTTGTCCAAAGAGCTTTGTCTTTTGTGATGTTAGTGCTCATCTTGCTAGGAAATATATATATATTTTTTTTTGGAATCTGATAATTTCATTGATTAGGCAAAGCCAGGATGGATTACAATAAGAAGTTAAAAGAAAGAACAAAGCACAAAGAAGTAACCCTATGCCCACTACCTATGGAGGAGGCATTTTAGTTTCTATGTGACTTTAGTGGTTCCACCACTATCATGAGTTCATGACCCATTACCACCATACGGTTCCCTTGGTTCAGTAACTAACTTTGAGTGGGTCAAAGTTTGTAACCGTTTCTTCACCACGGACTAGAGTGATCGAAAAACTTCCATCGGCCGTCGGTCGGGATCCTTCTCCCATTGTCAGTCCAGCATCTTCCTCCATGAAACCAGAAGCTTGAATTTGAACATGAACAAAGGATCATACTGAATCAAAATCATGTTCAATCGTAGATTTGTCTGGTTCACATATTAATTGCATGCAATTCTCAATCACATCCAAATCTATCATGAAACTAATTGTTCTTGGAGATAGTTCTTTCTCCTCACTTTTTTTTGTTGCAAGGGAAAAAATATTCTTTCTCCTCACTTGAATTTGTCTTATAACATTTTTCTTCACTTAACAATGAAAAAATATGGTCAATATTCTAATTTGGCTGGCTACTTTCTGCAAAAATATGGTCAATCTGACTCATTAGCCCACAGCCTAATCTTCTCAATACATTACCTTTGTGTGAAGTCAACGACCAAGTCTTCATTAGTCCCTATCACTAAATATCTATGTCGTCCAGTCTTTACTGTATTTAAACTCTATGGTGAAATGAAGGAATGGATCATTGTACATGTCCTTTCTTTGAAGACATGGAGCTTATAATTAGATTATTGATAATGGCTGCTATTTCCTTTCTTTCATCAAACATGATCAAGTTTAATGCTGCTTGCAATCCGAGAGAGAGAGAAGCTCTTATGAACTTCAAACATAATCTTAGTGATTCTTACGATACAATCTCGTCTTGGGTTGGTAACGATTGCTGCACATGGAACGGAGTAATCTGCAAAAACATAACTGACGGTAATGTTGTTGAACTTCAACTTAGCGGCGGTCTTCGGTTGAGTGGCGAACTGAATTCTTCTCTGTCGGAGTTGAAACATTTGTATTACTTAGACTTGAGTTTCAACAATTTCACGGGGACTAAGATACCAGCTTTCGTCGGTTCACTTCAAAATTTAAGCTATCTTAATCTAGAAGGTAGCGGTTTTACTGGCAATATTCCTCCTCAGCTCGGTAACCTTTCAAGTCTTTATTATCTTGATTTGAGTTTTAATGAGTTGGAAGGGGAGATACCAAAAACCTTGGGAAATCTTTGCAACTTGGAGGTATTAAATTTGTCTCGAAACAAACTTCAAGGAGATATATCATCAATATTATTTAGAAATTCATCATCTAGATGTTTTGGGAACAAATTGAAAACGTTAGACTTGGGATATAATCATCTCATTTCTGGACGATTACCTGATGAATTGGGAAGTCTTGAGAATCTGCAAGAACTGTATCTTTCAAGTAACTCATTTTCTGGTTCAATTCCTACGTCACTGGGAAGATTATCATTTTTGAGAGAGTTAGATCTTGAAGATAACAAGTTAAATGGGGTTTTGCCACAAAGTTTCTCGAACCTCTCGAATTTACATACATTGCTGATCTCCAATAACATGCTAGAAGGTGATGTAACAGAAGCTCACTTCACCAATCTTAATAAACTGGAAAGGTTACATATCAGTTCTATGGTTCTAAACGTGACACGTGACTGGGTTCCTCCTTTTCTACTTCTAAGTGTATTCCTGAGGAATTGTTCAGTAGGAGATCGATTTCCTGAATGGTTACGGACACAAACATACCTCGAAGAAATAGACATATCGAATGCACGATTATCTGGTTCAATTCCTAGTTGGTTTTTGAACATGACTTCGGAATTATACACATTAAATTTATCGCACAATCAACTTGAGGGGGACTTGTCAAATGTGTTATCGAAAAGTAATCCAGTTAATGCTGCCTATATTTACTTGAACTCAAACAGATTCACAGGTAACTTGCCATTTATATCTTCTGATGTCAGGGTACTTGATCTTTCCAGAAATTACCTTTCGGGGCCTATTTCTATTTTGCTGTGTAATCCGGCAAAAGATATGAATTCCTTAGAACTTCTGGATCTTTCAGAAAATCAACTATCTGGAATTCTTCCTGATTGTTGGTCTCCCTGGAGATCTTTGTTTTTTATAAGTTTCCATAGCAACAACATAACAGGGAATGTTCCAAGTTCTATGGGCTTTCTTCGTCTACTTGAAATGTTGCATTTACAAAAAAATTCACTCAATGGAGAATTACCTTCCTCATTGCAAAATTGTACGGAGTTGAAGGTAATCGATCTTGGTGAGAACAGACTCACAGGTGCAATACCAACATGGATAGGAGAAAGCCTTAAGGATAAACTCAGAGTTCTCCGACTACATTCTAATAAGTACCATGGTGAAATTCCTCGACGACTTTGTTACCTTATTAGACTTCAAATATTGGATATGGGGCATAATAATCTGTCCGGATCAATTCCAAAATGCTTTAGCAATTTTAGTACTATGGCTTCAAACCAACACCCTAATTCTGGTGTTTATTTCAATTATACTCTAATTAGTGACAAAAACGTAGTAGACTTTGTGGTCAAAGGTAAGGAAATGGCATACGTAGAAAGTTTGCTTAAACTTGTAGCTGGTATCGACCTTTCAAGTAACAATTTATATGGCGAGATCCCCGAAGAACTAACCTATCTGTTCGGACTGCAAACATTGAACTTAGCAAATAATAGTTTTACCGGAAGAATTCCAAAAGGAATTGGTCATTTAAACTCACTTGAATCGCTTGATTTATCGAACAACAGATTATCGGGTTCAATTCCTCAAAGCTTGGCAAATTTAACTTTCGTAAGTTACTTAAACTTGTCATATAACAACTTGTCAGGGACAATTCCATCAAGTACCCAACTGCAAAGTTTTTCCGAGTTGAGCTATACAGGGAACCATGACTTATGTGGTCGTCCACTCATGAACTGCAATGAAGATGAACCTCGAAAAGCACCAAATGGTGACGGTGAAGGATCAATGGATGAAGAGGAAGATTGGATTGAGATGAAGTGGTTTTATATGGGGTTACCATTAGGATTTGTGGTAGGTTTTTGGTGTTTGTGGGGTGTTTTATTGGTGAACAAGACTTGGAGGTATGCTTATTTTAGGTTTTTGGATGATATAATATACAAACTCTCTCCTTGTCTGAAGCAGAAGAAGAAATAGTAGTCTTGCACCGATGAGTTTTATCTTTAATGTAATAATACACTTTATAGTTATAATATATATCTCAAGTTTATGTGGTGCCGAATTCCAAACCTCAAGAGAAAACTTATCTAGCCAGGATTCAGGAAATTCCTCAGAGCATGGTGAACTTAAGTCTTTTGAGTCACTTAAACTTGTCATATAATAATCTCAGGGAAAATTACATCAAGTACCCAACTTCAAAGTTTAAACGGGTCGAGTCGTATGGAGAAACACACAGCGAAAGAGGAAGGATTTGCTTATGGGGTTTTGTATTGTATTTATAGGGTATCAGTCATGGAGATTTGAAGCTTTGTGTGCGAAACCAGAGTTGGAAGATTTGAAGGGTTGAAATTCCCTACGAGTAATGTAACGCCCCATGTCTTAGCATATATCATTATTGTTCCCACTTTTGTCACCTAGACCCAAACCCAATGGCTAGCAAATGCTCCACTACACCTCCCATTAGGTCTCAACAGGTACTAAGTTTGAGCTCGCACATATAACCTAGGCTCTTGACACTTTACCAAGCGATGTGAGACTATTACAATTTACAAGTAATGCTATCGTTGTTTCAAGCATGATTGAATCTTTAACCGTAAACAAAACGCGAAGGGATGTTTATGTGGTCTCTTGTGTGTACGCAAGGTCACTAATGAAGTCTTTAGGAGACCCCTTATGTCTATAATATATAGAGTCAATTGTCGAAGTCTTTAGTAGGTCCCTTGCGTCTATGTCATATAAAATAGTTTTATGTGAAGTCCTATAGCAAATCTTTATATAGCACTATCTAGGAATTTAACTTGGTTATGGTCCAATGTGTTTTTATGGTCAAATATGGTGTCTTCCTTAATAACTCTATAATAATCCCTCAAGAGACTAGACAAATCTTTCTTCAAGTTCCTTTTACTTAATCATGGAGATCATATTGATTTGCATACTTGTTGTAATCTCTACATACTTATTAGAAAGTGTTGTTGTGACTGAAACTCACTTTGCCAATCTCACAAGACTGAAAGTATTAGATGTTGATTCTTTGGTTATAAACGTCAGTCGTTAATGGGTTCCTCCTTTTCAACTATGGTCCAACCTTGCAAAAAAAAAAACTATTGTCCAACCGTTGTACACATCACCTTGTATGGACAAGACGTTAATGATATAAATACACACCAAATGAGATTCTCGTTCATAGGACTGGTAAACATTTAGAAGTCCAACACTGGTGACACTCACTTGAGTCCAAAACCTACATGGCTCTTTGCTCTGGAAGTGATAACTGGAAGCATAGTAGGTTTCATCTTACTATTTGCTCTTCTTGTGGCTATATGAGCACCTCCTCTGAAAGTCCTTTTGTTTCTATTCATTTCATATACACAACTTAATCATGATTCTGAGATTACCGATATTCTTCAGACGGTGAAGGGTGTAAATTATCATGGAGAAGACGCATCAAAATCATTATAGGCATTGCTCGTGGTATAAGATAATTTGCACACAGAACTTGAACCTCCATTCACAATATCTGCACTAAACTCTACATCAATCTATCTCACAGAAGATTTTTCTCCCAAGGTATGCTCAAATACATTCTCAGAAAGATAAAATTATCGAAGTCGTGTAGAAGACTATCTAAGAATCAGTTCAAGATCGTGACTCAGATTTAACTATGAATTTTTTTTTTTTTGAAGAAATGCTATCTATGCTATCACAAGGAATTCTCATATCTTACGTACATTGATCATTTACTCTGTGTAGCTGGTTGATTTCGAAAGATGGAATACTGTACTTGCAAGGGTGGAGAATAAGTCGAGTCTCATCAGCAACGGAGATAAAAAGTTTCCAGAATTATCAAACAAAAAATCATATTGACTCATGAATATGTGAAATCATAAACCCAAAGGATCAATGAATCCCTGTATTAATGATTACTTCGTCCAAAACACCATACGTTTTTTTTGTCCATAGAGCTTTGAGGTTTTATGATGTTAGTGCTCATCTTGCTACGAAATGTTACGTGCAACTCAACTTGAATCACATACAGATGTTTAGGCGGTCCTTTCATCCTTTGTGTATATGTGAAGTCAATACTCAAGTCTTTGGCAGACCCGAATATGTATTGTATGGAGTCAATCATCCAAGTCTTTAGCAGGCTCCTTGTGTCTATTTCACGCAAAATATCAAATAACTCGATGTGAAGTCTAAGAGGACTCATGAATTCATGATTCCTTCGTCCAAACACACCATAGGTTTTTTTTTTGTCCAAAAGAGAGCTCTGGCTTTTATGATGTTAGTGCTCATGTTGTTAGGAAACATTGCATGTAACTCAATTTGAATCCCTTCCAAGTCTCTCTCGAAACTAACTGCTCTTGGAGCTAATTTCTGCCAAAGGTTAATTAGAAAGGGAAAAATTAGAAACTGATTAACACATTACCTTCATGTCGTGAGAATATGTTTAAAATCCTCGTTTCAACCTCTATTGCAGCTAGACAGTTGGTAAGTTTCACAATTGCGAACAATTGATGTCTATTATGTACAGTCAACGACTAAGTATTGACTAGTCTTGTCATGATACAGAATATATAAGTAAGTCAGTCAAGTCTTTAGTAGGTCCCTTTTGTGTATTCATGCATACTGAATGATCAAATGAATGAATGGAGCAAAATTTCAGAACCATTAACTATTAACTGTCTCTCTTGGAAGACATTGTACATGTCCTTAACTAATTAAATCATGATCATGGAGCTTATAATTAGATTATTGATAATAGCTGCTATTTCCTTTCTTCTTGTATTTTTGTCAAACATGATCAAGTTTAATGCTGCTTGCAATCCAAGAGAAAGAGAAGCTCTTTTAAACTTCAAACATAACCTCAAAGATCCTCACAATGAACTCTCGTCTTGGGTTGTTGGTAACGATTGCTGCAAATGGAACGGAGTATTCTGCAGCGAAAACATAACTGAAGGTGATGTTGTTCAGCTTCAACTTAGGGGTTTTTGGTTGAGTGGTGAACTGATGAATTCTTCTCTATTGGAGTTGAAACATTTGTATCACTTAGACTTAAGTTTTAACAATTTCTACGGCAGACAGATACTAGCTTTTTTGTGTTCACTTCAGAATTTACAGTATCTCAATCTATTAGGTAACTCTTTGGCTGGCAAGGTTCCTCCTGAGCTAGGTAACCTTTCAAGTCTTTATTATCTTGATTTGAGTTTTAATAAGTTGGAAGGGGAGATACCAAGAACCTTGGGAAATCTTTGCAACTTGGAGGTATTATTTTTGTCTATAAACAAGCTTCAAGGAGAGATATCATCATTATTATTTACAAATTCATCTATATGTTCTGCGAGCAAATTGAAATCGTTAAACTTGGGATATAATCATCTACTTTCTGGACGATTACCTGATGAATTGGGAAGTCTTGAGAATCTGCAAGAACTGTATCTTGCGGGTAACTCATTTTCTGGTTCAATTCCTACGTCACTGGGAAGATTGTCAATATTGAGAGTGTTAGATCTTAGCGAAAACAAGTTAAATGGGTCTTTGCCAGAAACTTTCGGAAACCTCTCGAGTTTACAAGAATTGCGGATTTCGAACATATCGATTTGCCAATCTCACTTTCTCAATCTCACAAGACTGGAAGTATTAGATATTGATTCTTCAGTTCTAAAAGTGAGCCATGACTGGGTTCCTCCTTTTCAACTCCAAGAAGCACAACTTCGAGATTGTTCAGTAGGACATGGATTTCCTGAATGGTTAAGAACCCAAAGAGGTCTACTAAGAGTAGACGTATCTAATGCTAGAATATCTGGTTCAGTTCCTAGTTGGTTTTGGAACATGACTTCCCAATTAGAGTATTTAAATATATCACACAATCAACTTGAGGGGGACTTATCAAATGTGTTATTGAAAACTAACTCATCGATTGGAAGAGGTATTTACTTGAACTCAAACAGATTCACGGGTAACTTGCCACTTATATCTTCTCATGTCGAAAAACTTGATCTGTCAAGGAATTCATTTTCAGGTCCTATTTCGGTTTTACTATGTAGTCCTACAGAACATCTGAATCACTTGGCCTTTCTTGATCTTTCTGGGAATCTTCTATCTGGAGAACTTTCTGATTGTTGGTTTTACTGGACGTCTTTAGTTCTTATAAGTTTGGAAAACAACAATATAACAGGGAACATTCCAAGTTCTATAGGGTTTCTACTACAACTTCAGACGTTGCGTTTGCAAAACAATTCACTCGATGGAGAATTGCCTCCCTCGTTGCGAGATTGTGCTAAATTGAGGATAATCGATCTTGGTGAGAATAGACTTGTGGGTAGGTTACCAACATGGATAGGAGAAAGCTTTAAGGAGCTTGTCATTATGCGGCTACATTTGAATATGTTTTATGGTGAAATTCCTAGAGAACTTTGTTACCTCAATATGCTTCAAATATTGGATATGGGTCATAACAATCTATCAGGATCAATTCCAAGATGTTTTAGAAATTTTAGTAAAATGGGTTCGAAGTTTTACCCAAATATAGGTATTTACAACTACTATGTTACTGGCAAAGATACAACTATGAATTTTGCTGGTGCTTATTTATACACAGAAATGAAACTTGTGGTCAAAGGTAAAGAATGGCTATATGGAGACATCTTGCTTAATCTTGTTGCAGCTATCGACCTCTCAAACAACAATTTAGACGGAGAGATCCCCGAAGAACTAACATATCTCTTCAGATTGTTAACGTTGAACTTAGCAAATAATAGTCTGATAGGAACAATCCCAAATAAAATTGGTCTTTTAAGTTTACTTGAATCGCTTGATTTGTCAAACAACAGATTATCGGGTTCAATTCCGCAAAGCATGGTGAATTTAACTTTCCTTGGTTATTTGAACTTGTCATATAATAACTTGTCAGGGAAAATTCCTCAGGGTCACCAACTTGGGACTTTTCCTGAGTTTAATTATATTGGAAACCATGATCTTTGTGGTTCTCCACTCAAGGAATGCGATCAAGATGGACAACGTCAAAAAGCACCAAATGGTGACGATGAAGGATCAATTGCGGACGATGAAGATTGGATCGAGATGAAATGGTTTTATATGGGTTTACCATTAGGATTTGTGGTAAGTTTTTGGTGTTTGTGGGGTGTTTTATTGGTGAAAAGCTCTTGGAGGTATGCTTATTTTAGGTTTCTAGATGATATAATATACAAACTCTCTCCTTCTCCGAAACAGAAGAAAAAATAGTAGTCTTGCACTTTTGAGTTTATCTTTAATGTAATAATACACTTTGCTGTTTTGTAACTGGACAAGAAGAATCTGTGTCGAGTTTATAGTTATATTATATATCTCAAGTTTATGTGGTACGAAATCAGAGCTCCTTCATGGAGATGCTTCAAATACCAAAACCTCAAGTTTGAGTCACTTAATCTTGTCATATAATAAATCTATCAGGGAAAATTCCATGAAGTACCCAACTTTGAAGTTTAAACGGGTCGAGTTGTACGGAGAACGACACAGCGAAAGAGGAAGGATTTGCTTATGAGGTTTTTGGATTGTATTTATAGGGTATCAGTCATGGAGATTTGTGTGGGAAACCAGAATTGGAAGTTTTTAAGGGTTGAAATTGCCTATGAGTAATGTAATGTCCATGTCTTAGCAGATATCGATATTGTTCCCACTTTTGACACCTAGATACAAACCCAATGGCTACCGTTTTAAGGTTTTAGCAAATGCTCCACTACCCCTCCCATAAGGTCTCAAGAGCTACTAAGTTTGACGTCGCACATATAACCTAGGCTCTTGACAGTTTACCAAGTGATGTGAGACTATTACAAGTAATGCTATTCTTATTTACAAGCATAATTGAATCTTTAACCGTAAACAAAACGCGGACAGATGTTTAGGTGGTCTCTTGTGTGTACATAAGGTCAATAATGAAGTCTTTAGGAGACCCTTATCTCTATATATAGAGTCAATTGTCGTAGTCTTTAGTAGGTCCCTTGCGTCAAGGTCATATCAATGTTCAAGAACTGTTCAAGACTGACTAACCTCTCACAGAGCTTTTCAAGAACCTCAATTGTAGACAGGTGGTAAGTCTCGCAACTGCGAACAATTGATGTCTATTATGTACAGTCAACGACCAAGTCTTCACTAGTCTTGTCATGATACAGAAAATGTAAGTCAGTCAAGTCCTTAATGATCAAATGAATGAATGGAGCAAGATTTCAGAACCATTAGCTATTAACTATCTCTATATATATATATGAACTCTTACTTTCTTTAAAGAAGTTGTACATGTCCTTGTTTAACTAATTAAATCATCATGGAGCTTATTAGATTATTGATAATTGCTATTTCCTTTCTGTTATCTTCATCAAACATGATCAAGTTTAATGATGCTTGTAATCCAAGAGAAAGAGAAGCTCTTTTAAACTTCAAACATAATCTGATAGATCCTTTCGGTGAACTCTCGTCTTGGGTTGGTAACGATTGCTGCGAATGGGACAAAGTAATATGCAAACACAAAACTGAAGGTGATGTTGTTCAACTTCAACTTAGAGGTTTTTCGTTGAGTGGCAAACTAAACTCTTCTCTGTTGGAGTTGAAACATTTGTATTACTTAGACTTAAGTTACATCAATTTCAGGGGGATTCAGATACCAGCGTTCTTGGGTTCACTTCGGAATTTACAGTATCTTGATCTACAAAGCTGTGGTTTTACTGGCAAGGTTCCTCCTCAGCTCGGTAACCTTTCAAGTCTTTATCATCTTGATTTGAGTTATAATAAGTTGGAAGGGGAGATACCAATAACCTTGGGAAATCTTTGCAACTTGGAGGTATTACATTTGTCTTATAACAAGCTTCAAGGAGAGATTTTATCAACATTATTTACAAATTCATCTAGATGTTCTGCGAACAAATTGAAATCGTTACACTTGGGATATAATCATCAACTTTATGGGCAATTACCTGATGAATTAGGAAGTCTTGAGAATCTGGAAGAATTGATTCTTGCAGGTAACTCATTTTCTGGTTCAATTCCTACGTCACTAGGAAGATTGTCATTGTTGAGTGTGTTAGATCTTGACTATAACAAGTTAAATGGGTCTTTGCCAGAAAGTTTATGGCATCTGTCAAATTTAAAAAAATTGGCAATCTCCCATAACATGCTAGAAGGTGATGTAACAGAAACTCACCTGACCAATCTTACTAAACTGGAAATATTATATATCAGTTCTATGGTTCTAAACGTGAGTCGTGACTGGGTTCCTCCTTTTCAAATTCGATATTTAGAACTTCGAAATTGTTCAATAGGACATCGATTTCCTGAATGGTTACGGACACAAAAAGACCTCCAGGAAGTAGACATATCCAATGCGCGATTATCTGGTTCAGTTCCTAGTTGGTTTTGGAACATGACTTCCCAATTCTTGTTTTTAAATATATCACACAATCAACTTGAGGGGGACTTATCAAATGTGTTATTGGAAAGTAACTCGACGATTGGAGGAGATATTTACTTAAATTCAAACAAATTCACAGGTAACTTACCTCTTATATCTTCTTTTGTCGGCACACTTGATCTTTCAAGGAATTCATTTTCAGGTCCTATTTCAGTTTTACTATGCAGTACTCCTGTACAATATCGGAATTACTTAGTCTTTCTTGATCTTTCTGATAATCTTCTGTCTGGAGGACTTTCTGATTGTTGGTTTCAATGGACATCTTTGGTTCTTATAAGTTTGGAAAACAACAATATAACAGGGAACATTCCAAGTTCTATAAGGTTTCTACTAAAACTTGAGACGTTACTTTTGCAAAACAATTCTCTTGATGGAGAATTGCCTCCGTCATTGCGAGATTGTGCTAGATTGAGGATAATAGATGTTGGTGAGAATAGATTTGTGGGTAGGTTGCCAACATGGATAGGAGAAAGCTTTAAGAAGCTAGTCATTATGCGGCTACATTCAAATATGTTTTACGGTGAAATTCCTAGAGAATTTTGTTACCTCAATATGCTTCAAATATTGGATATGAGTGATAACAATCTATTCGGATCAATTCCAAGATGTTTTAGCAATTTTAGTAGAATGGGTTCGAAGTTTTACCCAAATATAGGTAATTACAACTACTCGAGTACTCGCAAGGGTATGACTTTGACTAGAAGTGATGTTTATTTTTACACAGAAATGAAACTTATGGTCAAAGGTAAAGAATGGCCATATGGAGACTTCTTGCTTAATCTTTTTGCAGCTATCGATCTCTCAAACAACAATTTACACGGAGAGATCCCCGAAGAACTAACATATCTCTTCAGATTGTTAACGTTGAACTTAGCAAATAATAGTTTGATAGGAACAATCCCAAATAAAATTGGTCTTTTAAGTTCACTTGAATCGCTTGATTTGTCGAACAACAAATTATCTGGTGCAATCCCTCAGAGCATGGTGAACTTAACTTCCCTTGGTTACTTGAACTTGTCATATAACAACTTGTCAGGGGAAATTCCTTTAGGTACCCAACTGCAAAGTTTTTCCGAGTTGAGCTATATCGGAAACCATGATCTCTGTGGTCTTCCACTCAATAAATGCGACGAAGATGGACAACATCAAAAAGCACCAAATGGTGAAGGTGAAGGATCAATGGAGGACAATGAAGACTGGATTGAGATGAAATGGTTCTATATGGGGCTACCATTTGGATTTGTGGTAGGTTTTTGGTGTTTGTGGGGTGTTTTATTGGTGAAAAAGTCTTGGAGGTATGCTTATTTTAGGTTTTTGGATGATGTAATATACAAACTCTCTCCTTGTCTGAAGCAGAAGAAAAAATAGTGGTCTTGCACTGATGGGTTTATCTTTAATGTAATAATAAACTTTGCTTTTTGTAACTGAACAAGAAGAGTTCGTGTCGAGTTTATAGTTATAATATATATCTCAAGTTTATGCAGTACGAAATCAGAGCTCCTTCATGGAGATGCTTCGAATACCAAAACCTCAAGTTCATGTGGTACCAAATTAGTCTAATTTATATAAAACATGAAGAACTCTTGATACGAATACGAAAACAACACAAAGTATCCCAATTTACGACAATCTTATGTTTCGAAATTTATACCCAGAGAGAAAATAATGCAAAAAAGGTGGAAAAAGATGTTTCAATAGGGAGGAATAACTTAAGCTTTAAAGAGCTCGGGCTTTAATGATGTCCATGCTCATCTCGCTAGGATCTGTCGCCTGCAACTCAACTTGAATGCCATCCAATTCTCTCTTGAATCTGTCCTTGGAGCTAGCATACAACATCTTGCTCCTCACCCTTGATGTATCCGGTGACCTACATATATCAAAGAAGCAAAATTGTCGTTACGCATTTAAAGATGACTAAAGCTCCACTAAGCTTTATATTTTTAGAAAACACAAACAAACAGACAAACAAAAATAATGTTTGGAATGTTACCAGGCAACGAAGAAAATTTTGCTCTTCTGGCAATTTTCATTGGTTGTGAAATCAAAATCGTAAACAGCATAACGACATTCATTTTCGGGTAAGCAAGCAGTGAAATCTTCATAGCTCTCATCAGGTTGTCCAAGTCTTTCAACAGCTACCTGTTGTATTTTCTCCTCAATCTTAAACACAATAAATCGATAGTTTCTTTTCGCTTTCAATTCCAAAAACTTGAGCTTACACTCATCATTCACTGCCATTCCAGACGCCGAATTCGCCTACTCCATCGAAATTCATACGACAAATTTGGAAGTCATATAGACAAACATATATTTATTTACCAATCTAATTTTAATATAAAACTTAATCTAAACAACAAGACATAATTAATGTTAACATACAAAATGCTTTTGAAAACTAAATCTACTTGAGTTCTTGATGATTTTCATGTTTTTACGAGTTGACTTTACATGATTAACAAGATTGTCTTAGAAACTTTGGATCTTTATTCAAGGAAAAAATAGTTTACAGTTGAAAAAAAAGAATTCATTCAATCATCAATCAATACGTAGACCGTAGTACATACATATCATATAGATCAATGACATGAAACAAGAAAAACTAGACAGACTCTAACCATAAAACACGAATCGCAATTAGGTAGACTTTGGGCAGAAACCTTATGTGGTTTGTTGTGATTCTTGTTTCGGATTATTCACAACAAACCACGTAGGATTCATGCTCAGATTCTACCAAGTTTTTCTTGTTCGCTGTCATCGCTCATAGAGAGGGAAGAGAGGTAGAAATTAGAGAGAAAGGGAAGAGACATGTACCATTGGGAAATGCAATGAGGATGCAATTGTGTAGATGAAAATGGTAGAATAAGAAGAGAGAGATGGAGGAAATTGGGACTTGAGAGAGAAGAAGAAGAATTAAGGTTATGAATTCTGATGTTTTGTGGGAGAAATTCCCTTTTTAGTTTTTGTGGTATTGATAATGTCCACACTAATCTAAAGTTGTTGTTTTCCTCATTCTATTTTTTTTTTTTTTGAAAATGTCGTTTGGTTAGTTATGTTCTCTTGGTTTCTATTTTGTACAAATTTTTAAGATGTTTTGACCAAATCATCATCAAATTTCCCTTTCATTAAGGAGTTCCTCAATGAATCATTCTACCAAGTACCAACAAATTAACATCAATCCATATATTCTATTTTTATAGTCTTAATTATTTATATTAGAATTACGTTCACCTAAATAAAATCTTACCGTACAACTGTTGTAGCTTTTGCTGTATCAATGATCTACTTTTGTTCAGGAACACTAATTTTTTTATTAACATACAAACTTAGATATCACGAATTAACCAAGATAATAATACGATTAATAAAATTAGTGCTCCCCACGAAGAAGATGACTCTTTTCATTTCCAAAGATATTATTAATTCTTTAATAGGTTATTATATGGTTTTTGGCTAAACCAACCCCTAAGGGCATAGGCAACCGCATTCGAACATTTGAGTAATTTTGTTGGTGCCACCAGAGTTTTAGTTCCAACCAACTCAAAGGCAAATTGGAGAGGGGGAGTGAGAGGAAAAGGGGCGCCTTAACACTTTGGGAAGTGCCAATAAGTGACCCTATAGTGCCTCGTCCAGACCAACCAGACATCTATCAGCAACACTAATTACAATTGCTAACACAACCCCCTCCTGCGTCTAAGCAAGTCTTTACTAAGCTATAAGAAGTCGAATTTAGTAAAACTCTCGGTGGTCGTATAACGTTCCAAATCACATTATTTCGGTAGGTCTTACATTACCGACCCTCGTCGTGGCTTTGCGCAGGTAGGGACAGATTTTCAAGCCATTTTAGTAGAGCACTTGTTGTGGGGTGCGTAGTTGATATAAATATAGTTTACCATCATTCTAGTCTCTATCTCCAAGTTGAGCTATTGATCATTTGTACGTGACAAATCTAAACATATGATTCGGCCGTTATAGAATTTTTGAAATACTGTTAAATTCACGATTATGTGATAATCGGAGATATGAATTTAAAGTAAAAGACACGATAATTTAACGTGGTTCGGTCGAATACTCAAGACCTACATCCACGGAGAACAACTTCTTTATTAATAATTCACCACATACAATTGTATGTGGGTTTGATCGGTTACATTGGTCAGACATAACTCGATGAGTTTGATTCCTCGAACCCTCTCCTATTTATAGATGACTTAGGGTTTAGGGTTTCCTAGTTTCTGATTACTAAACTAGGAAATAATACAAAATCTATCTAATATTACCATTAGATAGTTACAAGAGATATTCTGAATATAAGAAACTAAATCTTCACATATCTTCAATATATCTTGATCGTCGGATCACGTCTTCTCGATCCGTCACGTACATACACGTGTTACACACGTATATTATTTCTGCAACTTATCTTGACCGCCGGATCTCCTATTTTCGATCCGTCTTATGTAACGTATCCTATTAAATACGATATTAAACTTCTACAAATTAGAATTCCCACTCCATTAATTGTTAACCATTTTTTTGTTTACAAGGTACAAACCATTCATAGGTTATATAAAAGGAAGAAAAGAAGAAAACCCAAATTAGACTCAAAAGAGGAATTTGCTTGAGTAGGAAGATATCTAAGAATTAAGTGATCATAATGTATCACCAAATACTTGATAGCATCTATCTATCTAGCTTTTCACCTTTACTAGTGGAACTGTTCTATTCTACTGAAAACAACTCACATAACCTGTCCAATACTAAAAAGTTTGTCACCCTGGCTGAGGGTCAAGGGAGTATAGATTACTTTACTTCAATATAACTTCATCTTTTTGTTTCGAGAAAAAACATATTCTTTCCTATCTAGTTTCCTTTGGCTTTTACAAAAATGATAATATATTAACCAAGTGCCTATACTACCCCGAGTATGAGATTAGAAGAGTTGCTAACAACTCCAGACTTGAATAGTTACCAAGTTGGTTTTCATCTTCTAGATCTTGGTACGTATTCACAACCGTTGAAGTATGTTTAATATCTTTAAGAGAAAATATAACAAGAAGAATCTCACATTATGAGGTTTGACTTCCTGAATGGAACCTGAGCCGCGAAGGATTGCATTTTTTTCTCTAATAAAGATTTTATGAGATTTCAAAACAACATAGGTCACACTATTACTATCAGCCAAAAACATCCTTCATTTGATTATACTACCTTTTTTTTAATGAATATCACATTATAGCTACCAACCACAGATATGATCAGTGTCTTTAGTTCTAATCTCCACCATTGGATCTTTCTCCTAGATTAAAACCAACCTCTCAGATTTCTTTTCCAACTTGGTTTTCAGTCAACGGCTGACATTGACCCCCACTTTAATAGCAATACTAGGACTATTGTACACCCCCATTTTTCTAAAACTTTTGATTTACACCCCCAATTGTATAAATGTCGTTAAAATCTTGTGAAGTAGAGCTTGTGCTAGTTGCACATACAATGTATGACGGAAATACCCTTTTTAATTCATCGTTCATCTTCATCTCCCAAAACCTAATTCTCAAACTTCTCTCCAAATTCAAACACTACTTCTAGAAATTTAATAAAACCTCCACTCATTATATAAATCAAGTGTTGATCTTCTAACATGGCAATGACAAATACCTTCCTAACATGTTATTGTCTAAAAATCTTCCATTATCCAATTTAAATCTAAGACATGAATCTATTTTTGGGGGTTTACCAGATGGACCAAATATTGTTGACCAACCACTAATTAATTCTCGATTTCCAGTCTGTTGAGCAGAAATTGAAATAGTAGTAGTTAATTGAGAACCAAGTTCATCATCTTTTACTTGGACTCCAATTTGAGGAATTGGATAAGTAAATGGAAGTTTGGAAGCTCCGTTCTAAATAGGGTTTTGAGAGGCGAAACTGTTGAGTTCTACCAACAATGATTTAGGTTGTTCCATGATGTTGTGCCTGCTTACTATTCTTAGAAATGGAGTACCACAAGCAGTGAAGCAAAAATAATACTACATCCATTAAATCCATATCGGATAATAATTTTGCTTCAATCGTATTAAAATCTAAATCTCCCCAAAGCATAACTATTTGATTAGAAGAAGAATGATGGAGACCATCAAGATGGGCCTCACGGCCGAACTAGTTAGAGGGCCTCATGGTCGAGTCCATTAGGGTTAGAGTTTAGGAGTTTCCATATTTTAGTATTTCCTACTAAGTCTAGGTTTAAAAGTTTCTATGTTTGAGTATCTTTGATATTTAGGAATCTTAGTTTGAGTCTATCTAGAAGTTTCTAAGTTCCTATAAAAGGAAGTCAGGTCTGTCCTTGTTATTCAGATCAGAGAATATTATGAATCAAGTTTATTGTTAATGAAGTTTATCGTTTATTATTAATCAAGTTTATCGTTTTATCGCTTTTATCTTTATTTCATCAGCTTTATTTCATTAGTATAGTTTAATTACAATGGTGGATTCCATTACTTTTACGCTTCCGCAACAATCTATATCAGCTGGTATTCAGAGCTTGAAGAATCTGGGAACGAAAGATGAAATTTTTTTCATGGATACATCTCTCCTTGAATGTTGGAATTTTTTTCCACGTTTAGGTTGGGATCCCTTTCGAGATTCAAAACAATTTTATGTAGATCGAAAATATCAAGAAAAAATTAATACCGTCTCTAAAATTCCTCTATTCGACGGTCAATATCATATAAATTTTTGGATTCAACATATGGAAGATTGGTTCATAAACCAAAATATCCATGACGAAGATAAGGTTTTTCTCATCGAACAACATATGTCCGAAAGAATCTATGAACAATTCAATGCAATGCAATGGAGACTCATTAATCAAGGAAAAAAATTCGTAGACGATTGGACTACATTGAAAAGCATCTTCAGGTATGTTTTTCTTCCTTTAGATGAATATTTTTCATATGTGGAGACAAAGATTGAATCAAGTAGACAGTTCTCCAATGTTACTTCGGTCACCGTGTTCGATGGTATTGAAGAAGAAGTTTTTGACAAAAAGAACAAAATTTTCTCAATGACCGAGGAAGAAGAAGAACAAAGTGAATTATCCTCTATTAGCTTGAAAAAGTCAGTTCATTCTGATTTAGATTTGATCACGCCATATTCGAGTTTGGTTTATAAGCAACACGAAGATGAACGTGGGAAGATCGTTCAAGTGAAGGATTTCAAGGTTGATTTTTCCATAAAATATTATGTGGTGTTTGTGGTCTTCTTCATCAAATTAAAAGATGACGGGAGATGTTGCAATTTGTTGGAAGTTTCTTTCCTACATTTATTTTTGCAAGATTTTTTGCACTATAAGATTGAAGCTAGTGATTTCGTCCAAGTGGGTGTCCTTCGACCCCAATGCACCATTCGTTCATAGTGGGAATGAAGGATTACATTGTTCAGACTCACTTGAGGGCAAGTTCGTTCTCGGTCGGGGAGTATGATGGAGACCATCAAGATGGGCCTCACGGCCGAACTAGTTAGAGGGCCTCATGGCCGAGTCCATTAGGGTTTGAGTTTAGGAGTTTCCATGTTTTAGTATTTCCTACTAAGTCTAGGTTTAAAAGTTTCTATGTTTGAGTATCTTTGATATTTAGGAATCCTAGTTTGAGTCTATCTAGAAATTTCTAAGTTCCTATAAAAGGAAGTCAGGTCTGTCCTTGTTATTCAGATCAGAGAATATTATGAATCAAGTTTATTGTTAATGAAGTTTATCGTTTATTATTAATCAAGTTTATCGTTTTATCGCTTTTATCTTTATTTCATCAGCTTTATTTCATTAGTATAGTTTAATTACAATGGTGGATTCCATTATTTTTACGCTTCCGCAACAATCTACATCAAAGAATCTTGCACTAAAGCCTTACTGATGAAGTGGTGGTGGCTTTAACTTTTCTATTTAGAACGAAAGGCATTGGGGTGAATTTCTCTAAATTTATTTACAGAGATAATAGGAAACATGAGAGACAAAGAACAAAATAAAAGATGGTAGCTAAATACTCTTCAATGGCCTTACCTTGAGAGAAAAAGATGCAAACAACCCTAGAGAGAGAAAGAGATGAAGATGAACAAAGAGGCAAGATGATGTAAAGAAAGAATGAAAATATTTTTGAGTTTTGGGTACAATGGAGTAATTAGGTTTTACAACTAAGAAAAAGAGGAAATTTGAATTAGGGAGAGGGTATTTTCGGCATACACCACATGTGTATCTGGCACAAGCACTCCGTAACAGAATTTTAACGACATTTGCACTGTGTTGGGGGTGTAAATCAAAAGTTGTAAAAAAAATGGGGGTGTAGTCCTAGTATTGATATTAAAGTGGGAGTCAATGTCAAAATCTCCCATTCTTTAATTTCCAAACCACTCCCACTAATAATAAATAAAGACCCCCTGCCGTTAAATCTAACGGCGAATAACTCTTCTCCACTTCCTTTCTTCTATAAATATCAGTTCTCACTTCATTTCCCCCCAAAATTCTTATTTTCCCTCTCTTTCTCTCTCTAGAACTATCTTCTTTCTCTCTCAAAAATGCGTGAGATATTGCATATTCAAGGAGGTCAATGTGGAAACCAGATCGGAGCAAAGTTCTGGGAAGTAGTTTGCGCCGAACATGGAATCGATTCGACCGGAAGGTACCAAGGAGACTCTGAACTTCAACTCGAGAGAGTTAATGTTTACTATAACGAAGCTAGTTGTGGAAGATTTGTTCCTCGTGCTGTTTTAATGGATCTTGAACCAGGAACAATGGATAGTCTTAGATCTGGACCTTATGGTCAGATTTTCCGACCTGATAATTTTGTTTTTGGTCAATCCGGTGCCGGAAATAACTGGGCTAAAGGTCATTATACTGAAGGTGCTGAACTTATTGATTCTGTCTTAGATGTTGTTAGAAAGGAAGCAGAGAATTGTGATTGCTTACAAGGTAATCTTTATCCTCTTTCAATTTTCACTGATCTAGGGTTTTTAGTGTTCTCTGTGACGTTTTTGGTTAATTTTAGTGTTTCTGGTGTTCTTTGTGACGTTTTTGGTTAGTTTTTAGGGTTTCTAGTAGTGTTCTTTGTGACGTTTTTGGTTAATTTTTAGGGTTTTTGTTGAATTTTTTGTAGGGTTTCAAGTTTGTCATTCATTGGGAGGAGGAACTGGTTCAGGAATGGGAACTCTTTTGATATCAAAGATTAGAGAAGAGTATCCAGATCGAATGATGCTTACTTTCTCTGTTTTTCCGTCACCGAAGGTATCTGATACGGTTGTTGAACCTTATAATGCTACTCTTTCTGTTCATCAACTGGTTGAGAATGCAGATGAATGTATGGTTTTGGATAATGAAGCTCTTTATGACATCTGTTTCAGAACACTCAAACTCACCACTCCAAGCTGTGAGTCTCTCTCTCTCTCTAGCTGTAGAATTTTCTCACATGTGGATGAATTGCTTTTTTAGGGTTCCAGTTTTTATTACTTTTTTTAGCTGTCTGCCATTTTTGTTAGTTGTCAAGCTCTGAACTCTCAATATATTCTCCACATATCATAGTCCATAGTGTATTGACCTTATTGTCCTTAACAAACTTCCTCTTAGATTTGAACACAAAATACTATTGGGCCGAAAATAGAGGCAGACCACATTCTAAAAGCTTATGTGGTCATCCCGGACACCTCTATTGGTCCGGGTGTTTTTCTCTTCACATGCCCAGACCAATGGGGGCCGGCCACGTCAGTTTTTGGCTTGTGGTCGGCTTCCATTTTCGGACCATATACCAGTTCCGAACTAACACTAGAGCCTAATCGAAGAGCCAAGAAAGTGACCGAGATCCAAGGTGGACGATTGGATTCTGCCAGACCCATCAAGAGAGAAATTGGGGGTGAAATCCAGCCATCTAGCTAAGATTTTGGACAAATTTAGCCCAACCCATCAAGATATAGAAACAAAGGCGAAATCTAGCTGTCTGGCTCCGATTTCATAACTAGGGTAGTTTGGGAATATGGGTAATTTGAGATAAACTTTTTGCTCCTCTGATTTGATCAGGTGGTAAGAATAGATAATTCTTCTCTTTTTTTAATTGATTCAGTTGTGTCATGTGATCTTGGATCTTAATTTATTTATTTATTTTGCTGCAAATCTTGGTCATCTTTGAATTAATGGCTTCTGGTAGCGAATATTAGGGTGGTTGGGATTGCATATATAATATACTTATCTTGTGAGTCAGGTTTACCTGGATGTACCACATGCAGGACCCATAGTGGACCATTGTAAGACATAATTTAGTCAATTTAAAAGTAATCTGATTAGGTTAGGATTGATAATTAAATAATCTGATTAGGTTAGGGTTGATAATTAAATTATCTGATTAGGTTAGGATTGATAATTATATAATCTGATTAAGTTTTATGACAATTGCTTTATGAGGATACTTTTTTTTTACCGACAATTTAGTGGTTAGAACTATATGTCTAGCCTTAAGTTTATGCCTAAGTACAATTGAAGTAGGACCCATGAAAACTCGATATCTCATTTTCTTAATGTTTAGGTCCCAGTAGGTACCACTTGCCAAAAGATTATATTTTGGATAATGATAGAGAAATATGATATGAAGAAATAATGATGTTATCCACTTCATTGCAACTGCATTGAGTTTTATTATTGGTTTGTTTTTCCGAAAACAATCAAGTTGGTGCTGTCATTAAGCTACGCACTGTATTATGTTTGCTGCTTTGCCTAGATACTCTTTATTCTGCCTAAATAGATCCATCTGAGAGAGGCCAAGTAAGAAATGCTATTCGTGCCAATCTTTCCATAATCTGTACTCCTTACTATCCTGCCTAAATGGTAGTATTTTGTTGATTACCTCAAGGACAGTAGATGAAATGAGAAACTGTAAAATGTAATTTGTAGTGTAGCGTATGAGGACAGTAATGTAGAGAACCCATCATTTACGCCTTCTTCAAGATTCGTCATCTTAACAACAACCCTCTGGGTGGGATCTAACTTTATAATTAAGTGGCTAAATTAGAACTCAATTTGTTTTCAAATTGTGTTAATATTCCAACAGGAGATGAGAAAACGAGTTTTTGGAACAAGTTTTTGTTCATCTAGACACATGGATCATTTATCTTGTCAGGCAGTTCAGTTCACGAGTATTGTGAATGAAACAGGATCCCTCACATGGCTTTGGATCTTTTTAAAGTTCGTCTATGTGTTTTGTTAAATGATCATAAATTTTGTATTATGGATAGCATCATAAGCTTTATATATCATAATGTCTAAAGTTGTTTCATTTGCTTAAAATTGATCAGTTGGAGACTTGAACCACCTGATTTCTGCAACCATGAGTGGAGTAACTTGCTGTCTTCGCTTCCCTGGTCAGCTGAACTCCGATCTCCGCAAGCTAGCAGTTAACCTAATCCCATTCCCACGTCTGCACTTCTTCATGGTTGGTTTTGCACCTCTTACTTCCCGTGGATCCCAACAATATCGAGCCCTAACTGTACCAGAACTAACTCAACAAATGTGGGATTCGAAGAACATGATGTGTGCTGCTGATCCTCGCCATGGACGATACCTAACAGCCTCCGCCATGTTCCGTGGAAAAATGAGCACAAAAGAAGTCGACGAACAAATGATTAATGTGCAAAACAAGAACTCATCTTACTTCGTCGAATGGATCCCTAACAATGTCAAATCAACAGTCTGTGATATTCCTCCAACAGGTTTAAAAATGGCATCGACGTTCATTGGAAACTCGACTTCTATCCAAGAAATGTTTAGAAGAGTAAGTGAACAGTTCACGGCCATGTTCCGAAGGAAAGCTTTCTTACATTGGTATACTGGGGAAGGAATGGATGAAATGGAATTCACAGAAGCTGAGAGTAACATGAATGATTTGGTATCTGAGTATCAACAGTATCAGGATGCAACAGCTGATGATGAAGGAGAAGAGTATGAAGATGAAGAGGATTTTCAACAGAACTGATATACTAAGGTAGAGAGAGAAGAAAGTTTGAGATGATTTGGTTTGGTTGTGACTTGTGAGATGTAATGATGTTTTTCTTTTGATTGGTTCATGTAGTAACTGGTTTCTGTTTTATGTTGAAAAAAATGGTGACTGTTATGTTAACAAAGTGCCTAGACTATCTAGTGTTGATTATTGATGTTTTTCTAGTCTTGAGCTTGATATTCTTCGACCTTGTGAACTGATAACGAAAACTCTAAGTGCACAGATGGCTGACCAGTCTGTGCACTTGCACCCTCTCACGAGGGTGTGCGTTAGGAGGTTTGTGTGAGCTTTCAGCCTAACCTGCCAACCCTAGCCTCCTCCGGGTGTAACAATACAGATGGACTAGTTTGTACAAAATAAGAGGAAACAAAAAAGAACTTACAATTTCATATACTTTTCTTAATCCTAGTATATGGATTCACAAACCATGTCATTTGACAAAAGATTATTAACTTACTAATAAAACGAGCACCCTATACTTGCTGAAATTTTAAAAAATGAATAAGCAAACATCTCTAAAAGAATGTCGATAATTCTTCTATATTTTTTGTTTAAGCACCAAACTTGGGGACTTGAGCAGTTGAAACTTGAGACAGGAAATATTCAGAAACAATGCGACGTTGGATCTTTCCTGTGGCTGTCTTTGGAAAATCATCGGCGAAAAATACCTTCTTCGGTATCTTAAAGCTGGCTAGATTCTTCTTGCAGAAACTCAATATTTCTGATTCGTCAATTTTTGTCCCTTCTCTTCGAATTATTGCACAGTTTATCTATGTAACAAAAATGTAGTGTTAGCAAAAAATATCCAACCTGAAAATAGTTGGCAGCGAAAGATAAAAACAAAATAAACAGCTTAGTCTCTTTTCAGAAAAGTTCAACCACTCCCATACTTGGTGGATTGCGAATCAATGTGTGAGAGAGATAAATGAAACTGTTTAACAAATTGTCTCATTTTTGTGGACCCAAACGTCACATATAACCCGTGTTGTGGACGAAAATGTGATTACTACTTTTACGGTTAGGGTTTGATACACGATTGAGACGAGTCTTTTGACATCACATGACAGTTTCTTTTTTTTTCACGTAGTTGGTAGATATGGTAAAGAGACGAGTCTTTAGAATTCGAATGGTAAATACAGAACCATCAATAAGTTGAAGAATAGATGAAATGATAATTACTGTGAATAATAGAAATTGTTTTTTACTTGCCTCTTCACCGTATTTCTCATCTGGAACTCCAAAAGCGACCGCTTGAGCAACGTCTGGATGTGACAAAAGTACTGAGTCTACTTCAATTGGTGATATCTTCTCCCCTACATAAACCAAACACCCAACTTGATTTTTCTAGCCTATTTTTTTGGGAAAAAAACCTATTTTCAAAAGAACTTTTTTTATTCCACCCAACTATCTAAACCAATATTATGTCGTTGTTAAGAAATAATCAGAGCTGATATGACAAAAAAACGTCATACACGGTTTGTGGGGCTAGGCCTAGCATTGAACAAACTATCAAACATGGCAAATACTTTTTCTTCTTTTAAGTTGGCTTTTCTTTCCATAAGCAACATAATGACTAATGGCTTAGGGTTGTTTTCGACACGATATTTCTGCTTATGGTATCATTTATTTATGCAACTAAAAAGAGAAAGTTAGTTACCTCCACGGTTGACTAGCTCTTTGATCCGACCCACAAGATGCAAGTACCCGTCCGAATCCAAATACCCGATATCTCCTGTATGAAACCAGCCGAACCTGAAGGCTGTTTTATTAGCTTCCGGGTTATTTTTATAACCTTTCGTTACGTTTAACCCTCTTATACACACTTCCCCATGAGCACCCACTGGTTGTGGCAGACCATTTTCGTCTAAAATCGTCATCTCTTGACCCACGGGTTTTCCAACTGATCCGGGTTTATGCCCACCGTCTTCTGGTAATGGGTTTGATGACATAAGATGTGAAGCTTCGGTCATAGCGTACGACTCTAAAACAGGAGCACCAAATGCCTCTTCGAGTCGAGCCAATATTGATGGGGCAAGTGAAGCACTACAACTCCTAATGAATCGAAGCTTCGGATAAACTTTCTCGGGTTTGGTAAGATGAACATCTAGAATAATCTGATGAATTGTAGGGACAGACGTGTACCACGTGGCATTGTATTTTATCATGTCTTTCCAGAATGTTGAAGCGGAGAATCGTCCAGCGGCCGGGAGAGTCACAGCTGCTCCAGCAACAAGTGAACTCAGTAAACTGGCTAGCAATCCATGCACATGAAAGAGTGGAAGGACAATAAGAGTTGAATCTGACTCGGTTATTTTGTATACCGATTTGATGTTTAAAACCGAGGCAGCTAGGTTTTGCTGAGTTAATGGAACTCCTTTAGGTCGACTCGTTGTACCAGAAGTGTGAAGGAAAAGAGCAGTATCAGACGAGTCATTCTCGATTCCAGATATTGAATCGGGTAATGAATCGGCTTGATTCGAGAGAGTGAGTTTGGATTCGGAGTTATTGAGTTTGGCAGTGACGTGCTGAATACTGAGTTTTGAAGCGGCCGATTGAGCATGAATATTTCCTTCTTGTGAAGTAATTAGGAGTTTTGACTCAGAGTCAGATAAATAAAACTCGAATTCTTCTTGTGTGTATGCAGCGTTTAATGGTGCAGCGGTGGCTCTGGCACGAATCACACCCAAGAATAAAATCACAAACTGCAAATAGAAAATAACAAAAAACGGTACAAATTTTAGTTCGAAACCTTAAAATTATCGTCGAAAACTCTTCATCTAGGAATACAGAGGAAGACGAAGGTGCTGTTTGTTTTTTCAATTCAGGTCTGACTAGTCTGAATAATCAGATTATAGACTGATATAGGGTCCATTGAGTTAGACATAAAATAAGTCTGAATTAAAAGTTCATTGTCTGAACTACCAAATACGACTTAACGACTATAGTATTTCTCACAGAAATAAGTTTGATTCAGACGAGTCAGATTCAGACAATTTGTACCCAAAGAAACAGAAACATCAATTAAAATAATAAAAAAAGACAATCAATGAGAAACAAAATGAAGAAAAAGAATGAGAGAGAAGATGAACACCTCAATGGTGTTAGCAAAGGTGAGAGCGATAACATCACCATGCTTAACACCAGATGAAACAAGACAAGAAGCAGCTTCTTCAACAAGTTCATGAAACCGTGAATATGTCAAATCAAAGTCACCGGAAACTGACACAGCTCTA
>BEHA01050376.1:1697370-1733912 GCA_002897215.1 Eschscholzia californica subsp. californica | reverse complement strand
CCCCATTAAACTAGTACCCACGGGTTTCTGGGCCGATCCTTTTCCCTTTGTTTGTGGCTTTATTTATAAAGATTGTCACTTACCTTGTAAGTTGTGAAAATGGAGTTTCTCAAGAACTGGATCAGATTGGGATTTTGATTGGGTCCAACTTTGGTGTGTGTGTGTGTTTGGTATTAATAACGGACCATTAAATGGATCAGGCCCTGGATACCTGGCCCACTTATTTATTCCTCTCTAATACCCATTCTCACCTGATATGTATCTGTCAAGAATCTCACCATCCCAAAAGCAAACAAGAGGAAAATGCTAAGTACAGGTCACTATTGATGGACCATTTGTGTAATTAAAAGACTTCTTAACCTTCAATTAAAAACCCTAACTACCCTTAAAAAAATTAATCAAAAATTATTTTCTTTTTTTCAAAGTCTATGGTTAATTTACTACGTGGCAACATATATTTTAGGTTTGACGTCCGTCTATTTTTTTAGCTTTTAAGAGATTATCACATTTCACAATCTTTTTCAATGACACTACGATGGATCAAAGATAAAATAACTTAATTGACTATAGAACAACTCACATTTTATAAGGTATTGGTTTCTGTAAAAAATAAAAAACAATTCGTATATATAATAAGTAGACAACAATCAACTCTTAGATTGTGTCGAAATTTAGACCACACTGAGTGGTTGTGAGCCAAAATTAGGTGTGGGCCAAATCCGAATAGAACTTCAGTTAAACCTACATCCTGTCGAGTGTTAGTTCAACCCAACGCTCAAGAGCACGAATATAGACTCTTGTTTTCTAAATATTTTTTTAATAAATAAATTAGTTATATATGTTTTTATTCTTAAGAAGGCTGTCGGGATAGAAGATTAATCTCCTACACGTGCATCCAGTATGCTCGTACTGCTTTTCTTCTTGGGCATACTTTATTATAATATAACTTGTCTACGAAAAGACCAATTGTTTTGATAAAAAATGTAATATATAAATCATTTCATTAAACAATCTTATTCTATAATTTCTATTGTCCTTCAGGTGGTTAAGGGTTTGGTCTCAAACTCCATTAAATTTATAATTAATAGTACTATTGCCGGCTTCCATTGAAGTTTATAGGGTGACTAAAAAGATATAGAGACGCTTGAATCATAAAATCAAATCTAATCCATTAGTGATTGAGCTTGAAGGCGTTTTTATTGTAAAATAAGGCGACCCTGTGATGTTTATTTATTTTTGTCAAATATTAGGAAAGAACCATGGTTGTTTCAGTGTGTATGCAAATCTTCAAACGATTTGGTTGCAAAAAGAATAATGTTTGGCAAAAGTTATATACTTATATGGATAAGGAGACGAAGACCGACCTCTCAAAAGTTCTTATTAATTTAGCCCATGTTTCACCATTATAAAGTTTTTTTTATATTCCTCTACCTTTGACGTCAAAATAGCCAAAAGAAAGACACAAAAAAAAAGACTTCAATGACTACCAAAAAGAAGAAAAAGGATACCTATCTCAGAAGTCATGACAATAACACAATATTTTGTTCATGTGTCATTTTATAAGTTTGAATTCGTCATGGTAATAAATATTAAAAATGTTATGATATATGGAACCCTATTGAACCCTCAACTCTAAAGCGCGTCTAAATTTCTAGATTTAGTAAATCATAAAAAGTTTTGCTGTGTCAATATCTGTTTGTTAGTGGCGAGGAGTCCTCTAGTAAATGTTTAAAATGGAAAAGACCTAAGAATTAAAATAAACACGAGTGATTAATCTAGGGTCCATTTGCTTGGTGATAAGTTTGTTTGTTTATTTATATTGTGTGGCTATTAATTTTACTATAATAACATATAGTCATTTTTTTCTTTTTGTTTTACATAGGACTATAGAGGTACACGTTTTGATACTTCTGATGCAACTTAAATTCTGAAAACAATAAGAACTACGAAAATAACAATACCATCGATTATAGAGATGAAAGAAAATATTAATAGAGAGTTTACTTTAGGTTACTTGGAATTTTGAGTCCAAGTATATACATCTATGCAAGTTGTTTCCGATTAACACAACTTTAATAACCTAATAAGAACATTCTAATTTGGATGTGGAGGTTTCCAAGAGACCTTGCTTAAAGAATAAAGAATCACATGAGGTTGTTTTAGCTTAGAAAACTACCACACAAGCCTTCTAACAAGCATGGTTACACCACACACCCGCATCTACAAATGGAAATGCACTGTCTTTATAAACGGGGCATCCCGTCTATCCACAACCCATTTATAAAAGGGTGTGTGTCGTCTGGGCATGGTTCGTTTAAGTGATAAGTAAGCAAGGTCTCAGGGATGGACTCGTCTAGTTAGGGACACACTTGCGTTTCTAAGTTTGTTTTGATTTGTGTATCCTTCATTTCTTACAAGATTAAGTTTTCAGTGTTGTTATCCCAGGATATCAACGTTTTCCTTGTTAATCTCTTTTGTGACGTTGGTAATTTATAATGATTAATTTTGTTTTGGCTTCTTATTTGTGACTAACTGGTCAGTGTTTTAATTTTTACGACCATATTTTCGTTAGAGATACATTAGACAACATTAATCGACAATTTTTTTTTACTCATATTTCAAAGGTATTTCCATCTTTGCCCTCTCTCTTGTTCTATTTTCAAAATGGGTTGCCGAATAGTTCCCGACCACAACCTAACGACCATTGTCAATGTCCTTCCAAGTAAAAGTTTCCTATCCACTTCTTCCTACTTCTGTCACATCCACCACCATCATCTTCATCCCTTTCTCCCTGTTCTGCTGCTATTGAAAAAAGAAACCCAGATTTGTGTTTCTCCTTGAAACTCCAATATGAAGTTTTTCCCAAAGAGAAAGAGGGAGAGATGATGATGGTGGTGGTGAGAGGAGAAGGAAGAAGCATGAGATAATGGAGAAAAGAACTTTTTTACAAAGGTCTTGGAGCCAACTGTTCCTTATTGACAACCACTCTAGCAATTGAGAGAAAAAAGAGGATAGGATGGAAATGCTTTTTAGGGGTGAAAAGAAAAATAAATTTCGATTGTTAACTAACGGTTATATAACGAAAATATGATGTTAGGGGTCAAATTGAAACGCTATACAAATATGGGGGCTAAGTTTTCAAGTTGGTTATAAATTGGGGGCAAAATTAGTATTTAACTATTTAAAAAGCAGTAATTAAGAGAACTATTTTGAGATAGAGAGAGAGAAAGAGAGTTGTTGTTTCCACCTCACCTACAAATACAAATGGCGATAAAAAGATTTTGCAAGTTTCAAAACTCTCTCTCTTTCTCTCTCTTTAACTCTTCTGCATAACAATCCAACTTACTTTTCTAGGGTTTCATTTCTTCTCCATTTCCCTTCTCTACTTCTTTTCTTCTACTACTATTAATTCCTCTCTCTGCTTTGTTGCCTTCACAGGCTCTGTTTCCATTAATCTGATTTATCTTTATCTTCCTCAAAAGGTTTGATGCTCACTTCAAAACTGCAGAAATTACTACCTACCCAAGCTTTATTTTCTTCTTTAATGGAGATCTGAACCTGTTCAAGTGAAAAATCTGAAAAAATTTAGCTCAAAGCAAGGTGATTTTTACTGTTTTCATACCTCTGTTTTTGTTTTTCTTTCTTCTTGTTAGTTTAGATTTTGCTTAGTTCTTGAAGTAGTAAGCCTGATTAAATTGTTTTTTTGGGTGAAATAGTAAATGATTAGAGATGGGTTTGTTTGGTTTAGTTTGTGAAGGTGAAATTTTGTTGGTTGAGGTGAAGATCTGCTGAAATGGTAGAATTAGGTCAGATAAATCATGGAAGGAAGTAAACAGACTGAGTCTCTGTATTTAGTCTTTTATTTGTATTTGTCACTGAAAAAGTTAGATTTTTATTCCATCAAGCAACCTAAGTTTGACTTTGGTTGGTCTCTTTGAAAGACTTTGTGCCTAACTTCTGTGTGAAGAATAGATTTTAGGGTTTTGATCTCTTTGAGGATCACTTCAGTTGCTGTGTTAGGATCTAAAGACAGGGCAAGTTCTTTCCTTTCTTGTTTGTATTTTTTTATTGTTTTATTGAGATTTTTGTTTAGTTTTCTTCCTCTTTCTGTGTTTGATGTTGATGAGTTTGTGTATGAAATTTTTGGAATATGTGATGTTAGTTTCTTGTTCCTAAGATCCTTATGGGAGGAATTTCCACAATCCCCCCTTTAGAAAATAGTTGTAACTTTAAGGATCTCTGATCATTAATTCTTCAAATTCTAACTTTTGATTTTGAAGATGCCCTAGATTCTTACAACAAAGACTAATAAAGGAGAAAAGAGTATGAAGTAATTCTCTTTTACCTTTGTCAGTCCCTTTTGTTTGTGGTTAGTAAAGGTGAAGCCTTTACTTGAACAGTAAACTCTTTTTTGTTTCTCTGAAAAGTTTTTCAATTGATGAGCTATATTATTTTTCTTGTTGTGACATGATTTCTTAGCATCCTTTTCGTGATTCGGCAAACCACCCAGAGCTTGATTTTACGTCAATAAGAGATGACAATCTCTAGTGCGCATACACTTATACAGTTTTTCATACCTATCTGTTTAGTATACCTATATCTTATCCACCAAACCCTTGAAATTGATTTGTCTAACAATCTTGTATTTGGATGAACCTATATGGTTTTCTTTATCATTTTTTTAGGTGATCGAGAAATTCTAACTCATCGTACTCTTTTAGGTTCAACCAATCATCCAAGTTTTGGGAGTATAAGAGGGCATTAAGTGCATATTACAGATCCTGCTTAGCTGCATCAATCCTACAAAAAACAGGTAACTTCACTTAGACATCGTACTATTTGAGGTGAAACGTTACCTTCATGTGGTTTCCATCACTTGGAATGGCTATGGCTTGCTTTTTGGGCAATTGGCTTGTAATAAGTGTCGATAGTATCTAAGTTTTCTTTCTTGACCTACATGTGATTTATGATCCTGTTTTGACCAGATTTATCTTTTTTTTTAGGTGCAAGTGAACCGTTCTCTTTCTGGTGGTTAATACCTCTCCATCAACTCCGACAACCAACTGTGTAACAGTCAACCATGATGAGCAACCTCAAACTCGGGGTGGAGGTTGTTGGTGCCCACAATCTCATGCCTAAAGATGGCCAGGGTTCATCTAGTGCCTTTGTTGAGCTTCACTTCGATCACCAAAGGTTTCGTACCACTATCAAAGAGAAAGACCTCAACCCTGTTTGGAATGAAAGCTTCTATTTCAATATATCTGACCCAAGCAACCTTCAAAACCTTACTCTCGAAGCTTGGGTTTACAGCAATTCAAAAGTTACTTTCAAGTCCTCCTTCCTTGGGAAGGTCCGCCTTACTGGAACATCGTTTGTCCCCTACTCCGATGCTGTTGTTTTGCACTACCCTCTGGAGAAGCGTGGTATCTTCTCTCATGTGAAAGGAGAACTTGGCCTGAAAGTTTATGTTACTGATGATCCATCTATTAAATCATCCAACCCACTCCCTGCCATGGACTTTATGCAAAATTCTGATCCAAATTTATCCCATAATCAAGTTCAACCTCCACAAGTCTTAAATCCATTTTCGAATGACAACTCTGATGCTAGACGCACCTTCCATCATCTTCCAAACCCGAATCTCCAGCAGCAACAGCAGCAACAACATCAACAACAACAACAACAACAGCAACAGCAGCAACAACAGCGCTACAATCCAGATGCAACCTATGAATCAGTGAAATATGCTGCAGATCAGATGAAAGCTGAACCACAACAGCCAAGAATTGTTCGTATGTACTCATCGTCTCCAGCGCAGCCTGTGGACTACGCATTGAAGGAAACCAGCCCATTCCTTGGTGGGGGACAGGTTGTCGGTGGTCGTGTTATACGTGCTGATAAGCCTGCTAGCACTTACGACCTTGTTGAGCAGATGCAGTTCCTCTTTGTACGAGTTGTTAAAGCCCGTGAACTTCCTTCTATGGACCTAACAGGGAGCCTCGATCCATATGTTGAGGTGAAGATTGGGAACTACAAAGGAACTACAAGGCACTTTGAGAAAAAGCAAAACCCCGAGTGGAACGAAGTGTTTGCCTTTTCAAGAGAACGAATGCAGGCATCGGTACTCGAAGTTGTTGTCAAGGATAAGGACTTGGTCAAGGATGACTATGTTGGTACTGTCAGATTTGATCTCAATGAGGTTCCTACACGGGTTCCCCCAGACAGTCCACTGGCTCCAGAGTGGTATAGGCTTGAGGATAAGAAGGGTGAGAAAGTGAGAGGGGAATTGATGCTTGCTGTTTGGATTGGAACACAAGCTGATGAAGCATTCCCTGATGCATGGCATTCTGATGCAGCAACACCTCTTGATAGCTCTGCTGGTGCCCATACACATATTCGCTCAAAAGTCTACCATGCACCACGACTATGGTATGTACGTGTCAACATCATCGAGGCTCAAGATCTAATTCCAACTGAGAAGAATCGGTTCCCAGATGTACATGTGAAAGCACAGATTGGTAACCAGATATTGAAGACAAAGACTATTCAAGCTCGGTCTTTGAATCCACTGTGGAATGAAGATCTTTTGTTTGTAGCTGCTGAACCCTTTGAAGATCATTTGGTCCTCACAGTTGAAGATCGTTTTGGTCCCGGCAAAGATGAGATCATTGGAAGAGTCATCATCCCATTGAACTTAGTTGAGAAGCGTGCTGATGACCGAATGATTCATACCCGTTGGTTCAACCTTGAGAAACCAGTTGCTGTTGATGTTGACCAGTTGAAGAAAGATAAATTTTCCAGTCGACTCCACCTACGTGTTTGCCTTGACGGTGGTTATCATGTACTTGATGAATCAACACACTACAGCAGTGATCTCCGCCCAACAGCAAAGCAACTATGGAAGCCATCAATAGGTGTATTAGAACTTGGTATCCTCAGTGCTGATGGGCTCCATCCAATGAAGACACGGGAAGGGAAGGGTACTTCAGATACATACTGTGTAGCAAAATATGGGCACAAATGGATCCGTACACGTACAATCATCAATAGCCTAAGTCCAAAGTACAACGAGCAATACACATGGGAAGTCTTTGATCCAGCTACCGTTCTTACTATAGGTGTCTTCGACAATTGCCAACTGGGAGAGAAAGGGAACAGGGACATCAAAGTTGGAAAGGTTCGAGTACGTATCTCAACACTTGAAACGGGGCGTGTGTATACTCACTCTTACCCGTTACTGGTCTTACATCCTTCGGGCGTCAAGAAAATGGGCGAATTACATCTAGCACTAAGATTTTCATGCACATCTTTGGTGAATATGATGTATATATACTCGCGCCCGTTATTGCCAAAAATGCATTATGTGCGGCCATTAACAGTGATACAGCTTGACATGCTACGGCACCAAGCAGTGAATATTGTGGCAGCTAGGTTAGGCAGAGCTGAACCCCCACTTCGAAAAGAAATAGTGGAGTACATGTCTGATGTGGACTCACACTTATGGAGCATGAGGCGTAGTAAAGCGAACTTTTTCAGGCTAATGTCGGTTTTCTCAGGCTTATTTGCGGTTGGGAAATGGTTTGGAGATGTTTGTATGTGGAAGAATCCTGTCACTACTGTTCTCGTCCATGTTCTATTTGTGATGCTTGTTTGCTTCCCGGAGCTGATATTACCGACAATTTTTCTCTACATGTTTCTGATAGGGATATGGAATTTCCGATATCGACCACGATATCCACCTCATATGAACACTCGAATATCTTATGCAGAAGCAGTTCACCCTGACGAACTCGACGAAGAATTTGATACTTTCCCTACTTCTCGAAACCCGGATCTTGTAAGAATGAGGTATGATCGATTAAGAAGTGTTGCAGGAAGAATTCAGACTGTGGTTGGCGATATAGCAACACAAGGGGAGAGATTCCAGGCACTCTTAAGCTGGAGGGATCCCCGTGCTACGGCAATATTTGTTACCTTCTGTTTGGTTGCTGCGCTTGTTTTGTACGTTACGCCTTTCCAGGTTGTGGCGATTATTGCTGGGTTTATTATGATGAGGCACCCGAGGTTTAGGCACAGGTTGCCTTCTGTTCCAATCAACTTTTTCCGGCGACTTCCTGCAAGGACAGACAGTATGCTGTAAATAAAAGAACTCAAAGTTGAAAACTCTTGCTTGGGTATGTCACAACCTCTCTCCGTCTCTCTCTAGTTAGTTGTGTTCTGGTATGTCTGTAGATCTTTCTTTGTTGTTTTCGATGTTTTTGTTGTGATGTTTTGGTGGGAAGAAGCTGATACAGTTAAGACAGTTTAGAAGGAAGAACATATAAATAATTTTATTTAATTGATGTTTGTTTTCCAGTGAGAAGAAGACGAAAAGTTATATATCTGTTTTGTGTATTGAAAAGGGAATCCAAACAGTCTGTTCTCATGATCTGGGATTGCTCATTACTGGGTCTAAATGACTTCTTTGATCTTTAATTTGGAGTTCGTATTCAAATTAGATTTGTTAAATTGGGCATAGATTTTGATTGAGTTATAATCTCACATTGGTTGAGAAATGTCATTTGAGTTTAGAGCATTTTTACATTTGAGATTGCTTTTGAGTTAGGTGAACTCATGCACATAAATGAGCAGACACACAAAAATCTATCGAAATACTTCTTCATACCTTGTGAAGATGCGGAGATGAAAAATGTGTGCAATAATGTAGCAATGCAATCTGAACATTGAAAGTGGGAGTTGGCGAGGTGGACTTCTTCATACCTTGTGAAGATGGGGAGATGAAAAATGTGTGCAATAATGTTGCAATGCCATCTGAACATTGAAAGTGGGAGTTGGCGAGGTGGGTGGCCACTGGAACCTGGGAGTTGGCGAGGTGGGTGGCCACTGGAACCAAGCTTCAGCCATTGACGATATTATCTCCGTTTTTGACACCCCAATCGCATTTGGTGTGGACTTTTATTCCTAGTGAGGCTCTATGAGCTTGCCCAAAGGCTCGTGCATTTTGTAAGTTAAGTTCTCCCTGACAAGGCGGTACTATCACCATGTAGCCGACCTTCGTGTGAAGGCCAAACTCTCGTGTAAAAGGTGCACGGGGGATACCACATCCACGCTTTCCTCAGCAATTTTTCGCTTTGGGTTTTCGGTTTTCTCCACATAAAATATGAATTATTAGAGCTATGGATATACATAATCATGGCTCTGATTCAAGATGAACTACTTTCATCATCCTTTGGGATGGGATACGAGTTTTCTGTAGGCAAAAGGGCTCCAAAAGTAGAATCTTAAATAAGTAGAGAATATGAATAATGTAGCTAAATAAAGTACTCGTTGTTAACAATTTTCACATGCTTCTCTCATAAAAAAAAACAATTTTCACATGCTTTTATAACACCAAGAGAAGGCCATGTCCATTTTTCATCAACCTCCATTAAGACAATCCAACCCACCAATAATCATCCGAAAACATCATTATACTGTCTAATTATTGTCGAAAAACAAGAGGCTAACTATCATCAACCACGGGTTAAGTCAATGTCGAAGTGAGCAGAACCTCTCATATCTCCCGAGCGAGAACCTGGCCATCCTCCAGTCATCGAAGTAGTGGATGTTAGGTTATGATTGTTTGCATTATTGCTAGTTGGAGTAATAGAAGGATCACCAGTCTGCCCATCTGAGCCTGCACCTGAGTCGGTCGGGGGTTCTGCTGTGTTCTTTATCTTCGAGCCACTATATACAAAACTCCCCACTATAACCTGCATCAAGATTATCAAAGAATGAGAATGATACATAATAACTTGAACGTAACTACATTCCATCGCTTCTATGAATTCAAGTCCTGCATCAAAATGCACATAGGTTTCGCAGTTATTGAGATGCATATGTATGTCAAAGATAACTATCTAGTGGCAAGTGAACTACACAAAATTTCTTTTGGGGATGATCGTACATTGACCTAAAATTATGAATGCTGAAGAGGAAAAATACAATGTGAACAAGAAGGTGGGGGACAATTACCTGAACAGGGCTTGCTGCGATAAGCATCCCTCCAACTCCACCTCCAACCATTCGCCCATCAGGACTTGACAGGGAAATACTTAACCCACCAGTTCGGCTACGGGATGCACCAGTATCAGTTAGCATGAAAGAGCCTGACAAGGATATTATCTCAAACCGTCCCTAATTTGGAAAAACCGTTTAGTTTCAACTGTGCCGTAATATAAACTATTATAATATAATGGCACAATATCTGAAAGACCGTTTAGTTTCAACGCTATTAAAAGAATAGGATCATGAAAGAACCTCATATGTGACCGATCCACCGGAGGTTGCAGGTTGACGAAGTGTTGCAGTAGAGACAGCACCAGTGGCTGAGAGGATGCAGACAACTCTTGTCCCTTGCTGTGAAAATGACATTATTTTTGTCGAAATGTCCTACAAAAGGAGGGATACTAAGTCAAATTCTAGTTTTGAAAAAGATGAGTATTGACTCGGTAAATACATTACATCCCTGGTAGACGAAAGAATCGAGCACTAAAGAATAGTTTAATGTATTTAACTAAAACAAGGTTAGGAAACTAGATACCGTGACGAAATCCTACATTTTCTTTACATATTTTGATGTATTACTTCATCTAAAACTGACGCAGAGTAAATAGGGCAAATCAAACACAAACTCCTAATCGAGTATTCTTGTTGTGCTCAACCATTGTCTGAAGGCCAGCCCTGTGACTTGAACAAATCCCTTCTGAGAAACAGCCAAGCACCAAACTACTACAAACATCAAATTTTGGAAACCCGGAAATTCTATTCGACACTCCAAAAACTTGTGGATATTTAGATATTCTTCTGTTCGTCAAAATAGCCCTACTGAAACAATTACTTTACTAGCGAGTAAGGCTCCTCTCATCTTCAATGTAGACATCCTTGGGGCTAAACATATTTCGAGGAAATCTAAGTAAACAACTTATAACCAAGTCATTTTGAGGAAACTGATCTAGATTGGTTATACATGACTCTAAACATGTTATGTACAAAAAATTTAAAGAAAAGCTAACGCTCATTATCTTATACACAAACTACAGCAAGAATATTTGAATTATACATGTATTATTAATATGTAAGATGAAATTGAAAAGGATGTTACAAACCTCTCCTATTTCGACCGTGATTATGTGAGGTGTAAAACCCGATCCAGCTGATCCTGAAATCAACTCACCTAGCGTTACATTTGGGTAACCATCAACACTCCCAAGAAAAAGAAAGCCATGGTATATACAAAATACAACCAACCTTGATGATAATTAGTAGCATAAAAATAGTTTTTAGAAGACCCAACAATAGCATTTATACCTTCTACAGTTCAACGGATCAAGAACACATTCTAGAAATGAATAGATGAAGTTTAGGCCAAATTAAAGTGGATAGAATTACCTACATTGTTGTTTACCTACCACAATGAAAACATCTCAGAAGAAAGTCTTAGTTGTTTATATATGGTAGTGAAGAACTTAAACTCTACAATGGAAACTTAGTTTTGTAAAAATTATCCAAACATTCAATTTAAACTATTCTCGAGGTTTAAACGCAAACCAATTGTCCAATTGAGCTCATTAGGGCATCAATCAAATGTAGAAGTATCTAAAAATTGAAGCGATAGAAATCGATAAGAAAACTCACCAAGCGAGGATAATTGTTGCTTCCTTCCGGTTCCTCGTGGTCGTCCTCTGCCCCGTTTTTCGGTTGGTGAGAGCGATGAGGATGCTGGAGGGGGAGCAGACATGGGAGACAATGCCAAAGACATGTTTGCGTTTGCTCCATCATTCCCATACTTCCGAGGCCTACCCCTTTTCCTTCTTACAGGCTCCCCTTGTGGCAAAGCCACATTAACACCATGTGGAGCAATGGAAGGAGATGGTTCAGCAGGTGGAAATGTCGATCCTACGGAATTGCCCACAACATTGGATTGAACCGGCATATTTGGATTTGGTAGCGGACGAAAACCAGTTGGTCCATGAATCCCAGTTTGTGTTCCAGGTACAGAAACACCTCTTTGCAGATAATATGAAGCAGAACCAGGTAATGTCATGGCTTCTCTTCCTTCCATGCATTTACTTTGAGAATGATCAGAAATTGCTCAAGAAAAACTAATCCAAAAGTACTTAATCTCTAAAAGAACTAAGAAAATCTAAAAATGAAGTTCAAAACTAAACAAAGATTAGAAACAATATATGTGGTAGTTAAGAGAAGTAAGAGTTAAGTTATATACCTAGAAACCCATGAACAGAAAAATGAAGTTAAATTATCAAATGATCTTAAATCTACAAAGTGGAAAGCAAAACCCTAGCTAAATAAAGTTAAAGAAAAACCTAACCTTTCCTACAAAACCCTAGACTTCAAACTTCATCACAAAGATAACCAGAACAAAAAGAAGAAGACATGAAGCAAAGGTAAAAGCTAAGAACTAAAGAATATGTATATACTAATAGAAAAGAAAGAAGATGAACTTTTAGAGCTTGGTTAGCTTCTCTCCAAACTAAGCCATTAGAAACCCTAAATTTGAAGAAATAAATGCAATGAAAGAAATACAACCATGAAACAGCTAACACCAGCTCAAACCAGAACAGAGAACTAGAGAGAGAGACGAGAAAGGAGAAGATGGGTTTTGAACAGTAGACTTTAATAAGAGTGGGTTTTGAATTAAAGGTGAAACAGTGTGAGTTTTCCCAGTCAAAGCCGTAAATTTCTGACCTTTACAGAAGAAGACGCCATTAGAGAGAGAGAGAGAGGTACCCTAACAAGACAAACAAGTTCTCTTTCTTTCTTTCTCTCTCTTACTGCATTTTTTGGGGCAGAGAGCTCTTACTTACCCAGTTCACTTTTTATCAAGTAATGGCAGAAAACAGAGGAGAGAGATGAAGAGTTGAAGTTTCATCATTTTAGAGAGAGAGAGAAGGAGATAGAGAGAGAGAGAGAGATATTATTAACTGATTTGGATATGGATTTTCTTTCGAATCTAATGAGGGACGAGTATTAAAATAATTCGGGATGTATTGGATCATGGACTTCAAAATATTTAGATTTTACTAATTTATAATCTTTGTTGGATTCCGGGTGTGATGTTTTACCCAAAAGAAGAAAAAGCTCTCCCCTTATTTTATGTCATTTTCCTTCTTTTCAATCATAACTCTTGTCTGTGTGTAAATAAACATTTAATGTGATTGATATGGGGAAGTATTTTGGGATTTTTATTAAAATTTTCTCTTCAAAACATTTGAATGGATCCATCTATATGTAAAAAAAAAAAAAGTTGTTCGAGATGAAAAAGTCCTATGAAGTATGGAACTCCCCAAAAATTTACTTCAACCGAATAGAATAATAAAATCATTTAGAAAAATATGTACATTAATGAATGAATTAACATATTTTTATCATAACCTAAGAGAGAGTAATAGGTTCGTCAAAATTAAGTTTTATTTGGACGATATCTCTTCTTATATATAGAGCAAAAAAGAATTGTTAAAGAGAAAGGAAAGCGCTCTTGCTTTGGTAATTAGCCTTACTCAGCTGCACTTAAATAAAGAATCCAGAATTATCGAAAAATTTGAGATGATTTAGACTCACAATATTGTTTGTCTAATAAATCTACCAGAATTTCTAGGATGCTTTAGATTCACATAAATTTCTTAAGATAGCAATTAATATATGTAAGATACTCCTCAAATATCATTAACTCAAGTGAAAGAAAAGCTACAATTAATGTGATAACCTTTGTCTGAATTATTTCCAACTCAAAGATATTGCATATTTGAAGTAAGATAAAGGCACATGCAAAAGGTAAAGTGAACACACAAAATGTCCCCGATCCACTAATGATTAATCAAACTATACCGAGAAATAGATGCATGGAGATCATCTAAATGGAAAACATACTTAGCCCATCAAATCATCAATAATAATGATACTTAGTTAGAGGCATGTTATATAAATTGATCATTTCATTATAACAAGGGAAAACAAACCACAACCAAGGGAACATATGAATAATTTATGCTTTTAGGGAAACTGTGAAGAAGAAGCCTCAATTTTACCTATTTTTGAACGAGAGAAAACTAAAATCATATTGAACAGAGCTCTAGACTTCTTAATGAAAAAAAAAATTATGAATAAGAAACATAAGAACTGCAATGAAAACCAAGATAACGACACTCATGAAACATATCTGAAAAATATATGGAGATGGGCTTAAAGCTTACCGAGAGGGGGGAAATCCTTCTTCTACTTGCTCGCTCTCGTCAAAATCTCTGATTTTACCCCAAAGGGAGGTCTTTATATTTGTCAAGAAATCTTAGGTTTTATCGGAGAATCTGAAAATATTCTGACAAACTCCCACGTTTTCTCTTCTTTATTAAACTGATATCATAATTTAACACGCAAATCTTACACTTACAAATGTCTTAATTTGAGTTGTATGCTGAGGTAATAATAATGAAAAACACAATACCGCTCCAGAACCACCAATATAGATAGTGTTAGTAATTACTAGGCTGGAGAGAAAAAAAACTGAGAACCCGAAACCCCAACACCAATCGTGGACACCCAGACCCGTTAGAGCACGCAGGTACCGAAAACCCGAAGGTGGATTCAGCCCGACCAACCTGATGAAATAAACGGGTCAGATTCGGGTTTTAAAGGGTTAACCAACATACACCTCCGTATTTGCTCGATATAATCAGCTGAATAATGTCTTTCATTTACCTGATAATACCTATTTACAATGTGTTTATGTTTGTATATATGTATAACATATTTGTGTATATTATACTCAGATATGTATATATATTATATGTATATATAATACATAATAATAATATACATTACTGGATATAGGTGTGGCGATGTACAATGGATGTGATGGTTGTCTGGTGGTGCCGTGGTGGTGACCAAAATATAAAATGATGAATAAAATAGATTAATAAATTTTTAGATATCAAATGTACTTTGATATTGAAAACCCGATATCCTATTGGCGCCTCCTAATTATAGTAAGAAAGTAGGTTTTTTACCTACGGTCCTAATGAAAGAAAAATCTAGATACGTTCGGATAGATTTTCCTAATAAATTCGAAAAATTTGACAGACTTGTACGGAATTTGGATCCTAGAAATTTTTAAAATAGTCCCAATTAAGTCCGACAAACATAGAGTTCCAAATCCAATCCCGACCGGGCCTACGGCCTACCGAATGAATGTTATGACCCGTGGACCTCCGGCCCCGACAGAGTAACCAACTCTTGGTATAAGAATTATGGGATTTTTCGTCTCATATTCCCAAAAATATACGAAAGCAGAATACCCCTTTCCATGCTTTTACTTATGCAAATCCAAGAGCTTTATCCTTGGTGAAAAATTGATGAATTATCAAACTTTTATTTTTCTGCTGTTTTTGTCAAACATTTGAGAAAGACTAGAGAGAGTTATTGATTGTAAGAGATGGACCAGTTAGCACATTCTGAATAGACACCAAGGGTGATATGGTGATTTGTTTTCTGTACCCTCCTGGTTGCAGATTCATTCAATATCTTCTTAAATATATAGGCAGAGTGAGTGAGCATCTTTGACCAGATAAATATATCTGCAACATTTTTACACACCCCACCCATGGCTGGTCTCACTCTAGTGAGCCCACAATAGCTGCAACATAATTACCCAATTATACTTCTCTCTCAGTAGTTCTACACGGTTGACCACCTACACTATCGTTAGTTCGTCATCAACCGTGATACTCTGCACCATGAAATTCGAGGTAGACAACCTGATTCTGCCCTTATCTTCCACCTCGGTCTTGGACCTCATTTCAGCCCCCTTTTCAGGCAGAGATTCATTTTTAGTCGTTCATTTAGCATCATTTTATGAAGATTTGTATAGTCAATCCCAAAACATGAGATATGCAAAGCAAAACAAAGAGATCGGTTTAATAACATAAATCTCTTTTTGTGAAACAATACATCATTTACCTCATAAGAGCAACAACAACTCCGACATACGTTGAAATGGCTTGTCAAAGTTCGGGAGATATACTAATGCCTTAAACATCAAATATGCTCATCAAGATATAAAGTCGCAAAGTTAAAGTAGTACAAAGTTGAGCTCGTCAAAGTTTTGCTATAGTAGGGGGAACGAGTTAACGTTCATGTCATCACCAATAACAGCTTATGTCACACCCTGTTTACGAATAAAGTATAAATGATCGAATTCATAGATGCTAAATATATACTTCTCGATTATCCATTGGAATAATGAAAAAAATTCAAAAGTGCAGAGAGAAGACCGAAAAACAATAAGAATAAAACCTTAAGTTCAAAATTGAGATTCAATAGATATCAAAACTATATCGAGACGCCTTATATAAGCTCATAAGAGATTCAAAAGAACAAGTTGTTAAACGTCTTATCTCGAGCTCCATTGCTTGGGCAGCTTTAGCCTTTGCCAATGTCGATAATTTCGTCTTTACTTTTTTCTTCCTCACTTGAAACCCACAAGAGGCCTTTTTATTGTTCTTCTCACTACCATCCATCTAAACAATAACACATAACTTCTAATAAACTAACATGTCTGTTGTAACGCGACGCCGCAGTAACAAGCTGCTTCAGCAAGGATCAAATCAGGGACTGTGATTGTTCTGAACTTCTTCTTTCCTGCATCAAATGCAACTATAGAACAAAATTTCCAAAAGCCATTCCGTAGACCATAAGTGCTCCAATAAATGACACCATTCACATAAACAGAGTCCTCCGTTAGTTCATATGGTGGTGGGACGACATTGATCCTTCTCCAGCTATTAATATCACCTTGTATCCCTAATGTTAATACCTCACAAATATAACAACTGAGATCATCATTGTCGCCACCATAATCATATGGTCGTACGCGCCACACCCAGACCAATTTGTGCTCATTGGTGGCAGGATCAAAACCAAATCCGTAATTGAACGAGTCACACTTATACTTGAGCTCATAAAAAATGCCATACTGACGACGTTTTGGTTCTTCTGACAACGTTGATGGAAACGATGGTGATACTTGTCCTGTACTGATGTTGCATATACGAACATCACGCTCCAACTGTGACTCAATAGAACAGAATAAACCATTTACGGGATTCGTAATCATATTGTAATTGGTTGAGTCAACCTCCCTAACTGTATCAACAACGGCTTTCATAGAACCATTGTCTTCAAAAACCAGGTCAGCTGTAATATGGAATTCCTCGCAAGGCCAATGGCTTAATTCAAAATCTGAAACCCTACTTTTTCCCTCCTTTGTAAATGGTACAGGTACGACGATATATATACGACAGGGACGGTGTGTTTTGGAATGGGTTAGGTGTGAGTGAATGAAGTTTTGATCTTTTTCGATCAAAGAGCACCATTCTTTAGAAACAGTCTTGAAACGGAAAAGGGTTTTGACAGGGAGTCTGGTTAGTATCTCATATACTAAGAAATCATTATGAGTAAGAGATGATGTAACCTTCAACTTGTTGTTGAGTTTAAATTCCATCTTCTTCTGTTTCTTGTTCAACTGGGTATTGTTGTTAAGATTAGAGTCCATGGCAGTAAGAAGCAGCAATTTTGATCCAAGTGGTGGTGGTGGTGGAAATTACAAGTAAGTATCAAATATATTACAAAATTTTTCAAGAAATGAACAAATTTCAAACCCTAGAAAGAAATTACATACCAAGCTTGGTTGGTGGTGGTAGGTATTTTGGTTGATTTCTTCTGAGTGGGAACTAAAGGCAAGTCTGAAACCCTAGAAAAAGAAAAAGGGAAGACTTTGACTCGAAAGGTGTTGAGAACTGAATGTGACCCGATGGCTTCGTTCCCGCGTAAAATGGAAAATCGGCAAAATTTGGTTCCAGTTTTGTTAGTTTTGGTTTGGAACCTTAGGATTCTGCGAGATGGTGATGTGTTTGGAACTAGGGGCTCTAAAAAAGCCACCATGCTCGAACCCCCACGAGCCGCCCGAGCCAGATGAGTCCATTGTTACCTAGTGTTTGAGATGGGCTCTACCTGTCTAGACCATAAATTCTAGCCTGTTAGACACAACTTAGAAGGTTTGGCTGGCTTTCTGTCCGAACCCAACAAATATTATAGTTGATTTCAAAAATTTATTGGGTATTTTATCATTTTAAAGAATTTTAGATGTGCTATTAGGTTACCATAAGAAGAGAATTATTGTTTTACCATAGCTGAATAACCCCATACCTGACAGGTAAATGAGGTGCCAAATTTCGTGAGTGTCACTGCCCTAACGTTTGAAAGTCTATTGTGTCTGGTCGGATCCAATGATGTAAGTGTCTAAAGACCTCTAAACTAGTCCCTGTTTTTTTTCAACAAAAGAAAATTGTGCAATTCCTTTCGGAGAAGAAAAAGTATTCCAATTTTTGTGATTTTTTCTAGTAGTAGTACATTTGAACTTAAAATGTCCGAACCCCATACACCTTTTCATGAGACTAATTTCCAACTTTCATTTATTTCATTTAACTCTAATTAATATCATCTCAAAACCAAATAGTAACTAGAAAGTAAAGATTCAAAAGAAACCCACAAAATAAAGACATCAAGAGAACATATCTGAGGATGCAGCTTCCGTTGTGGTGGTATATAATGAACATGCAATATCTTTTGCCATTGACTCTAGATACGTATAGTAACTTTTTGAAGGGGACTCGAAAAACAAAGATAGAGCAGCGGCCTAATTGTTGACAGGCAAAAGGCTTTCGGAGAAAGTAGTAAAAGAACTTCTGAAGCAAATATGTGGAACCGAAGAGGGGATACCACTAACTTCAAACTCCGTCCAACTATCCTTCTTCCAATTGAAACAATAGAAAGATGAGCATTTCTTCTTCCCAATTTTTTTACCCCAATCCTCTTTTTCATAAAATGTTACTATTATCTTGTCATCTGATCCTACAAAAGTATGAAACTTGACAAGATTTTCCTTCAAATCCAACGGCAATGTGATACTCCTAACTTCAATCCATCTTTCGTTTTTACTACTTGAAAAACTAGTAGTAGTAGATGCTCTACTAATGTCCTCCTCTTCTTTCTTGTAATCATCGTTTTCATATATATACATCTTGAACACAGAATGATTCACTCTGATTAGCATTGCTAAACACCCACTAACTTCTAATAAAGTAACATGTCTATCGTAACGTGAATCGTCGCGGAAATGGTTAGCTGCTTCACCAAGGATCAAATCAGGGACTATGATTGTTCTGAACTTCTCCATTCCTACATCAAATGCAACTATGTTTGTTGGACTAAACCAAAAGCCATTCTGAAGACGATAAGTGCTCCAATAAATGACACCATTCACATAAACAGAGTCATATGAATCAACTGTTAGATCATCTGGTGGTGGGACATCATTGATTCTTTTCCAGCTATTAATACCACCTTGTTTCCCTAATGTTAAAACCTCACAAATAAACAAAAGGGGATCATCAATACGTTGACGTACATGCCACACACAAACCAATTTGTGTTCATTAGTGGCAGTATCAAAACCAAAACCGTACTGGAATGATTCACACCAATACTTGAGCGCATAACACATGCCATACTGATTACGTTTTGGTTCTTCAGACAATGTTGATCGAAACGATAATGATACTTGTCGGGTACTGATATTGCATATACGAACAGCATGCTCAAATTGTGACTCAATAAGACAGAATAAACCATTAACGGGTTTTGTAATCATATCGTAAGACATTGAGTCAACCTTCCTTACTGTATCGACAACGGCTTTGATAGGAGTACTAGCATTGTCTTGAAAAACCAAGTCAGCTGTAATATAGAATTCCTTGTAAGGCCAATGGTCTATTTCAACATCTGGATCTCTCCTTTTCCCCTCTTCCTCTGTCAATGGTACAGGAATGACGATAAATATACGACATGTAGAGGGTGTTTTGGAATGGGTAAGAAGGTGTGAATGAATAAAGTTTTGATCTTTTTCGATAAAAGAAGACCATTCTTTAGAAACACTCTTGAAACGGAAAAGGGTTTTGACGGGGAGTCTGGTTAGTATCTCATATATGAACCAATCATCATTACTAACCCTAGATGATCTAACCATCTTCTTATGTCTCTTGTTCTTCTTGTTGAACTTCAAATTTAAGAACAAACTTTAAACAAGAATAAAGTCTAAATAAATCTTTAGTTTATATCTAAATTGGAGAATATATTGATGTAGAGAGAGAAATTACATACCAAGACAAAAGGTACCAATTTGTTGATGGTCAGTTTTTTTTTTTTAGTTTAGGGGTTTTTCTTCGACATCTTCCTCTACAAAAGGTACCAATTGATTTTGAACTTTGTGAAAGACTTGACTGTTCTTCTTCGACATCTTCCTCTAATTCATACTGTATTTTGGTTGATTTCTTCAGGTCTGTGTGAGAACTGAAGCCAAGTCTTAAACCCTAGAAGAATGAAAGATTTTGATTTGGAAGTTGCCCTAAGGGCAAAACCAACGTCGGGCTCGCCCCTCAATTTTGGAAGCCCCGACCCTTTTCTCAATTCCAATCGTGGGCTCCTACCAGGGCTCTCAAATTCAAAACATTCAATTGTTATAATTTAAATTTCATTAAAACTAATTAAGATTGTTCCGAACTTCTACTTTCCCTTAGTTCATCATATGGTGGTGGACGTCATTGATCCTTCTCCAGCTATTAATACCACCGTGTTGCCCTAATGTTAAAACCTCACAAATAAAAGAAGTGGGACATCGAACACGTTTGACGTACTTGCCACACACAAACCAATTTGTGTTCATTACTGGCAGAATCAAAACCAAATCCGTATTGGAACTATTCACAATGACAGCGTTTAAATTCTTTTGACATTGTTGATCGAAACAACAGTGATACTTCTCGGGTGAATGTGATTTTGATTCCAAAGGTGTGAGAACTGAATGTGATCTGATCGCCTCGTTCCCGCGTAAAATGGCAAATCGGCTAAATTTGGTTCCAATTTTGTTAGTTTTGGTTTGGAACTTTAGGATTCTAAGGGACGGTGGTTTGTTCGGAACTAGTGGCTAGAAAAAAAGCCAACATGCTCGAACCCCCACAAGACGCTGGAGCCAGATGAGTCCATTAGTACCTGATGTTTGCTATGGGCACTACCTATGTAGACCATAAATTTTAGCCGGTTAGACACAACTTAGAAGGTTTGGGCGGCTTTCTGTCCGACCCCAACAGATATTATAGTAGTTGATTTCAAAAATTTATTGGGTATTTTTTCAATTTAAAGAGTTTTAGATGTGCTATTAGGTTATCATGAGAAGAGAATTACTGTTTTAGATGTGCTATTAGGTTATCATGAGAAGATAAGTACAAGCTAAAAGCAGCAAAAAAACAAGAAAACTCAATGCTCCTTGGGCCAGCATTTTCCAACTCTAATCCGACCATTCTTATCATCTATTACGATTTGAGCTAAGTCCAGAGGCCGGCGAGAAGGATCCAGCCCCATAACCATCAGTCCCAGCAAGGAAATCAACTGCTTGGTTGAGTTCTCTAATCACATGTTGCACTCGTCATATTTGAAAATGCCCCCAAAGACCTTTAATCTTCATCCAAGCAATGTCATATTTGTAATGCATATCTGCACACTAGAAGAGATCCTCCTTTGAAAAGTGACATTTTTTGGAGGGTTAGATGGTATCTTCTTGATCTTAGCCTTAGAAATTGAAAATTAAGGTCATGGGACCGATCCCATCTTACATGACAAAACAGAACATAAAACTTATGGAGATCAATAAATGATTAGAAACAACGGTTTTTTGCTTTTAAAACGAATCTTTTTTTAGAGTGAAATTGAATAGGATCTACTGCCTCAGAAGAACATATGAGACCTAATTATAACAATACGCGATAACTTACCAATGAAACCCTAATGACATCATAGAAATTCTTTGCATAACTCAACATTTTACGAAAGACCAAAGTTTTATGAAAAATGCTATTCATATTGGCTCTCTAGCAACCTAACATATCTCGTATTTTGACCTTTTGGTCCATTTTATTTGGTTGTTTTACCTCAAAATCTACAAATCAACAGTGGTTTCAACTCCCAGCAATTATGTTACAATGAATTTCGATGTTTCCTTTCAAACCATATCTGAAGATGCAGCTTCTGCTCTGGTGGTATACAATGATGCAGATGTCGGTCTTGCCGGTGCATCCAACCTGTTTCAAATGCAGCACAGTAGATGAAGGCGAGGTAATGACGGCAATGAATGCAATATCTTTTGCCATTGACTTTGGATACGAAAAGTAACTTCTTAAAGGGGACTCGGAAAGCATAATCCATCTGCTCACTGGGAGAGCGACTCAAGCACACTGGACATCACATCATCTGAAACATAAAATTATTACAACGCGTACATAGCAAAATTCAATCGAGAAGTAGATAAACTTACTTGCTCGATGGACTAGGAAAAAACAAAATGGAACGATCATGGCGTAATGTAAGTCCCTCAACTGACTATCCCAATCAAATTTGTAATATGACAGTTGGTTTTAAAAAAAAACTTAACCTCCTCCCAGCTTCTGTATGCTATAGTAGTAGTTTGGTTTTGACCAAATTTAAGCAAGTTCTGTTACTAGGTTAGATTAGTTCATATAAAGTCTGATTTTGTAGTGTCATCTTAAACCAAGAGTCTGAGTATTATTACTAACTTACATTTCAGAAGATAGAGTGAAGTTGATCCTCTGCTACAATGTTTGAAGATAGAGCGGCCTGATTGTTGACGGGCAAAAGGCTTTCAGTGAAAGTAATAAAAGAGCTATTAAAGCATATATGTGGAACCCGGGATGGAATTTCACTAACTTCAAACTCCGTCCAACTATCCTTCTTCCAATTGAAACAATAAAAAGATAAGCATTTCTTCTTCCCCACTTTTTTACACCACTCCCCTTTTCCATTAAATGTTACTATTATCTTGTCATCTGATCCTACGAAGGTATGAAACTCAACATAATTTTCCTCCAAACTCAACGGCAATGTGATACTCTTGGCTTCAATCCATCTCTCGTTGTTCTTACTTGAAAAACTAGTGCTAGTAGATGCTTTATTGATGTCCACCTCTTCTACTTCTTTCTTGTAATCATCATTGTCTTCATATATATACATATTAAACACAGAATGGTTCACTCTGATTAGCATAGCTAAACGCCCACTAACTTCTAATAAACAAACACATCCATTGTAACCTAGATCTCTACCGAAGTGGTAAGTTGCTTCTTCAAGAAGCCAATCAGGGACTGTGATTGTTCTGAACTTCTCCTTCCCTACGTCAAATGCAACTATGTATATAGGACTAGATTCATCCGTGTTCATCTGGTGGTTCCACCGGCCAAGCTGAAGCCCATCAGTGTTCCAATAAATAACCCCGTTCACATAAACAGATTCATCCGTTAGTTCATCTGGTGGGACGTCATTAATCATTCTCCAGCTATTAATACTACCTTGTCGCCCTAATGTTAAAACCTCACAAATAAGAGAACGGCCACCATAATCATCTGGATCTACGCGCCACACACTAACCAATTTGTGTTCATTGGTGGCAGGATCAAAACCAAATCCGTAATAGAATGATTCATGCGAATACTCAAACGCATTGCAACAATTGCCATGTTGATCATATTCTGAATCTGACAATGTCGATCGAAACGATTTTGATACATGTCGAGTACTGATATTGCATATACGAATAGCCTCCTCGAGTTGTGACTGATCAATGGAACAGAATAAACCATTTACGGGTTTCGTGATCATTTCGTAATAGGTTGAGTCAACCTCCCTCACGCTATCAACAACGGCTCTGATAGGAACATTGTCTTCTTGGAAAAATAGGTCAGCTGTAATACAGAATTCCTTGTTTGTCAATGGTACAGGAATGACGATAAATATACGACAAGTAGAGCGTGTTTTGGAATGGGTAAGAAGGTGTGAATCAATGAAGTTTTCATCTTTTTCGATCAAAGAACACCATTCTTTACAAACACTCTTGAAACGGAAAAGGGTTTTCACAGGGAGTCTGGTTAGTATCTTATATATCAACCAATCATCATTACTAAGAAAACTATTAGTAGTAGTAGTAGTAGTAGTAGTAATAGATGATCTAACCATCTTCTTCAACTGGGTGTTGTTGTTCAGATTGAATTCCATGGCAGTAAAAGCAGCAATTTTGATCCAAGAAGTGGTGGAAATTACAAGAAAGTATTACAAATTTATTCAAGAAATGAACAAACTTGAAACCCTAGAAAGAAATTACATACCAAGATCTCTTGATGTAGAGAGAGATTACATACCAAGATTGGTTGGTGTTAGGTTTTTCTCCAAAATTTAGGGTTCTTTCTTCCTCTGATTCATACTGTATTTTGGTTGATTTCTTCTGAGTGGGGGGAACTGAACTGAAGGGAAGTCTGAAACCCTAGAAATGAGAAAAAGGGGAAGATTTTGATTGGAAAGGTGTGAGAACTGAATATGTGACCCGATCTGGCCCAGTTCCCGCCTAAAATGGTTGAAAGGCTATTTTGTCCGGTCCAATCCGATGATGCAACTCTCCGTACACCTCTAAAATAAATGATTAGGGTAGCCAATACGCGGACAACCGTTTTTCTTATATGGACAACTATTTTCGGACCCGATGCGAGTCAACTATACTTGACTTAGTTGACTTTGATTTAATAAGGGGACAACTCTATAAAGTCTTAAATACTAATAATTAGTAACTTGTGGACTACTAACAAAAATAATAGTTAAAGATTGAAAACCTAAACTGTCTTCTTCTTCATCTTCTTCCTTCTTCTTACTCTTATTCTTCTTTCTTCACTTCTACTAAAAGTAAACTGTAGTTTCTACCATTTCTTTTTATCAAACCCTAGATGGATGAAGAAGACAAAATCTCTTCTTAGTCTTATTCTTCTTTCTTCACTTCTACTAAAAGTAAATTGTAGTTTCTACCATTTTTTTTATCAAACCCTAGATCGATGAAGAAGACAAAATCCCTCAATCTGCACCTGAAGAAGTTTTTCCGGACGTTTCTATAATAGGCATTAATGAAATTAATGAGGTAAAACAGAACATAACTTGCACGAAAATCTGGCAAAATCGGACAAATTTCCAAATTTTCGTAGCAACTTAGCTTCTATTATGCCATATTTTCGCAGATTTTCTGCGAAAATATGGCATAACAGAAGCTAAGTTGCGACGAAAATCTAGCAAGTTTTCTGATTATGCCAGATTTTCGTCGCAAGTAATGTTCTGTTATGCCATATATTTGCACAACCCCAACTACCAGATTCATCTTCCTATTCACCATCGTTTTAAGAGTCGTAACCAACAAATCCATCTTCGTCTTCCACATCTTCTCTGATTTTCTCTCCCATCAGTACCATCTTCTTCTTCATGGTTGGTTTTAGAATTTTAGGGTTCTAACCTTTATCTTTGGGAAGATTCTACAACAACTCCCTTGCCTTTGTTTGATGCTATAACCACCAATATTGCTTCTCCAAGGAATTTCTCTCTCTAGAAATTTGGGTGATGATGAAGAACAAGTAATAGAAGAGATGAAGACTAACTAACCTAGGATTTATGGAGAAAGAGGGAGGTCATCAAATAATACATCTGATTCTAAGAGGACTTGAGTGAAAATAATAGAGAGTTGTCCCCTTAGAAACTGATGTCCATATAAAAATTTAATTTTTTTGCGTTGTCCACATATGATAGTTGTCCATATAAGAAAAACGGTTGTCCGCGTATTGACCACCATGATTAGAACGGATTTTGCCTTTAAAACACATCTTTTTTAAGAGTAAAATTGAATAGGATCTCCTGCCTTAACATTTTTAAGAACGACCAAAGTTTATGAACGATGTTATTCATGTTAGCACTCTAGCAACCTAACATATCTCGTACTTTGACCTTCTCGTCCATTTTATTTGGTTGGTGAGCCTCAAAATCTACAAATATAAAAACTCTGATCATTGAATAATCGAAATAAGACAAACATCAAATCTACAAATATAACCAACTATATTTTCCACAATGTCTCCAATGATGTGTTTTCCATTTTGTAATTTATGAACTTCTACAAACATCAAATCTTCCATTACAACAACAAGAAAAGAAAATCAAACATGAATCCCACCAATCACACCAGAAGTCCAGTCCGATAACGATAAATAGATAGAAAAAGTAGATGTAAACCTTAATCCCCTTAGGGGCTTATGATATGTTAAAAAGTAAATTATGATTGTACTGTCGGAGCCCCCATAAACCTTTTCATGAAACTCATTCTCTGTGAGAATAGTCCCACATGGGAGAATGGGTATCTAGCAACAAATAATATAAGGTCTAGGTCCTCTCCACTCATTGCCAATTGGTTTTGAGTTGGATGACCACAAATTTAACATGGTATCAGAGCTAGGCTCACACGTGATGGGCTTAAAAGCCACACGTGATCCACGTCGCCCAAAGAAATACACGTGTTAGGCTCAAAGAACGCCACACGTGAGGGGGCGTGTGAGAATAGTCCCACATGGGAGAATGGGTATCTAGCAACAAATAATATAAGGTCTAGGTCCTCTCCACTCATTGCCAATTGGTTTTGAGTTGGATGACCACAAATTTAACATTCTCAACTTTCTTTTATTTCATTTGACTTAAACTAATATCATCTCAAAACCGAAAATAAATATTACAGAGAAACAAAAATAAAAAAAAAAACAGAAAATAAAGACATCAAGAAAACATACCTTTTAAGGAAGCAACAAATTGATCAAAATTATAGACAGTGAGTGACAGAAGAAAAATTCCAAAGAGATGGCATGATCCAATACAAACCCCATATTAAGTTAACCAAGAATTGGATCAATGCGATCCCTTTGGAGTTCTTCAACTGCAACAAATCAAAACAACTACTAGTATGCATCATCATCGAACTTCCGTAATGATAAACAGTTCGCCTCACCGTGACCTTCTTTTCCGTTCCCAAAACTTCTGTCGCTCCATCCCCGCCAAGGACAAAATTTTCTTCCAAAACCACTTTTATTGAAATGGGTAATCTCAAATTCTCTTTAAGAAAACCATTCTTGAAGTTTATTTTTTATAGAGGTAAGAGAGAGATAAAGGGGTATAAATGTTGGGTGATTTGTTGTTTTCCCTTGCTTTTTGGCAGTTATATGGTTCACGCTTTAGTTATGAATGAACAAGGACGTTACCAACTAAGATGCGTGAATGAACTTCATATCCTGCCAAACTTGGCTTCATCGAGTGGTTCAAATCGTTGGATTAGAATTATTGGTCGAACTCATTCATCCTAACCTAACTCGAACTTCACCTTAGCTGATTGCAGTGACATGTATATCTCTCTACTACAGAAATGTAAAATTCAAATGTTACTGTTCAGTGAATAAAAGAAATGAATGTTCCAAATGCACTTTTTAGCTCTTTGATTTCATCTTACAAAATCATTTTAATGGTTTCGCGACTTCGAATAAACGGTAATGGTGCTTCTCTACCATAAAATGAAGATCAACACCCCTTACCATAACAAAGTTATAGGTGCAAGCTCCTACTCTACCACAAAATAAAGATCTAATACCTCCTACCATCTTTTCGGTGGGTTGGTGGAGCTTTTACCAGAAACGGTAGGCTAGCGGAGTCTTTACCAGAAACGAAAGCTTAATCAGTGTTGAGATATTTCCGATGGCCAGGTGGAGCTTTTATCAGAAACGTGGGCTAGTGGAGTTTTCACCAGAAATGAAAGGCGCTACTTAACTACCCGAATGGGGACAATAGCTTTTATAACATGCCAAGTCAAAATAAGAGTTCCACACGCTAAGAAGCTCCTAGTATAACATGCCAAAGGTTAGTCTTCTCAATCCCCCAATATCTCTTTGTCCCACCAAAACCTATATTTATCATCTGACTTGTTGGCTTAAAACTCTAAACCCTAACCATAATTTTGCTTCACAAAGGTGGTTCTTCAATACTGTCATGAATTTGACCCAATTTAATCTCAAAACCAAAATTTGAAGCAGATATGAGCATAACAAAATAAGACTGGATGTTATCACATATTTATGTGTACCTGTTCTTACTGTTCAAATGTCGTATTCATTTACACTCCGTTTACACTAAACACTCTACCGGAAGGAAATGACAGAAGGGGTAGCGATATTTCATGAGTACGGCCAATCTTCTCATTATATTCATCATTCTCACACTAAATCACAGTAAAAAATTCAACCTCGACTTACAAGCATCTCAAACAGAATGTCGACGATCATGAGATAAAGAGTGTAAGGAGAGAAAATATTGCATTTATGATAATCCAACTACAATTTAACATAAGGGTAACCTAATTTAGCATAAAATATTGTTCATTAGTGACCGGTGCCCAACCATCCGACACCCGGTTTGCCTGACTATCAAAACGGTCACGGATGGGCACTTTGTAGAAAAAAATCCGAAATGTCCACCCGTTTTGTCTGGATGTCCGAGTGGGCACTTAGGACTTGTGTCCGTTCCGCCCGGACCGGTTGAATTAGTGTTTGTTTCCCGCCCGTCCGGACTGATTCCCACCCCTAGGCGGGCTACGCGGGTTTTTGGGACTTGATGGCCTTGTTCCCGCGTAAAAAGGGTAAATGGACTAAATCTGGTTCCAGTTTTGGTTCCGAACCTTTCGGTTCTACAAGATGGATAATTGGACTACAAATGACACAACCACCAAAAGATAACATCTTGATTTGTTTGGAACTAGGGGTCGAGAAAGCCCTTATGCTCGAACCCCTCCACAAGTCACCCGAGCCAGACGAGTGTATCGGCACCCGATGTTTGAGACTGGCACTACCCGTCTAGACCACACATTCTGGACGGTCGAACACATCTAAAAGGGTTTGACTGGCTTCCTGATCATGCCCAGTAGATATTATAGAAGACTTCAAAATTTTAATTGTATATATGGTTATGCCGGAACAAATTAGGTCAGCATCTGGGTTGCCTTTATGCATTACAAGGTTTACACTCACACAGACTCTTATTTATTGGATAGAAATCCCTACGTTGAGCCTTTCATGTCGTCCCTCATACACGAAAATTATTGTTTTGCCCAAGTTCGAATGACCTCACACCCGACCGACAGATGAGGTGCCCAGATTTTGTGATGTGCCGCTGCCCTAATGGTCCAAAGGCTAATGTGTTTGTTCCAGTCCGATGATGTAAGTCAGTGAACCTCTAAAATAGTCCCTTTTTTCCAACTAAAGAAAATTGTTGAATTCCTTTAGGACAAAATATCATATTCTGATGTAAAATGACTTGAAGTCTTGTAGTTAAAAGATAAATGAATATCAAGGCACTATAACTTTGTTATTTGAACACTGTATCTAATAAACACATGAACTCTTTATTTATATCTCTTTTGTATTACTACACCAAAGGTTACCAAAAGTTAATGAGGGTAATGGCCTATATATAGGATTTGGGAAATGCCTTGTAAAGAAGATAAGTAGTAAGTTCCTTGATGGGTAAGAAAACTCGTTCTTACCCATACCCAAAATTGTGCCAGCAATAGTTACCATGGCCTTACACGTCATGCAACTTCATTGCCACCTCAATCTCATGCAACTTGAAGATAAGGACTTGCCACCTCATACAACTTGAGTGTTGCTATAGGCATCCATAATTTAATGGGCAACCACTAAATAATGTTATAACATATTCCCTTTTGTGTGATTTTTCAACATTAGAACTTAAAATATCATGACTTTCTCGATCGTCTGAATATAATGTTAACGCCTTGTACACAATATGATAGTAGGAATATGTAATGCATAGCTTCACACTGGAAGAGGTCCTCGGTTGGAAGGCGGCACATCCTTTTTGAGGAGTTAGATGGAACCAACTTCTGACTATAACTTTTGAGTCCTTAATATTAAAGTCATAAATTCGGTTCCATCTTACCCAACAAAAAGGCGCGAGAGAATTTTAGATCCAAGAGATAGAGTTGTATTGATCCATGACTCAAGAAAACATATTTTGGAGGGTCAGATGGGATCAGTTCTTGACCTTAACCTTGGAACTCGAAAATTAAGGTCATAGGACTGATCCCATCTTACCCAACAAAAAAGAACATAAAGCTAATCGACATCAAGAAATGATTAGATGTAACAACAATCTATGACTTCTGATCTGAACACATCTTTTTGAAGAGTAAAATAGAATCAGATGCCCTCCCTTAACATCTAAGATTTAGATATCATGGTCATAGATCTCATCTCATCTTACCCAACAACGAGAAAAAGTAATAGACAACCGCAAAAATCTATGGCCTTAGAAGAACATATGAAACCTATTTATATCAATATGTGAGAGCTTACGAATGAAACCATAATGACGTCATAGGAATTTTGCGAATAGCTCAACATTTTAAGAAAGATCAAAGTATTATGAAAATGCTATTCATATTGGCTCTCTAACATATCTCTTACTTTGATCTTACAGTCTACTGTGTTTGGTCGTTGTGCCTCAAAATCCACAAATCAGATACAAAAACTCAGCTCATTGAATCAGAAAAATAAGATTTAACATGAGGACTAGCATTGTTTCCCATATCATTACTATTGAAAGCAAGTACAAACCATAATGACATATATAAAATACCAATCCATGACATTCACTGAAGAAATTTTCTCCTTACAAAGAAAAACCTTAATACCAACTAACAAGAATAAGTGTCTCTATCTCAAAGGTGGATATATATATATATATGATAAACTAGAAAGAAACTTACTTTTCAGAAGATAGAGTGAAGTTGATACTCTGCTACAATGTTTTATGATAAAACAGCCTAATTGTTGACGGGCAAAAGGCTTTCGGCGAAAGTAGTAAAAGAACTTCTAAAGCAAATATGTGGAACCGAGGAGGGGATTCCACTAACTTCAAACTCCGTCCAGTTATCCTTCTTCCAATTGAAACAATAAAAAGATGAGCATTTCTTCTTCCCCACTTCTTTACCACAACCCCCTTTATGATAAAATGTTACTATTATCTTGTCATCTGATCCTACAAAAGTATGAAACTTGACACGATTTTCCTTCAAATCCAACGGCAATGTGATACTCTTAACTTCAATCCATCTTTCTTTGTTATTACTTGAAAAACTAGTACTAGTAGATGCTCTATTAATGTCCTCCTCTTCTTTCTTGTAATCATCATCTTCATATATATACATCTTGAAGACAGAATGGTTCACTCTGATTAGCATAGCTAAACACCCACTAACTTCTAATAAACTAACATGTCCGTAACGTGAATTGTCGCGAAAATGTTTAGATGCTTCACCAAGGATCAAATCAGGGACTGTGATTGTTCTGAACTTCTCCATTCCTACATCAAATGCAACTATGGATACAGGACCATAATCCCAAGAGCCAATCTGAAGTTCATAAGTGCTCCAATAAATGACACCATTCACACAAACAGAGTCTGAGTCCTCTGGTAGTCGTACTGGTACACATGGTGGAACGTCATTGATCCTTCTCCAGCTATTAATACCACCTTGTTGCCCTAATGTTAAAACCTCACAAATAAAACAAATGCGACCATCATCATGTGGGCGTACTTGCCACAGACAAAACAATTTGTGTTCATTAGTGGCAGGATCAAAACCAAATCCGTACTGAAACGATTCACACCTATACTTGAGCTGGAAAATGTCATATTGAGTATATTTTGGGGCATCTTCTAACAATGTTGAATAAAACGATGATGATACTTGTCGGGTACTGATATTGCATATACGAACATGACGCTCCAACTGTGGCTCAAGGGAACAGAATAAACCATTTACGGGGGGTTTCGTAATCATATCGTAATCGGCTGAGTCAACCTCCCTTACTGTATCAACAACGGCTTTCATATGAGTACCATTGTTGTCTTCAAAAACCAGGTCAGCTGTAATATAGAATTCCTTGTAAGGCCAACGTCTTATTTCAATATGTGGACCTATCTTTTTTGTCTTCGCCTCTGTCGATGGTACAGGAACAACGATAAATATACGGCAAGGGGGGCGTGTTTTGGAACGGGTAAGGTGTAAATGAATGAAGTTTTGATCTTTTTCGATCAAAGAGCACCATTCTTTAGAAACACTCTTGAAACGGAAAAGGGTTTTGACAGGGAGTCTGGTTAGTATCTCATATACTAAGAAATCATTATGAGTAAGACAATCTGAAGTAGTAGTAGTAGTAATAGATGATGATCTAACCATCTTCTTCAACTGGGTATTGTTGTTGAGATTAAATTTCATGGCAGTAAAAGCAGCAATTTTGATCCTAGTGAAAAATCAATAAAAGAACAAACTTTAAACAAGGATAAAGTCTAAAATAAATCTTTAGTTTATATTTAAATCGGATATAGAATAATATATATATATATATATATATTGATGTAGAGAGAGAGAGAGAGATTACATACCAAGACAAAAAGTTCCATTCTTTTAAAGTTTTGCTAACTTTGAAGCTGAACTATGTGAAAGATTTGACTGTTCTTCTTCGACATCTTCCTCTAATTCATGTGCTTTCTTCAGGTCTGGGTGAGAACTGAAGCAAGTCTTAAACCCTAGAAAGAAAAAAAAGGGGAAGATTTTGATTTGGAAGGTGCGAGAAATGAATGGGCCATCATTCTATTGGGCGGGTTACGCGTGTTTTTGTGATCCAATGGCCTCGTTCGACTAATTTTGGTCCAATTTTGTTAGTTTTGGTTCCAGTTTTGTTAGTTTGGGTTCCCAACCTTAGGAGTTAGGATTGTACGAGATGGTGATTTGTTTGGAAATAGGGGTTCCAAAAAAGCAACCATGCTCGAACCCCAACAAGCCGCCGACCCAGATGAGTCCATTAGCACCCGATGTTTGAGAAGGGTACTACCCGTCCAGACTACAAAATTATTGACTTGGTTGAGCCTCTCATGTGGGTGCTCAAACAAGAGGCTTATTGTTTTTCCCGGGCTCGAATGACCCCACACCCAAAACGCCAAACATGTTAGACGGGCTCCGATAGGCAGATGGGGTGTCCAGATTTTGTGAGGTGCTCCTTCGAATTTGCCCGACTACCCTAATGGTCAAAAGCTTAATGTGTCTGGTCCGACGGATCTGTTGATGTGAGTGCCCGTGAACCTTTAAAAGAAACCCCATGTTTTTCAACAATTTTGTTTGCCAATTCTTTTAGGACAAGAAAAAAGTATTCCCATTTTGTGATTTTTTTTTTTTTAGAAACATCAGAACTTGAAATATTGTGACTTTCTAGATCCTCTTCATATAATGGTAACATCTTATACACTATACAATAAAATAATGGGTATATGTAATGCGTACCTACACAGAAGAAGAGATCCTCAGCTGGAAGGCGACACACCTTTTATGAGGAGTTAGATGGAACTGAATCATGATTTTAACTTTTGAATCTTAAATATTAAAGTCATAGATTCGAATCCATCTTACTCGACAAAAAGGGCAAGAGAAATTTAGTTTCAAGAGATAGAGATGTATAGATCCATGACTCAAGAAAACATTTTTTGGAGGGTTAGATCTTAGATGAGATTAGTTCTTAACCTTCACCTTAAAAATTGAAAATTAAGGTCATCGGACTGATCCCATCTTACACAACAAAAAAGAACATAAAATATCGAGATCACAAATGATTAGAAGTAATATAGACAGGACACATATTTTTGAAGAGTAAAATAGAACCGGATTTCCTCCCTTAACATCTAAGATTTCGATATCAAGGTCATAGATCTAATCCCATCTTAACCAACAACGAGACAAAAGTAATTGACGACTGCATAAATATGTGGTCTCTGAAGAACATATGAACCCTATTTATAACAATATGTGGGAGCTCACAGATGAAACCCTAATGACGTCATGAAAATTTCGCCAACAACCCAACATCTTAGGAAAGATCAAAGTTTTATGATAATACTATTCATATTCACCTAACTAATCTTCTACTTTGATATTGCGGTCCATTCTTTTTGGTCATTGTGCCTCGAAATCCACAAATCAGATATAAAAACTCAAGCAGTTGTTGAATCACAGAAGAAATAAGATTTAACATACTAGCATTTTTCCAATATCATCACTTGCTTGGTGACATGATTATTTATGACATTTTTACACTATTCCTACCAACTATATTTTTCACAATGTCTCCAATGATGTGTTCTCCAATTCCTAATTTATGAACTTCCATTTAACCTCCTCCAAGCTTCTCCATGCTGTAGGTGGCATAAGACAAACATCAAGTCTTCCATTGAAACAAAAACAAAAATCAAATCTATCATTAAAAATAAATCCCACCAATCACACCCAAAGTCCAATAACCATAAATAGATAGAAAAATATGATGATGTGGTCATTGCCCAACCAATCCCCTCAAAGAATGTCTCTACTGAGCATTGGAATCTTTCTATTTAGAGCTTGATGGTAGTAGTGATTTTAGGAAATGTCCTCTCAAAATAAAAGTAAGTGTAAACCCTAGTTGCCTTATGATATATTAAAAGTAAATTTATGATTGTAGTGGTCGAACTACTTTATGAAAACCCCATAAACTATTTCATGAAACTCATTTCGAGCTTTCTTTTATTTCACTTGATTCAAATCAATATCATTCAAAAATCAAAACCAAGCGGTAACTAGAAAACAAAGACATCAAGAAACATACCTCGAGGGAATAAAAAAATTGGTCAAAAATTTTAGAGAGAAAGAGAGACAGAAGAAAAATTCCAAAGAGATGGCATGATCCAATACAAACCCCATATTAAGTTAACCAAGAATCGGATCAATGCGATCCCTTTGGAGTTCTTCAACTGCAACAAACTTATTGAAATGGGTACTGTCAAATTCTCTTTAAAACCGCTCTTGAAGTTTATATTTTATATAGAGATAAGAGATAGTTAAAGGGGGTATAAATGTTGGGTGAATTGTTGTTTTCCTTTGCTTTTTGGCAGCTATATATAGTTCACACTTTAGTTATGAATGAACAAGGACGTTACCACCTAAGATGCATGAATGAACATCATATCCTGCCAAACTTGGGTTGGTCGAGTGGTTCAAATAGTTTGTTTAGAATTAGGGAAATGATAAAGTTACAAAAGATTTTGACAAAAAAAGGTTCCCAGCTGATGTGGCGGGTGTGGTTTCAAACTTTGACCAAATCTAGGCCATTGAGAGATGAAAATCACAACCGCCACATCAGCTGGGAACTTTTTTTGTCAAAATCTTTTGTGATTCTAGCATCTCTCCGATAGAATTATCGATCGAACTCATTCATTCTAACCTAAGTTGTACTTCACCGTAGGTTAGCTTGCTGCACAGTGACATGTATATCTCTCTACTACATAAATGCATCACTTAAGTTCAAACCAAGGCATCAAGGCGATTTTTAGCTCTTAAATTTCATCTCACAAAATCATATTAATGTAGATTCCGTGCTAAAATATAAGGGTTTAATGGCTCTTGCGACTTCGAATAAATGGTAATGGTGCTTCTCTACCATAAAACAAAGATAAACACCCCCTATCATAACGAAGTTATAGGAGCAAGCTACTACTCTACCACAAAATAAAGATCAACACCTCCTACCATAATGAAGTTATAGGTTCTAAGTTTAACATGTGTTGAGATTTTTTTGGTGGGTTAGTGGAGCTTTCACCAGAAGCATCTTCACAAGAAATGAAAGGCGCTACTCAAGTTTAATAGGTGTGGGTTAGTGGAGCTTTTATCAGAAACGGTGGGAGCTTTTATCAGAAACGGTGGGCTAGTGGAGTCTTCGCCAGAAACGAAAGGAGCTTTCTTCAAAACCACTGCTATGAATTTGACCCAATTTCATATCAAAACCAGAATTTCAAGCAAATATGAGCAAAACTAAATAACAAAAGATAACTTCACATATTTAGGTGTACCTGTTCTTACTGTTCGAACGTTGTTTCTATTTACACTACGTTTACACCCTACTCAAAGAAAACGACAGAAAGAGTACCAATACTTCACAAGGAAGAACGATCTTCTCACTATATTCATCGTTCTCACACTAAATCACAGTAAAACTTTCAACCTCTGACTTATAAGCATCTCAAATAGAAAATCAATGATCATGGGATAAAGAGTTCGAGGAAAGAAAATATTGCATTTATGATAATCCAACTACAATTTAACATAAGGGTAATCTAATGCAGATTACCACCATTCTGTTTTCTTTTTTCTTTTTGTTCTTGTTCTGTTTTATACATAAGAGTCTGAGTTAAATATACATCACATAATCGAGGAAGATTAAAGGCCTAAATTACGATTATCGTAAAGAATTAGATATGAAGCAACTCAATACTGTACATTTTGGTATAGCTTCTTACCAGATATCATCACTGAAACCAACTGAGGTTGAAGGATTTGGCTTATCTTCTTCCTCTTCCATTTCCACCTC
>BEHA01050376.1:1677035-1690040 GCA_002897215.1 Eschscholzia californica subsp. californica | reverse complement strand
TATACAGTGCTTGATTTTGTAGAATTGTATCTGAGCTTTCAAGGCTAGGTGGATGAAGACAAATTTATCAACTATATTGTCTAAATTTTAGCATGAACTAGTGTCATGAGTTCAGGGTTCAAATTTTAGGGCAAAGTTATATAATCTATGAACTAGTTCAAAGCAAAATAAAGTCCCAAAGTTTCAACTCACCAGACAGTTCTAAAGTTAGCATCGGGTTTAGTAAAAGAGATGGTCAAAATAAGTCTCCTTTTCTTTGGATAGTAAAAGAAATTGCTAGTTAAGGGTATCAATCAATCAAACTATAACATAGAAAAAGAAAGATCCACAACCTACCAACAAGTAAAATAGAATGAACCCTAACCCTAAAATGGAAATTCAGAGCAACTACCCAAAATAGAAAACTAAACCACATAATTTTCAAAAATTTAGAGAATCAAATAAAGAAAGTGAAAAAGTAATTAACACCCGTAATAAAACATAATATCAAAAATAAAATTCAAGAACAAGATTGTAAAAAATTAAGAACTTTAACAACCTAAGAATGAAAAAAGAAAGTCAAAAGGGATGAAACTTACAGGGTCAAGAACATTGGGTTGAGGACCATAATCAGAAGTGAGGAGGAAATATGAAGCAGTGACAGCAGCTATAATTGATGTTCTTCTAACAAGCTTATCTGTTCTTGGATCCATTTTTGTTTATTAATTCTACTGAAAGTTTTGGGCCTTTTGGGGTTGGATTGTTGGATGCAAAAGCACAGAAGAAGAACTAAGTAGAAAGTCAAGAAAATAGTAAAATATGCATTTGCTTTCTTTTCTTTTATGGAGGATTTTTCCACCCAAAATTGGACTCATAGTTACAGTTGGAGTCAGCCCTTAGTGTTAGAACTGCATGAAACATTAAACTGCTTACAATAGCTAAAAGGTATGGTTTGTTTTTTTTACCTAGCCAGGTAAGAAACTTAACTCCAAGTATGAATTGACTCGAAACAGATTTCAGAGTATTTATTTTAGTCTGGCTGGCTCGTGATGTCAGACGAGTCAAATTCTGACAACAAGTAAAAACAAACACCATGTAAGTAGCTTTTTCTTCGCCAAACATGCAAAATATCAAGAACAAATAAGGAAATGGAGTATATTGAAATCTTAAGTTTGTCATTGAGCCTTAAACTTAGAATCGATATATCAAAATTCATCCCAAGAATTTCATAGCTTTTTATCATACATAAAGTTTGTGAAACTGAAGGATTATTAAGTTCCTATACCGGATAAATTCATAACAAAGAATGGAAGTTCTATTTTACAACTCTATATATCTTTGAAAAGAATTTGCTAGGAAACTCAACTATCGATTATTATATGATGTCGACGTTCGATGCCTTTTGCTTCAGGAAATTTTCCAATTGTTTTACTGCCTTCGAGAATGAGGCGAGAAAGCTTCATCAACCATAACTCAGACTGAATTATTTGATATCCTGCTAGCTGTACCTTCTATGGTGTATAATTGTATATCAGTATAGACCTGAAGAAGAAACGTATATAGTTGTTCATTTTAGTAGATCCAGATATCCATAACTTTGGATCTAGCAACTTCAGTACTCTCTAGTTCTCATATCAGTAGTTACTAATCCATAAGATGAAAGTGTTTACGATGAACGATAGTTCGCCCATTGGCCTTCTTCCGTGCAAAACTCCAAGAGACCGAGAATGGATATTAAAAGATCCTCCTAGTACTTTTGGATCCGGATAGAGTTTGGCAACCGTGACGTGAGACGGAAGATTTGTGTGCATTGGACTTGGTCTCATGTTGGTTAGGAACACCTTCCAGACATGGGTTATAAGCTAGCCCTCTTACATACTGGCCAGGCTACCTGGGTTATAAGCCAGCACTCTGTAAACATACTGGCTAGGCCTTTTGGGGCCATGGTGCCTAGACTGGTCATATTTGAAGTGTGGGGACGTGGGGTGGTCCAACGCATGTCCATGCCAAGAAAATAGAAGAAACAGGGGCAACATGGCTGGTCGAAACAAGGTGTGCCGTCAACATTCAACCCCTCGACAACAACTTTCCACAAGACAGATACTCAACGCATTAAGTTATACCAGATGGCCACTAGTTACTGGTACTTGAAAGTAATAACCAAACGTAAAATTTACCTAATAATGTTATCATCCTATGAGGTTATGACAAGTATAATCACAAGGATATGGGCAATCGATCTCCTTCGTGACCTTTCTCTCAAAATACCAATCTCCAACTGCCTCTGCTATCGTCTGGACATAAGAAAAATGAGACAGATTCTTGGTCACAAAAAAATTACAAGGCAGTCCAAAGTTTTCACAATGAGTTATTTATGGGGTCTCAATTTTGATGGAAGATAAGAAGGAAATGCAAAACTTAAGGCCGACTACTTATACGAATCTTAAAATGGAATACGTACCTTATTGTGAAATCGTGGGGAATTAGGAGCGAACCATGTATCTTGAGACTCACTTTGACAATGAGCAAAACACGAGTTTATAAACAATCCTCCCTTTTTCGAGAATTCGTAAAAGAATAATAACGCTTTAAGCATCTCTTTTCTGAAACCTGTAAATCGTAAATCGACTCCCTAAATGAGAAACCTATACGGTTTCACTAATGTTACATATATAAGGTAAAAGGAGTAACCTTGTAAGATGGCTAGCTGATCTGGGTTGCACGACGTTGGGTTGATTTTACATCGTTTCCAATGTCCTCGTAAATCAGTAGAAGGTGGAACTAAGTAGTGATGAAACTGTGAAACAAACAATTTCGATCAATCATTTATACTGTGATTCTATATCATTCTCCGATTATATTTAGTATTTCAAATAAATGAAGGCAGTAAACACTTACTTGGAATACATCATAAGCCGAATTTAAGATGAAATACGGTGTTTTTATGTAAGGCAATGCATATTGTGGGAAAAAACACTGATATGGATAGTACCGAGAACTCGTACAGTTTGTATTCAGGACTGGCTCGGCTCCCTGGACCATAAACTTCTCGATATGAATAACAGAAAGACTTTATAAAACAAATACTATAATTATGATGGGAGCTAAATATTCGAAGAACAAACCTGTAGAGTAACGAGGCTTTCGAAAAACGACCTTGCAGTACGTTGTAAACCAATGTCTCTTCTGAGGAAATGAAATTACACAATATGAACGATTAAGAAGAGTTTGAACTTACAAACTAAGAAAACAAAATTTTAATAACAAGGAAAGGAAAATTACACGTCAAGGAAGAATCCAGCATCACTCAAGCATTTAACACTGGTAGTCTTCGGTAGAAAACTGGTGAAGTTATCACAATGCAAGAAGGTTGCTAGACCACCAGCTGAGCAACCTGAGAGCAAAGCCTAGATAGAAGAAACATATACATTTTTCAATAAGTTATACCTTATAATATGCGCCTTATGAACCATTTGATACAATTTATCCACGGATAATGGTATAGCTAAGAGACGGAAGAGCTCATTTTGGCAATGACCAATCACGACTCACGAGTTCAAAAAATGATAGGATCTAACCACAATATGGTTGGCCTAATGGTCACTATTCAAGACCAATTGGTTGACTATAGAGTACAATGAGAAGTTAAAAGTTCAAAATAAACAAAGACATCCTTCTAGAAAAGATCATTTTCACCTAATTATGTATAAGGGGCAATGTTGCCCGTAAGAGTTAACGTAACTCCCTACTAAGGAACAATTAAAGTTGTATCAAGTGTGTCCTAACCAAGCGGCCCTTTGCCCTATATGATATATCGCAATCGTAACTTGTCTCCAAAATCACCTCAAGTTTTTTATAGAAATAGTAAGTTCCAAACTCTAATTTGAAATTATTGTATATGTAATTTTAGTTGATTCGCCTGTTTTGATCTTAAGATCTTGAAAAATGTCTTTTATGTAATGTTTTCAGCTTTCAAAACAAGTCTAAATTGATCAGGGAAGTTATGACCACAATCTATATTAAATTTAGATTCAACATAAAAGCAAACATCATTTTAGTAGTGATATTTTGCCTACTCCCATATTTAAAAAAAAAACATTATCACCACAATCTTTTGTCATTATTAGTAGAGTTTTCAGAGCTACCTCCTTGTCCTTCCTCTCTCTCAATAATAGTATAATGTTGAGACAACTTTCATGGAGAGAAGAGACAAATCTCACATTTATATCTTTTGTTCTTTTTTATACTTACAATCAAAACCACTATTCATATGAAGGCAAACATTTTCAAGTGATTATAAAACTACTAAACTACATTATTGAAAAGAAAAAAAAACAAGAAAAGAGAGAAGTTTAGGTGGGTGGGTACCTTATCTGCATCTTTCAAGCCTTTGGGAAGTAGATCAAGAATAATGGCCTTCCAAATCCTTTGCCCTCTAAAGTAAAGCTTTGCTGTCTTTTAACACAAGAAACCACCAAATCTTTAATTTTAGATCAAAATCACACCTTTTATTCCCTCTTAAAAGAGAGTGTGAAAGCACAATGAATGAATGTGACTATGTGAGTAAATTAGAAAACAAAGATAGCCAGCACATGGACATGGTCATGGGGTTAGTCTTTTGATGCTACCCTGTGACTGAATAAAGGTGGGGTTTTGTTTTCTTTTGTTTTGGGTGGTTGGTTACCCGACACAAGTCAGAAGACTCAGAAACAAGACAGAGGTGAAAAGTCTCCTTGCACTCCCCACAGTATTGAGAGAATTGTAAGAGGATCCTTGGTCAAAAGAAAGTGAGCAGAGAGGTCTGGGGGCCTATGGCTATGGGTTATGATGTCTCCGACCAACTAACATATATGGTATTTTTCATGTGAGAAGACTATATGTATAGATGGTAGCTGAAGTCACAAAGATTAGAATCGCGTAATCCAATTGTAAGTATAGTGCTAGTTAAGTATCGAATCAATAGACAGATATTGTTGTTTTTCATATAACACGACTATGTATAAGTTTTTCAAAAAGAAAATGGAAAGAAAGGTGAGAATATATTTTTTTGAGTGTGGTAACTTACTTCATTTTGAAAGACAGAGTCGCCCGCGAACGAGGCTCCATCGCAGTATCGGATCTTCACTCGATTCCAATTGTAAAAATCTGATTGTTATTGACTCTTCTATGAGAATAAGCCTTTTTAAACCAAAATCTTCTATAAATGTGACTTGTGAGTACACAAACCTGGATTCATAGAGGGATTGTTGCTTAGGATTCCAGAGAAGACTTCCCATTGAGCCATCAACTTTGTTGACCCTCTCCTTGAATTAGCTCTCTCCAAACATGATTCTATATCATTGCACCACCCACCTCCCTATTCCCCATTAAACCCATGTCAAACAACACTCCTATCTTGTTAGTTGGACTTAGAATGGCCCCACATACCCACTTGAGAAAAGGAATTCTTGTGTGAGAAGCAACCAATTGGTCCTATGGGAAAACTAGTCTCTTGTGGGGGGCCATCTCTAAGATAACAACAACTAAATTGATGTGTAGTTCTAGAAATCTTTTTATACTTGATGGCTTTGAAATAACTCCTCTAATGGGCCACACTATAATTACTAGCCTCCCCTTTACACCTCCAAGTTGCAAAATAAAAAGTAAACATATTTGAATCATATACGAGGATAAAATAAAAGAACATATATAAATCAAATTAGAACAAACTTTCCGCATTCTAAGCTAGGTAGAACGCTTTAAAAAAAACTAGGTAGAACTTTTCAACAACAAAAAAAAATAGGTGGCCCTTATACAGTGTACGGGGTCGAAATCTAGAAGAAAGAATATGACAAATAATTGTTCTTCTGAATTAGAACTAAACGACTAAATTTGTCCGTAATGTGTATGTGTGATGTAATCTAACATATAAGTTGTTTTTTTTTTTTTGTTGAACTTAACATATAAGTTGTTGATAATTTAGACTTTAATGGGGTTGGTGAAAAGTGAAAGGGGGAGGGAAAGAAAGAACTCAAATCATTGTCAAATTCACCATATTGGAATTATGGTGGATAGTTTCAAAGGGCACAATTTAGGGTAAATTCTCTATCAAACAAAAAAAAAGACAGATTTTTAAATTTTAAAGTAGACACTTTTTTCCTTTATTACCTCAAACTGTAAAAGCCAATTAGTTGCTCCAGAACCAAATCCTCTGTCAAGATGGTAAGCAGGCAAACTCCCATCCAAACAAACTGAAAACCCAACCAATCAAATTTAATTCCAATTAAAATATTATTATTTAAAATTAATAATAAACCAAAATTATTAATTGAATATGAATGAACTTGCCTGCTTCTTTAACTGTGGTATTTTGAACCAGAGTCATCTTCACTATATGCTTCTTTTCTGAATTAGTCTTTAATGGAGTTACTGGTTTCCATGTTAACATAATAATCATCAAACTCATTATTATAATCAAGTTTAAGATCTTCATCTTTCTTCTTCTTCAATGGGTTTCAATAGAAAATCTCTCTCTCTCTCTCTAATTTGAAATTAACAAATTAGGTGAGAGAGATTCCTATGAAAAGATCAGAGTTTTGATATATAATATGAAGTTTTAAACTTGAATGAGGGTTTAAATAAGATTTTAGAAAGGGAAAGAAATGAGTATTTTTAGGTAAGAGAGATAGAGGATTGGAGATTAGGATGAGGGTTATAATTAGATTTAGTTGCAGGTGAAAGAGAAGAACTAAATTCTCTCTTTTAACAACCAGCTTTTTTTTAGAAGAGAAACTTTATTTAGAGAGAGTTGAAGGCAAGGGGTTGAGGCTTTTATGAACTAGAAGGAGACGTGCTTTTAAACTTTTCAAGTTGAGGTCCAAGCTCTATATATTCAAGCCCAAAACTAGAATTTACAGCCCAAGCCCATCAATTATGCGTGTTGACCTTCTGGGCCTCTGATCCACAATCAATTATCACTCTACTTTTATAATTTTATTAATAATCTTAATAGAGTATATAATTTTAATAGAATATATAATTATGTGAATACCTTAATAAAACTTAAGAATCTAAAACCAAGATTTTTTAAGTTGTTAAAGGTTTTAATGTCATCTGTTAGTTGAGTAAGAGGAAGAATTTCTATTATTAAGTTTTATTAATAAAATAAATATATCTTAAGTATAAATAACACAATTATATTAATAATAATAATATATGTATTATATTAATAATATTTATATATTAAATATTCTATTAATAACACTTATTAAGTTATTATAACAATATATTTATTATACTTATAACATTATTACAAGAATTAATAATATATGTGTTATATTAATAAAATATTTACCAAGTATTATTTATATTTAATATTTATTAATAATCTTTAAGGTACATTGTTTTTTTTTTATTAATAATCTTTAAGATACATTGTTGATAAGGGGTCAAGGGTACATCCCTTCACTTCATATATTTAAATTTGTAAAATCTTTAACACATATATTATATTATTTCCGCTCAACTTTGATAATCCTTTAAGTGGTGTATGAATTTATAAAGTCTAAACCTTTGTAAATTCAGAATCAAATTCAAGAACTTATGGGAACTTGGAAGATAATGATTTGTGGAAGGTGGAGAGGGGGGCATTCCCTATATATACTTTTTTTGGAGAAACTCAGAAAATAAAAAGTTTCTTTTTTTTTGATGAAAAAAATAGGAAGTTTCTAAAAGTGAAAGAAAATATTGCTAATAGCCAGAAAGGGTTTTAGTTGACGTAAGGTTAAGGAGGGTGAACGAGACCCAAGTTTCTAATTTTTCTTTTTACCTTTATGATTTAAAAATAATTCTTTACCCTTTGTATTGCATTGACTAATTGCCACAAACTACAGTAGATTTCTTATGATGATTTTGTCCTTTTTGTCAGTGTCTTCAACGGGTACGAAAATCCCATAGCGGTAGAGTATGTTTGCCGAAACCTAGTATACCATTCTAATCTAAACTTAGTAGTTGTTAGTTATATATATATATATATATATATATAGACCAAATTTATCAACTAATAAGAAATTTAAAATTGGATATATTTAAGAAACAAAGATATACGACAAATATATATTTAAACAAAGATATTAAAAATAGTTATTTCAATAGACATCTTATATATATTATTTTAATAAATGCATATAAGAAATATTATATATATATATATATATCAAATGACTAAATAGACCAAATTTATCAACTAATAAGCAAATTAAAATTGGATATATTTAAGAAACAAAGATATACGAAAAATATATATTTAAACAAGGATATTAAAAATAGTTATTTCAATAGACATCTTATATATATTATTTTAATAAATACATATAAGAAATATAATTCTGAAAATGTTCAAAATGGTAGGATTTATGTCTTAAATGCGAAAGTTCATTTTTAACTGTTTTAACATTATCAAATAATAAGATCAATGTATAATAATAGTATCAATTTATAATAAATTAATTTAGATAAGATAAATTTAAGATTAATAGTTTTGTTGTTGTCAAAATTTTCAAAGGCACCTATTTAATAATAATAATACAATTATGATCAATTAATAATATATCGATATTAACTTTTAATTGATTAATCATCTGATTTAATCATCGAACACTGATGAAGAGCTTGACTGGCTTGAAGTTTAGCTTCCTCTTTTAAAACTTGAGTGCTTGATATTGTTTGAAGAAGAGGCACAAAGAGTTTTCCTGCCTTTGCATAAATGCGAAAAAATCAACTCCGATGGATTTTGAAAGCTAGCTCTTGTTTTTATTTCTTCGAACTATAACTTGTATGAATGTAGATAGATTTCGTTTACCTCCTTTGATTATTACTTAAACATTCAGAATACCTTGTATTAACGTTTTGAGAACTCGCCGAAGAAACCCTAACAACACAATACCTTGAAATATAGAAAAAACGGTCACAAACTCAAAACTTAATTGCATATATCTTTACAAACTCAAGTTCTTTGTTTTCCTTCTTTTTCAATATGAACTCAAAGTGTAGCTTACTCCGATCGATACAACTATGAATTCGTGTGATCGTACACTTAATAACCCAAATACGAGGAGGAAAATAACATTCAAAAAAGCACAGCCAAGAAAAGAAATGCTTGCTGTTGGAATCACTTCCCTTGTTACTGTCACTTTTTTGAGGCGGCCATCTTGGCTGCCAAATTGCTTTGTCACTGTCTTTTTTGCACCCGAGATGAGAACTGATAAATGATATATCAACATGGGTGAAATAAACTATGAACTCATATGCCAAAGCAAAGTAGAAACGAAAAGACAATAGTTCGGCAAACTAACATATGTTTGGACAGGTATATAGCATGAACAAATGCAGATAAGCAAAGATGTGATTTAGGGCAAGTCCAACTTGGGGCTTAGGCTCCCAATTTTGGGAGCCCTTGAATTTTGGGAGCTCCGGAGCTTTGTCTCAATTCCAACGTCAGGCCCCCAAATCCAAAATAATGTACGTGCGCGAAGTATGTGTAAATATTGATTTTAGATTTCGACTATGAATATTTAGATTTCGACTATGAATTAAAATGTGATATTATTCGAGATAGGTAATTTTAAAAAGATAACCCAAAAAAAAAAAGAGAGGAAAAATAAAGAGTCCGTGGGTATATAGACCAAAATAATATTCAAAAAAGGTTTATGATCCAATCTTCTCAAAACATGGATATTTAGTCCTTTTACATTATGGACGTAATAACCCATGCATTATGAGAGAACTACCGTCCATGTCCCTCCTACAAAAATCACGGGATTTTTAATTTTCCAGGGTGAATTTGGAATGTTTCTAATGTGGGCGTGATTTAGGGATTTAAAGCAACTAACGTATAAATCCGAAATTGATTTTTCTCTATCTTCTAACCGTTTTGGAAAGCAAATCTATTTCCAAATCAATTCAAAACAAAAATCGTAACCAAATCAATTTTCTCTCTTTACAGATTTGGAAACCAAATCAATTTTCTCTCTCTCACTATGTAATTTTTTTTCGATTCAAATCAATTTTCTCTCACTTAACTTTCAGATTTGGAAATAGTATATTTTCAAGGATCAATTTAGCGTGATTTGGGGGTTAATATACAAAACATATATATCACTTTCTCTCACTTAACTTTCAGTTTTGGAAATAGTATATTTTTCTAGGAACATTAAAGCAACATGTGTTTTCGTTTTTTACTCATACATAAATACACATAGAATACAAATTAGGAAACAAATACGTAAACTATGTATTATTTATGACGAGGAAACCATCATTTGTCAAGTATACAACATAATTTATCAAATATATGTGGGTCTTGTTCAATAAATTACACAGAATTTCTTTTACATTACACATCCTTTACATTCTGTTACAAAAAAAAAGTACAAAATCTTCTTTGGTTCAAAAATGGTGTCCATCCATGTACTCTCCATTAGTTTCGTTGACTCACTTTGATTTGACGATTCTCTTTGAAATTTCATCTGGTATATCAAATCTACACACATAAATACACATACATTAAAGAAAAAAAAAATCATATATTGTATTATAAACTACATGTACAGTTTCGTAAATTATATATAATGTTTGTCAAATTTTGACAACATTTGAAGGTTTTGAGTAGTTCGGTAAACTTATCAAGGCTACTGTTTTGGGTGAAAAGTACACGTAATGGTAAATAAATAATACACAATTTATGTGCACTTATACGTAAATTATATACATAATGGTAAGAACATTAAAATATACGTAAATTATATATACTCTATTGCAAAGTACACGAGATTTGATAGTAAAGCGAAGCATTTCTACTAATGAAATGAGTACTGTTTTGGTGTTAAAGCACGGGTAATGTTCTATAAATTACCCATAATTTACTATAAATTGTGGTAATTTACGATGAAGTACATGTACTGTAAATTCTGTTATGAGTAACCGTACGAAAGAACAAATGTTTCATAAATCCGTACGGATTGAAAACCAGATCTGAAAAAAAAAATGAGAATATCATTATGCTTAAACTACAAATCTAAAGATATCTGCTATGATGATTGATTGCAATAATGTCAAACTCAAGTTGAAGGATTAAACATCAAGATTAAGAACATAAATGAAATTTTAAGAGAGAGAAAGAAAATAAACATCAAACATTTGATAGATGATTGATAATCTGATCTCACGAAATATAAGAAACAACAGAAGATTAAACATAGATCTAAAAAATATGATATTATCACTGGATGCAAACATAACATACTAACTTTGAAGGAATCATTGAATAAGGAATAAACATAAAGATCTTAAACAGTTATGAAAATTTTAGAGAGAGAAAATAAACATCATACATTCGAAGTTAATGAATTAGTAAACAGATCTTATAGATATGTATCATAAATCTGATACGTTTTATAATAGAGCGAAATAATTAGGGTTTTAGTTAGAAGAAATATTAGATATTAACAATGGTGTTTATAAAGATTTCGAAAGTATTAAACCTGATCAATGATGAATTTGGACAGCAATATAATGTAGAAGAAGAAGATTTTCTGAGTTTAATGGAGGTTTGTCAACTAAATCGGTTTTAGAGAGATCAAATAAAGAGTTTCCGTTACTGAAAATAATGAAGATATCCTTACTTTGAATAGAAACATGATTGGAGAGAAATATGGAAGATAATAATGAAAATATCCTTACTTTGAATAGAAACAGGATTAGAAAGAAATATGAGAGATAAATATGGAAAAAGATATGCATAGATTTCGAAGATAAATCAGTTATAAAATATTGAAAGGTTAGATTAGGAATTATGAAATAATATTTATTCTAGAGATTTTTGTTTTCTCTCTAGATGAGACCAAATGGACTAGATATCCATTTATATTATTTTTTTGGTTTTAAAACCCTTTATAGAATTAGAGAGGATTATATCTACTATTAGGACCCGTTTTTTGGACTATAAGCCCAAAAATTCAAAAATAAATAGTTCAAAACATTTTAAGAACATTAAAAAAAAAATCAATTGAAAAAAAATAAAAATAAAAAACCCCCCCTTTTTTTTATCCAATAGTGTAAGGAAGCAAAAGCAAGGGATCTGTATATCAACATCCTTTCCTAATCCTAACCCAACTACTAGTAAATTAGTACTAATAAATTTGGGAGGGAAACTTCTATTCCATGTGGAGTTTGGGTCTCTCTGTTTCTCTGTATATAATAAGATTTGGTACTTTTTTTTTTTGCCGGTTTCCATGGCAGATCCATCATCACTACAGCCGATTGGTCCTTTTGTTTTCCCACTTAAGAAAGGTTCATGTGAATTCACTACCACCACCACCAACAACAACAACAATACTCACCACCACCAACGGAGGAGGAGGAGGAGGAGAAGAAAATTAATAGTACCAGAGACTAGTCGTAAACTAATTTGTCAAATTCCCAGGGGTTGTTCTTCTGATGATCCAACAATTGGAAGATGGTTACTTGTTATCTGCGACAAAGAAGATGAAAACTTTGATGATGAAGAAGAAGAAGAAGATGATAGTTGTTGGGTATTGGGTAATTGTTATCTATGGGATCCAATTACTTGTGACAAGATTCAATTACCTTCTCTTCTCCAATGGATTACTACTACTACTACTAATTCATCATCATCTTCCAATTACTCTGTTTCTCTAAGTCGCTGTGTTTTATCTGGTAATCTTCTTTATGTTTCAATGGTTTTCTTAATCTTCACTGCTAATAACATAAATAAAGATATGTGGCTTTTATATTGCCGACCCACAGACAAAAAATGGGGAATTCATTGTTTGAATCATTATCATATTGAATCTCTTTTTTGCTTTAGAAACAATGATTTATATGTTTTTTCTAGTAAAGGTGGTACCAAGATTCAATTTTTAAAAAAAGAAGAAGAAGAAGAAGAAGAGTTAAGTATAATGGAGTACTCATTGGAGTTACCTGTAAAACCTGAAAATCTTCCATCAGTAATACCATCAGGTGTTGGTG
>BEHA01050376.1:1648829-1669078 GCA_002897215.1 Eschscholzia californica subsp. californica | reverse complement strand
ACCATGACTCAGCCTGTTCAAAATGCTAGAAAAAACAGTCCCATCAATTAACCTAGCTCTAAGTTCCTCTTCTGAAGCCTCCAATGGTAACTTTAAATAAGGGTCAATATCATTCAACCACTCCACTAGTGTTGCTCGCCGCTTAGCTGTGGAGCAGATGACCTCATTAATAGTTGGAAATCAAATCACATTGTATGAAGAGAGAAAGGTAAAGCCATTTTTTCTAACCATCAGCCTCAAGATTGCTCTCCATTGTTGGTTCAGTAACTTCCTCATTAGCGACTACATCTGACCAAAAGGTTTCCCCGTTCCCGCTCTTTGAATATTGTGACCGGTAGTTCATTACAATATCTTATAAAGGTTCAAAGGTTCACTTTCAACGATGCCTAAGGCAGAAAATCTCTAGGCTCTTCTCCAAGACAATTGATCTCATCCATGAAGGGTACCGCATCAAGAAGCTAGAGGTTAAATGCATTGTTCGAAAATCCTGAAATTACATGTTATTACAAGGTCATTCCGTGCCATACAAGTATACAACATAAAACACCAGGGGCAAAGAAGTAAGACTCAAAGAGAAAACAAAGTCCATTATTCTTTTTCTTACTAAAAACGAGAAAAAAAACTTAAGGAGCTTTATACATAAAACTGGTAGATGAATAGTTACTAGGTACAGTGAGCAAAATTAATGAATTAGATGACTGAATTCATTTAAATCTGTTCTGAACTTTCGATACTGAACTAGGCTGATGGCAAAAGAAAATGTAAATGATTGCACTTGTGGACTAGACTTAAAGAATCACTGATATGTTGCATAAATTGCTTGTTCCTAAAAGATGTAATTCAATACAATAACGTGTTGAATATGGATTCAGGAAAAAATAACTCCAAACGGAGTCAGGAATGGGACTATATGGATTCTGTTTACCCTACTAATAATCTACTTTCTCCATTTTAAGGGTAAAACATTTATCTTACAATGGTTACAAACGATGTAAGTCTGCTCAAGAATAAATCAAACAACTAAATTTAACTATATTACATAATAATTTCAGCTTCATTATTTTCAAGATGTCTAGTTTGTACTAATTTACATGTTTAAGGCTTTAAGCAGACAGCTAATGTCTAAAAATCAGAACTTAAGCGACAAACCTATGTTAGGCGATACTATTGTAGGGAGTAGAGAGAAAAAAATACTGGGTAAAGGATCTTAATTCAATCATGTAAATCGACATACCTACAGGGAAAGTAGAAACTTCTCCAATACCACCCAAAATTGACTTTGTTGAACCTTTAAACCTTCTCCATTTTAAGTTACTTCGAATTACTACTCAAAACGGTGAATCTCAAAAGCCTTGGAACTAAAGATTACTCTAAACCCTTCAAATATCAGAATTGGCAGAGTAAGGCACCAAACTGTAAAGAACATAAACTAAACATCAGATCATGGTTAAAATCGAAAACCCAAACAACAAAAATTTTCATTTCACTCAAAAAACCCGCCAAGAAAGAAGTATCTTGGTAAATTTCAAGGTACATTCAGAGTTCCTAGCTCAATCATTAAAACCCCATTTCTAAATTGTACATGACATGAGCTTTTAGAACCTCCCCATTCCCCAAAAGAACCTAACCTTTTCTAAAATCCTCAAATCAAATAATGAAATAAGATAGAAATCCAACTATTAGAGATTGAATAAGAAGATTATAATCGTTACAATCATAATGCAGATCTATTCTTACATGGAAAGTTAAGTTTTTTATAAGGACATTATGAAGAACACATATATTGAGATCAGATCCAAACAATGTAATTAGGGTTTGAAATGAAAATCATTAATTTGCAGAGTTTGAAAAGATTATACATACCTCAACAGAAACAGATACAGAAGAGAGATAGAGAGAGAATGAAAAATTAGGGATTTGGTGTAGAAAGGAAGGAAATTTGGCGATGGAGCAGAGAATATGGCGGCAAAAGGGGCAAAATTGGATCCGACCTCTCTCTCTCTCTCTCTTGTTTTTCTCTCTCTACTCCTTCCTCCCTAAAACCTCAAACTTCCCTCCGAATTCTCAGAGAACCAATAGCTTTCTTTACTTGCAGATACCGAAAAGACCATATTGTCCTCAACGACAACCATAGACAATTATCCCCTACAACCAGAAGTATTTGTCATATGTACCCTAGGTTTTCATTTTGCACATTAGCCCATGAGCATTTGCTCAAGTAAAGCAAAATTTATCATTGTGTTTGTAATTTCCCTTGAGTGCACTTTCAGAGTATGCAATTGCCTCTTGGGGTGGGAATCGGGCGAGCCCTGTCAGACTCGCATAACTCCTTCACGGATTCGGCTCGGTCGAGCTCGAAACTTGGATGTCTGTTGGGTCTAGCGAACACTTTGGGTCGGACAAATTTGGAAATCAAGGTGTATGTGCCCCGGTTCAATTTGCAAATTTGCTCGGGCTTTGGCGGATGCGGGTGGTGGAGTTGCGGGGGATGAGAATAAAATAAATAAGAGAAAAGAACATGAATTAATATTAACTGATACAATGTTCATTTTAGTGAATTAGTCATTTTTAAGAGGTGAAAATGAATTATCAAAGTTAAGTAATATAATTTCTTTTTTCTATAAACCCATATATTTGTTTCTAGTCTCTCTATCACCCCCTCCACCCATCATTTCTTTTAATTTGAACCATTAAATATAAGGTGGGGATAGGAAGTATCTCACTTTTGAGTTGTCATGTACATAAATCTTAACCTCTAATGTCTTTGCTTTGATCAAATACAGACCACTAGTTAACACAAAAAATTATTTTACTACATACACGGTCAAGATCTTCCCTCCACCAACGCGCGATTTCAAACTCAGTTAGTGAAACCACACCTTAATTCTTTAAATCAGGTCTAACTTACCTGATGTCTGAATTAATTCGAGTCAAATTTCAATTTATTGTGTCTAAAATGTCTAAGTCACTGGCTTAGATTAGTTTTACCTCCGTTAGGTTAACACGAGTTAGACTCTGACATGAAAAACGTTTAACTTTGATCTAAAGTTTGATTTGCATACGAATAGATCTGTGTTAAATTTTAAACTATTTATTTTTCTTTGGCCCGCAAACTCTAAATAATCGATTTAGATTCTTCAAATAAATTCACAACCGTGATACTATACTCAGTCACTCTATTGGTGAATCCTGATGGAGTGAGGTGGTATGACAAAATTTAAATAGAAAAAGTTTCTTTAAATCTAGCACTGCCACCTCACCTGACTGAGATTTCACACGGAAGAGTGGTCTGAAATAATAAAAATTTCCATAAATTTAGTTGAATTACATTCATTACAATGACAACAAAGCAATACCTGAGCCACAAAATAGGTTAAGAAAGTCGGTAATAATATTAGGTTCAATAGAATCCAAGTACAATATCAAAATATTTGGTCTTGTCTTCAACTCGGACAGCAAAAAGTCAAAATGCTTTCCAAATTTGAACATATTGCCGCCCCCAATTCAGGGAATTTTCCGTTTTGTTAACGTGGGTGTAGGTAACCTGACAGTTTACTATTTTTTATATCACCTACGTTTTCTTGAGGACTAGTTTGATATTTTAGGTGTCTCTGACACTCTCTCATTATCTTTCTTATTTTTGGAGAAGGTGATAGATGGGCTGGATCTGGCCCAAATTTGCCCCCAACAATGTTAGAGAGAAACATGGGTCGAAATATGATCGTCCACGGGCCTCTTTTTTTCGGGGCATGTTGTTCGTGTGACATACACTCGAACGGATGGAGAAAAAGTTGAAACACAAGCTCATCACCACCACCACCACCACCACTACCACCACTACCTCTACCACCTCAAATAGTTAATACTTAATTAAAAAGAAAACACAAATCTATTGTCTTGAACTGAAACAAGCTACTACATACTGTATTTTATGTTTAACTCACATTTTAGTTGTTTGATAATACTCTTATGGTAGAAATTAGAATAGATTCTCACTATAATCATTTTCACCATAGAAACGTTTTAACGAAACAGATACAGACTGAGGCTATAGTGATAATCGGCGAGCAACAATTTCTCCCAGTCTATCTTCTACCATCTACAAGTTACACGATTATCGCTGTCTCTGTTTATTTCTCTATTTTCGTCCCTGCAATTTTCAGAGATAATTCATATTTCAAACTATATATGGATTCGAATAAACAATCATGTCTTACCCGTTTAACACGTTTAAAGGTTTGATTTGGCAGCAAGATGTTGTGGTCTAAGTTCCCTAACCAGAGCTTCTTGAACTAACGAGACGACAAGCTATCAATTTACAGAGAAAATTGAAATTAAGAAAAGATTTTCATCAATAATGAGGTTATTCGATAATATCGATTGAATTAATACTTCTCCTTTCTTGTTAAACATTTGGGCTGAAGCGAATCCACGACCACTGCTTGCAGTTGGGCTTTCCATCTGTTAAAAGATTGATGTATTAATCTTTCAGATATTGGGAATAAGAAAAACATGAAAACAAACAGCAAAGGTTTTTGGACTTGCCACGTATAATAGCCAATCATCGGCTCTGAAAGGTCTGTGGAACCACATACTGGAAATGAAGATAAAGACGGTTAGAATATTTGAGTACTTGAAATGGGAAAAGACTAGAAAAGAAATTTTGCAATTAAATTTTTAATGTTAGAAAAAAGTTAATATAAGGATCGTAGTTGAAGTACTTATATACAAGTGAAAAAATTGCGGTTTTTCGGGTTAAAATCATATCCGAACTGTATTCTGTAGTGAATATAACGAAGTGGAGACTTACGAGTGATCCAAACTGAGTGCTCTTGTCCTCATACCCTTTTTACGATGAGGATTCATGGAAATTCCGCTAAATATTAGATCTGAAATGTAGGTTACCACACATCTGCCATTTAACCATTGAAGATTGATTTGAAAATTAGAAAATGCATGATGAATAAGTCTAGTGTGCTTTCAAGTTTCATCCAACAAATTTTAAACATACTTGTTTGATACTCTATACCCTAACAACAAAAAAAGATCAAATACATAAAGCATTGAAAATTGCTCCATATTAGATAGTAATTTTTCAAAAACAAGTTGTAACTAAGGCAGTGTTTGTTTGTTTTTTGAAGTCATATCTGAAATCTGACTCGAGGTCTGAATTGAATCAAGTCAGATATCAGAATTTTTGTTTTTGTCTGACTCATCTGAGTGGCTACTTTGGGTTAATTTTGAGTCAAACTGAGTCAGATTCAGACACTGAGAGAGAGAAAACCGAATCTCGGGTGTGTAACTACTGACCTATGCAAAGCCGGGTCATCTGAAAGTCTTCCCCTAGGTTTAAACCAATACCTCAACCTGCAATTATTCGATATGTACCAAATACAATTCGTGATGTGAAACAAAATATAGATATCAAAAAAGAAGGTCGATAGATTTACAAGAAAATGTAGCAAATGAATCCATATTGGAAAAGAAAAAGCTAACCTTGGTGGAGCTTTACTTTGGTTGGTAAAATAATTATTTTGCTCGCAAAACCTTATATCTACAGGCCAAGGTTTGACATCTCTCGTAGCAAGCTTGTTCCGATAACCGCTGTTGTTAAAATTAATCAACTAGCAATATTAACAGGGAAAATATCGGAATAGAGATGCTTACTGAGATAAAACGAGGAATTACAAGGTAGAATCGTTCAGAAGCTATCATAAACAAGGGAACAAGGTATAACCCTAAGGTACATTATACAAAGTATACATGTTTCGAACATGAAATGAAACGAATATGACATCCAAGAGTGACAGATGAAACCTGGGAAGACGAGGATCAGAAATACGTTTTTCCCGCATCTCGTCCATTGATAAAAGCTGGAGTTTGAATTGTAGTTCGATCAGCAAAAGAATCTGCTAGCACACTTTAAGCGATTTTTGGACAAAAAGTCGTTGGAATTCAATTACCTTTTCTGGGGCAGGGACATCTGGCATCTCAACTTCCTGGTGTTCAAACCCATCTTCTTCTTTCTGAGAAATATATAACATCTGTCATCTGACGCTGTATAATTGACTTTAATTGAGCTGACAATAAACTAGTCGTAAAGCTTTGTAATAAAAAATATACTTAGAATTTTGGCTCTTAGAAATAAATATTAAAGCACAATTCAGTGATAGAGAATTTTCTTTACATTACTCACTCTTCTACTCACCATTGAGGTATTATATTTCTAATAATAAGTTTCAGTTAGTACTTTAGGAAGGATTAGTTGTTAGCTCTAACCAGATACTAGGCTGCCACTTGAAGATCACAATCCAATGTAAAGAGACGAAGCTGATCTAAGGTTGGATTTGAGCTGGATTTCTCGGGACTTCAAGGGTCGGGTGAAAAGAGGATGAATCCTAGGAAATGAAAGCCGGGGTGTTGTTCGATGTACGATGAAAACAAGTACATTATTGAATATATTACTTTAATAATCAACTAAGAAGAACAACATTATTAAAGATTAAGGATATAATTCACAATCAAACAAACTTTTCTCATTCTCATCTGTACCTCATCCTTTCCATAAAACCTCTCGGAATGGCTATACTGAATAGAAATGATTAAATCGAGAGTGAAAAAGTGATTGGCAAAGTGAACAAACCAACTTACATAGTAGGTTTCTAGTTTCAATAAGAAAAAATAGTAGGTTTCGTGTTGGTAAAAGTTTGTAAATGAACAAGTTGGACAAAGAGAATTACTTGAAAGGAAGCGAGCAAAGTGAAAATGATATTTCCATTTTGTATTGCATCTACTCTCCGTGTAGCATAGCTTTTCCCTTCACGTAAACGCTTGACCTCATATAAAATTGGCACTGAGAAAGTATAGATACGAAGACATTTCAAGTTTTGTACAAGTGGTCCGATAAAAATACTAATGGATTCAGAATGCAGCTCTTATGCAGATTTAGTCATAATTATAGGAAGGCCAGACCAACAGAATATGATGCGAATACCTGTTGAGGTATTTCAGTAGGGTGGTAATTATTCTTTAATTCACACATTTATTTCCCCACTTAGTTCAATACAAAATAAAGGGAAAATTGGTCCAATCTCCCTACCCCAATTTTTATGTCAAAAATGATCCATCAATACATTTTAGGCTTCAGCTCCCTATGTTAGTCTGGGCAGGTTCGCATAGAGTAAGGTTCTCACAACATATTATGTAGATTTGCACATTTTAGGGGTTTGCACAGTTTGCAGGGGGAGCCCAAAGCCAAAAAAATGTTGGACGTGTCTTTCTAACCAAATTCATCAGGAAATTGGATTTTCGGCCCAATTTCATGTAAAATAACTTAGCACTATTAATCAATATAGACATGTATATTTTCCTGGATTCTGCAAGAGACAGAAACCCAAGGCAATCACGTTCTTTTTATCGTGTTGAACACCCGCGTCTCTCTGCCTCATTCATGACCACATCACACAGGCGACTCTAGCTCCGAGAAAGAAGCAAAGGATAACTCTGGCAGAAATCAGAAAATTAGATATCAGTGAGGAAGAGACCAATTGGGCTTACTTGCAAGGTCGCCAACAAGTAGGAAATAACTGTGTAAACTATGCACAAGTTTGCGGCAGTCGACAGTCTTGGATGCTGCAGCCAATGCCTGCATATACAGACCAATAACATGATTTACGTATTAAGTGCTAGGGATAATACCAAGAGACTCCTCAACAACCAATACTATGCACAGGGGTGCAGAAATATCATGAGAAAAACCGAAAGAACGGTGGCTATAACATACCTGTGACATCATCTGTCCTCCAAAAACTTGTGTAAATCTTGGAGCTTCAGGCAGTGTGAATCCACGAAATGTGTTTATCTTTGGAAAGAACAGATCACAAACACAAGAAAATAGTAGTAAGTTATAAATCAAGATATGTCATTTCTTGAGCAGTTGAGCCCACCTTTCAAGGAATATGGGGCTATCGTTTCCAAATTCTTAGGATTAGGATATAGACTTAAGACAAGAAAGAAACCATCCAACCTCTTTATGCTATGCGAAGGAGGGACATCATGTATAGATGAATCGATACATATTTAACATTGCTTTGTAAAAATTTTGCTTTATCAAAAAAATTCCGAGGTTTCTACCTACTCCCCGAAAGAAATGTTGAAACATATAACCGTTTTATATACCTTCGGGTAGGCTTCTTATTTTTTAATGGTTTCTTTTACGACCGTTTTAATAATATATCGCCTTTCTCAAAAGCTTAAAAACCATTACTTCTACTAGATCTGAAAATTGATAATAATGAGAAATGAATAGATAACATACTTCTATTGGTTCCAACTGCAGTATACGTTCGATGATTGAGTATGTCTCTTGAGTTTCTACAGTCCTCCATATCGATTTAGGCTGCAATAAAGTACTACGTTCACCGGGCAACACCAAGCAGGTTAGCTGTAAACAGAGACAATGCATCAGATAACTCATATAGTCATATGTGAAACAACTATTACAAGTTTGTATTATGCATAAGGAATATACCTTAACCGTAGCGATTACATCAGCCGGATGGCCGGAGGTTGAGGTCCCTATGCAACCAAAGCATTAGTAATATAAACAACAAAGTGCTACAAATGTTTTTGAATTAGAGAGTAAACTACCACGATTTGACTGCAACATTTAAACCATGGAAACGGAGCATAGATACATTACTAGGGAATATAGCCAACATCAATTTCTTGACTCAGAAAAAGGTTTTTTCTTTTCTGAATATCTCATTACGAAGAGCTGGCAGGTCGCACCGTGACTCTCTTCCCCGAAAAAGTCTTGGAAAAGCTAATGCACACAAAATAGGTGTTCCTTTCCACATGGGAAGTACTCCTTAATAAATTATACAGAATAGTTAAAACAGATGAGATCCACGTCGGTGAACAGATAACCTTTATGTAGAGAAGCTGGCGGGATACATCATCTTTCATTGCACCTTCTCATCACAAATATGGAAGAACTATCTGAAACTCTTAGATTAATCTTAACCAGCTACAAACTTAATGCAGGATAATATCTCATAATGGGCATTCCCATTACGAACTTTATCTAGAAGATAAGTCGAAACCCGACTTATTTTTCTTGTCATCCTACGTGAAATCTAGAACTAAAGGGAAAGGGATATTGTAGGACATGAAGTAAAGACCTTTTCGTAGAAATAAGGCAGGTATCGACTTGCGGGTGTTACTTTTTTTTTTTTTTAACTCAGCAGAGCTCAATTTCCACAATTTTCTTCCTTCAAATTGGGATGTAATTCTTGGATGTGTAGATATCAGATAACAACAACAAAACATATCTTGCCTTCAGGCCAAACTAACACATTTTCGCCTCTCATCAATAAAAGATGAAGCAAAAAAAAGAATCTCACCATGCCCAAAAAAATCAAACTTTTTCAATTGAAGCTCAGAATGATGATCTTCCCCATCTGCTTGGATAGATCCATGGACCTCAGCCTGCCAAACAACAATTAAAAAACCTAGTACAGCAAATTACGGATACATAAAATCAATTACCAATTTCAGAAAGATTACCTCCCCTTCCCAAATGAAATAAATTCCATCCCCAAATTCACCTTCTCTAACAACATATTCACCAGGATCTATATCAAAGAAATTCATACAAATTAAAGCAAAATTCACAAGAACAACAAATTACCCACAAATCAATTATGAATTTCATAAAAAGATAACTTACTATAATGTTTGAATTGAACAACTTGGGAAATCTTATTAAGTGATGAACTTGGTAGTCTTTGTAATAATGGAACCTGACCTAGAAACTCAGTAACTATTCTTCCAAAATCATATCCCAAACAGACAATAAAAACACTTTTAGCAAATGGGTTTTGGGTATTCAAACAATAAGTTCTAGAGAGAGAGAGAGAGAGAGGGAGTTACCAGCTTCAATGTCCATTAAAAGTTCAAGTGAAGAGTAGAGAGAGAACTACTAAAGCAACAAATCAAAAGGAAGAGAATTTGATAATATTAGTCTCTCTCTCTCTGCCTCACCAACTTTGATACTAAATTGAGGAATAGTTGATTTTTATAGTCATCTTCTTCATTTTAGTAGTCATTACCAACTTTCGTCTTCATTCCATTACTTTACCAGTTGTGTTTCATTATGGTTGAGTGTTGTTGATCTCGATAATATTGAAATCGACGATCGTAATAAGCCCAGTTAGTACAGTAGTAGTATACTACTAGTAGTATGTCAAGAAGAGAATTAGGGAAGGGTTAATTCTATTTAGCCCCTAATATGACCAACTTAATTTTTGGCTCCCATATTTTGCCCAAATTCTATTTTGACCTCCAAACTAACAATTTAGTTATTTCTGTCTCTCTTATTTCGAAAAACATACTCGTCGGTAGAGAGGGCCGACCTTTTGCAAGGGAGGCACACGGTTCCACTAGGCCATTTTCGTTTTAAAAAAAACATCTTTGTTGTATACAAAGGCGAAAGACGGAGAAGAGTTCGTATCTGACCATATTATTCTGTTAGGATATGTTGGTCTACCATTTTAATTTGCTGATCATCGATTCAGAATATCATAAACACAATGAGAGCAACAATCAAACATATCACCCTATCTTTTCAAGCTTTCACCATTAACATTTCATAGAGATAAACATTCTCATATTCTATAATAGTAACTGTAAAAATTACATGTATCAAGTATTAATAACTGTAACTGGATCAATCATATTATTGTTTCCCTACCAACATACAAGTTTGGGGCTTTCTCCAAATCTGTCAAAATAGCTCTCCAGTTTAAAAATCAATTGCTAACTCAAAACAACAAGAGGTCAAATCAACTACTCCAAGAACTGTCCGATTTCAGTCGATCTTTTGATTCTTTCTTATTCTTCAAGACCAAGGAAAGGTCAATAACCATGGATCAGACCGATACCCCGATCGATTAATTAATGAGTTCATACAACAAGTATTGACAACAAAAGAAAAGCTGCAAGATAATCGTCTAACATTTTATTCCATCTAATAATCTTTCTCCTTTTTCTTATTTCCCGAAATACAGCCCAAAAAATGTCGTGGTTGCTTGGGATTAATGGCAGAGAATTGAATCGTGATTTCCTGTGGAATAAACATAGAAACAAAGTCACCAAATCGGTCCTGAAAACAATTATGCCAATACTATGACTACGTGATCATATTAGGCGGTGAAGTTGAGTTGGTAAAACAAACTTTTTGTTCATAATGTACGAGAAAAGAGAAGGATTAGGAACTTACATATTTTTTTTTTTGTTGAACAGGAACTTACATAGTTAAGACATCTAGAGATTTGATTTGGCCACCGGGCGTGCTGTTCTAGCTGTCCTAATTAAACCCTCTTGAATCAATGAGACAACAAGCTGTCGATAGACATTGACAATTTCAAACAAGGAAGGAGAAGCGAGAAAAGAAAAGATGTGATCATTTCCAATATATTGAAATAAAGCGGAAGAAATTTACCTCGCCTTTCTGGTTAAACATTCGAGCTGAACAGAACCCACGGCCATGGCTCCCAGATGGGCTTTCGATCTGTGAAAAAGACGGAGGTACTGATTTTAAATTATGATAAATTAGAAACTACGAAGAAAAAAGAACGAAAGTTTTATTGTACTTGCCGCGTATAATAACCATTCATCGGCTCTTACAGACCTGTGAAACCACATTCTAGCGAGAAGTGGTAAGGTACAGTCAGTTAAACGTGAAGAAATTAAACAAGTAATATTAAGAAATATAATACAAGAAACACAACTTACGAATGGTCCAAACTGAGTGATGTTGCTTTTAGACCTCGCCTACGATGAGGATTCAAGCTTACAGAAAGAAGTATAAGATCTGAGATATAAGCTACTACACATCTGCCAACCATAATTCGAGATAGTTTTAACAATATTGAAAAAAATCTGTTCTATACTTTCTAAGATGAAATAGGAAGTAGAAGAGTAGATCTATCGTAAGAATTCAGGATGGTGTCTCCAAGATTCATGAATATGTTTAATGTGGAACAACCCACCTATGTAAAGCTGGATCATTTGAAAGTCTCCCCCTTGCTTTGAACCAGAAACGAGCGCTGCAATTATTCAATATTCACCAAAAAACATCTTGTAGGTGTAAGAAAATCCGGAATTCAAATGATTGAAACACAAAAAAAACAGTCTTTTAGGTTAAGGAATGGTATGAACAAGATCAAACCTTGGTGCAGCTTTAGTTTGGTTGGTATAGGTAGTCGGCTTGCAAAACCTTATATCTACAGGCCAGGGTACGAAATCTCTTGTAGCTACCTTATTTCGATAGTCCCTGTTCCACAATTTGTTAGGACATGGGTTTTGTTCCAATAGACGTGAAGCGAAAACATTGAACACAGACCCTTTTTAATATATCTATCCATATATAACCAACCATAAGGGAAAATCTCAAATTTTATATAAACCAGAAAAGGAAATGCTTACTTGAGGCAAGGCAGACTTAGCAAAGTAACAAACAAAAATGAGAAATAACTATCAAGTAACTAAAGAACAGGAATGACACAAGTTATAAAATGAACACAAAGTGAAATAATTTCTGACGTAAATTTTAATTTAATCTTTCCAAAAAGCATACTGCATAATAGAACAGACCTGGGAAGACGAGGATCAAATAGGCGCCTCTCCCGCAGCTCTTCCATTGATAGAAGCTGGTGTTATATATTTTATCTCAATCAGCAGAAGGAATCTACTACAATCACTCCTCCAAAATGAAAATTTATAATAGAAGTTAAGCAATTCGGTTACCGTATCTGGAGCAGGAACAGATGGCATTGTAACTTCCTGGTGTTCGAACCCATCTTCTTCTTTCTAGAAACAACAATCCTTAGATTTGTCAATGTTTGATTATTCAAAGAAAAAGAAACATATATTGATGCCACCACTAGAGCACCAATAGCATAACAATGTTAGACAAAGAGAAGAACACCAACTCTTAGAGCAAGCGATGGTGCTAGATAAGTATGTATATGGACAACTTGAAGGAACTCCATTGCTTGAACAAGTTACTAAAATAAACCAACATAGAAAATGGAAACAAATAGAAAATAGATTGCTAATTCAGATTTACTATCCTGACCCTATATATGTAATTGACATAAGAATGCGCTCAAAGTGGCCTCTTTGGACAATTGTATGATCTCATGTATTATATAAACCCTAATGCACCACTAAGGCCCTCACATACAACATACCAATAAACTTCAGACCTATTAAATTGACCATTCGTGGTCTGAAAGTGATCGTTCTCATTGACACAAAATGGAATTTACAACTATGCCACTCAAGCGGAAAAATGCCTCTACAAGTAGTAGGGTCTTGTGACTCACAAGCAAAATGAGTATGATATTTCAATGTTTTGTTTCATCTGCCCACCGGGTAGCAGCAAAGCTGCTCAAGTAAAATTACATAATTCTAGCCACCAAAGTTAAAATATGATGGACAAAGAGAAGCTCGTGGAGTGGGTATCTGATGAGATGAATAAGTAAATCAAGCAAAGAAAGTAAATGAACGACTTGGACTGTTGGACAAACCCCAGTACCTGAAAAGAAGCAAGCAAGGTGAATATGACATTTCCATTTTGTGTTGCATCTACTCGGCGAGTGGCAAAACTTTTACCATCACGTAAACGCTGAACCTGATAGATAATTGGCACTGGAAACATAAATGATGATTAGATACAAGATATATATATATATATATATATATATATATAATGTTTTTACTTCAAGATCTGGCTAAGTAACTCTTACCATTGAACACTGAAACAATTAAAAAGCCTCTGATTATTATATCTTGAGGTAGTATCTTAAGGTAATAAACACATATCTATGTAGCAGCAAATCGGCACTTGGGATTTCATAGTCCAAAACGAAAAATAGACTTACAGCTAAGATCCCCAACAAGTAGGAAGTAACAGTGCAAACTATGAGCAAGTTTACGACAATCGACAGTCTTTGATGCTGCAGCCAATGCCTGCGTATGATCAGTACCCAGATTTAGGACATTAAACAATACCCATAATATAAATCCCAAAAGAAAAGTCTCCAACTAAGAAAACATCTTATTAAGAATGAGGAATAAGATACTAAATCAACTCAGTCCAAAAATTGTTGCAGTATTTAACAACGAATTGCAACTCAAGGGAGTTAGACATACATCCAGCAAACCATAGTTTAGTAGATAAAAACAGCTAATGGGTACTGGAATAACATATTCATACACATTTTAAATATTTATTGGTGGCCTTGCATGTTTGAAATGGTTTTGTTTTACCTCTATGCCTGTGTGTGTCCACTGTAGTTCAGCATTATCTTTTTTTTGCTTCTTTTAGGTTGTCAGTTATTATATCTGACACCTCATAACATTGTTGGGTACCGGTACGCGTAAGAGTGTCCATGTTATATCGATTGATCCCAAGAATTACACAAACTCTTTGCCAACAACTATTAATATTGTTTTAAACTTTGAATCATGTTAATCCTAAAAAAATTAATAGCACTGCACTATTTGGAAAATCTAAACTTAAACAAAAAAAGAATAGCTACTAGCATGCCTGTCCAATGAACTGTCCTCCAAAAACCTGTCCGAACCTTGGAGCATCAGGCAGTGTGGATCCCCGGAATATATTTACCTTTCAAACAAATAGAAGGCAAAAAAATAGTAATAAGTAAATGTCCAAGTGTCCAGGTATATTTTTTAATACTTGCGAGCATGTATGAGAACACAAAAGGAAGTTCGAGTTTTCACGAGTACAAAAGCCTAAATATTAAACTAAAGTTGTTAGAGAAAACAACAAACGAAGGGAGAAAAACAGCATTTTCTACTGACTTCACTACAAGTTTACAACAATTAAAAAAAATAGGCCTTCGCCCAAATTGCATCTCGACGACAAAATAGTGTATTTGAAACGGAATCCATGTGGGGAAGGTGAAATACCTCTCTCAACACTCGACAAACTAACCAGTGGTATCTACTAAAGATAATTTACACCTTCCCATAGCCACCCTAAGTCCCTAACAATATAACTATTACTATGTATGTGGATGCATATAATATACCTAACATGTTTGCGAAAACGGTATCCAGTACCCAGGAGCCAAGATACATATAAGAGAGGATTGCTACTCTTTCCAATGCCTAAGATCACATGGTAAAGTTTAAATCTAACAGTTACGTCATTTCAGTCATGTTAATCAAGAAAATCCATCTGTAAGCTTATCTGACATTTGCACAACCACTCAACCTAAACCAGGTCATGTAGCTGAATATGTATTCTGAGAATCTGAATAAAAATGGGAAACCAACCAGTCAATCTAATCCCACAGACCTATGCTATCAGAATAGCATGCGACTATTTCTAAGTTGAATCTGATAAGTTTATTGTTTTCCCTAAAGATTACCAAATCCAGCAATGTAGAGATAGGCAGGAAGATGAATCTGATAAGTTTCACAAGCCTAATAAGTGAGAAAGTCCTCCGGTAATTCCTTAACATCATTTTATAGGTAAAAATTCATGGGTAAAACGTAATAATGAATCAGGATTAGTAACATCATTTCACGGAGATACAAAACAAACAAAAAGAAGTATTGAAGACTTTGTTCATACCATATCAAAAGAAAGGTTAAAAGAGCAAAGGCGAACTCAAAACATACTTCTATGGGATCCAAATGCAGTATATGTTCCAGCATTGAGCATGTTTCATTAGTTTCTTCTGCCCTCCATATTGATTTTGACTGCAGCATAGTACTATACTCATTGGGCAACACCAAGCAGGTAAGCTGGCATCATTTAAATACCATAAGATAACCCATTTGTGATATGAAATTGTAAAATATGTGCTGCCTGTGAAGGATAAATTTAAACATTATCCATTTACAACAAACAAATACCTTTGATAAAGCTATTACATCAATCTGACGGCAGGAAGTCGGGATCCCTGTAAAAACCATAACATCAATGATGTCTGTCGAAGAAAAACTACTACAATATGCTTTGGAGAGTAAAAGGCAGTTTAATATGCAAAACTCGCTCCGGCCCTTGGAAGTTGTTAATAAATCCAGCTTTAGGTACCCATGCCCAAACTTAACATATACAGGGTTTTTTCATGGTGAAGACTCCATAAGTCCACCCAAAAGACTAGCACACTTGCTAAGCTCTAGCACGCACCTACAGTCCTGGACTCCTGGGTCCGCACAAGGGACTATTTAAAAAACGGTCAAATTAAGAAGATGGAGAAAAAGAAAAACCCACTTCTCACCGTGACCAAAATAATCGTATCGTTTCAATTGAAGTTCTGAATGATCTTGAATCTCCACATCGTTAAATCCGTGAACCTCAGCCTGCCAATCATCTATTATATTAGAAAGTCTCAATAATTTCTAATCCTTAACATTTCTCACTCTTCAAGCATTAATATTTTCATAAGATCTATTATCCCATAACAAAAACAAAAAACATAATAGATTGGAATTACCTCCCCATCCCAAATGAAATAAATCCCATCACCAATTTCCCCTTCTCTAACAACATACTCCCCGGAATCTATTTCACACCCATTACAAACAAATCACAGAAACTTTGTTAGTAACAAAACAAACAAGTTCAAACCCTAGATATATAAAAATAAATGTACAATCTTACTGTAATGTTTAAATTGAACAACTTCTGCAATTTTACTTAGAGATGAACTTGGGAGTTTTTGTAGTAGAGGAACATGAGATAAGAACTCAATTACTGCCAACAACAACAACAACAACAAATTATTGTTAAGAGATCGAATTGAAGAATCAAACAGGCAAAATTTTTGATTGATTTTAACCTAGACAGAGAGAGAGATTAATAGTAATTTGATTTACTCTGTTCGATTTCCATTAGGAAGGTTTGAATTTCCTTCTTCTTCCTCTTTAAGGTTTGAATTGTTGTTTATTTTGAAGAGATTGAGTTGACAGAATCTACGGGATCATGGAAATAATGAAAAATTGTGTCTGGTTCGTCTTTTCTTTCTCATTGGCGTTGGGAAAAAAATTCTCTTCTTTTTATCTCCACGTTTAGAACAAGTTTATGATTGGGTTAATTCTTGTCTCATCCCTATGTTTATGATCAACTTCTTGTTTGATCCTCTGTCTTCTTTTTAAGCCCCATAATTTTCATCTCTTGACCGATCACCGCCGCCAACGTCATTCTCTCTCTCTCTCTCTCTCTCATGCACGAGAGATTTGTGGTTTGCCGACCACGAATGTTTTGGAGCCTGCTCGGACGCGAGAGTTTCATGATTGTTTGAGCACAAGACGTTTTGTGGCTGACCAACCACAAAATCCTCAAGGAGAGTTTTACCAAAAACCCTCCTCAAAGTCTGGTTCTGGTGAAGGAAACACTTCCTTCACCGAAACATCCTGTGTGTATGCAGGGGCGGACCCATGTGTAGACCAGCCTGGGCGATGGCCCAGGCTGGAATTTTGCAATTTCTAAAGAGATATAGAGAAATATATCATAACTGGACTCTTGGCCCAGTGGTTTAGTACGCGCCTCCCGTGAGTAAGGTTGTGGGTTCGAATCCCCTTGTAGGCGTTCTTTTTCTTTCTTTTACTTTTAGTTACAATCAATTCACTAAATGACCCCAAATTTTGTCAACTTCTAAAATGGCCCCTTGGATTTTTTTTTTTTTTAATTTTTTTAATGTTGTTAGTAATTACACATTATTTTATCACCAATTTTACCTTTATTCTTTAGTTCTATGGAAGATAAAGAGTTCTTGTGCGGAGTAAGAGATGCAGTATTTTTTATCCTCTATCTGAAGTCATTATCTTTTCTTTTTATCTTCCTTTTGGACAAGGCAATATTCGCTTGGAGAGAAGGACTAGTTTTTTGATGGCGAATTCCATTTACTTTTTTCTCTCTCCCTCTTTTTTCGAACAACTATGTACTTTATTTCAAGTAAAAAAAAAATCAAAATTTGTAAATATATATATACATAATAGTTTGTAAAATTCGTACACATAAGATCTTTCTTTTTTTACAATACTTTAAACTTGCCCAGGCTAGTTCAAAATCCTGGTTCCGCCCCTGTGTGTATGTAACAAAACGAATGTGTTTGCAGCCTGCCCGAACACGAGAGTTTCATGGTTGTTTGAGCACAAGACGTTTTGTGGCTGACCAACCACGAATCCTCAAGGAGGGTTTTACCAAAAACCCTCCTCGAAGTCCGGTTCTGGTGAAGGAAACACTTCCTTCACCGAAACATCCTGTGTGTATGTAGGAGAGAGATAATGGGTACGAGAAAGCGAGAGAGTGAGAGAGAGAGAGAGAGACAATAAGAAAAGAAAGACCGTAAGAGATAGAAAGCGAGCAAGTGAGAGAGAGATAGATAGATACAAATTACAATGAGAGAAAGGGAGCGAGAGAGAGAGAGAGAGAGAGAGAGGGAGAGAAAAACACTAGTAAATGAAGATTAGGAGCCAAAAAAAGAAAAAACCAGTTTTTAGATCCAAAACGAAGATGTCCCATAGGTCAAATCTTGTTGACTATAGTCTTTACTGTCCAAAGACTTTTTTTATGCTTCATAGCCGCGTCCCTACTTTTTTATCTCCAACTATATTCTAGTGTTCTTTTCGTATTAATTTTTTTCGTTTGATATTAGTAAAATGTCAACCATTTTGCGTTGGATTATTACTTAATGAGTATCTCATCTAACTTGGAGATATGAGAAAAAGAATAGTAGAATACAAAGTTCATTTATGTATCAGAGATGTAAAATCACAATTAAAAAAATGTAATGGTTATTGGTTAAAAAATTAGGTTGTAAACAATCCTACATCAACGAGACAGAGTGTGGTGTTATTCTTAAGAGGTTAAACACTCTTCTCCCATGAGTATTTTTGAAATCACGAACCCCAAAAGTTTCAAAACAGACGATATCACTAGCAGACCAGAAAGCTTGTGGGCATCATTACTTAACACCTTCTAGTGAAAAGCAGCCCTTATTGGGAAGTCATTACATAACAAGAGGGTAGTCTACTAATCTAACGGTTCTGATTTCATCTGATGAGGAAGAACAAACATATCATCTTCCCCTTTCTGAAACCCAAACAAAACCCCGCGCATTTCTGTATGATGCTTCGCTTTTCTCCCCCTGAACTAGTTTTTAGAGAGAGAGAAAGTAACACTGACAGAGAGAAGTGAAGAGAGAGAAACGACTACCGCCATGGGAACTAGGGTTGAAGTAACTCCTCTCAGTGGAGTTTATAGTGAAGATCCTCTAGCTTACCTTCTTTCCATCGATGGATTTAATATCTTACTTGATTGTGGATGGAACGATCTATTCAATGTCAAAATCCTTGAACCCCTTTCAAGGTAGATATCTCCTTTATACTCATTCTTTCACTCTCTATTTGCTCAATGGTGCCATCTTTCACTCTATATTTAATGTCAAAAATGTAATAACCAGAACAAGTAGAATTAGGTTTTGATTTGGGCAGAATTTTGATAATGGTGAATTTGGAATATATTTTGTTTTACTATATAGTTATGAAAAGTTTCAATCTTTGATGCCCAATGACCCATCTTCTACTCTTTAGAACAATTGCATTATGTTTTGAACCAAAAAGTATTAACCAGAACAAGTAGAATCAGGTTTTTATTTGGGCAGAATTTTGATAATGGTGGATTTGGAGTTTTTTTTGCTAACTCATTTGGGTTTACTTGGGTACCCAAAAGGATTTCTTATTTTTTTTCTTGAAAAATAAAAGGATTTCTTATTGGGATAGATGATTTGAGGTTGATATCTCATGATATTCAATGGGTTAATTGGAAAGGGAGAAATAAACTATTTTTTGTAGAAGAGATGCCATTGGAAATGTTCTAGATATTAAGGCAAGTTTGGCTCATGAAGGGGTCCCCTTTTCATAGTTAATTGTTTCGTTAATGTTAAAGGGAATATAGGTTTTCTAACAGCTATTAGAAAAGGTTTATAGGGGAAATGGGCGGTATATCATGAAGTTACTCATTGCGTTATATATGTTTTTGTACTATTCATTACTGGTGCTGTTCGATTTTACATGTGTTATCTGTCGAGTTGTTCTTTCCTTTGGTTGACATTGAAGACAATATGCTCTATAACCCAATTCAAAGAGTATCCGATACATGTCATATTGACATGTGAAGGCGTAGGTAGGAAGTATAATTTGCT